>JAAIXJ010000116.1:49330-301842 GCA_013403705.1 Heliconius hermathena | reverse complement strand
ACAGCAGGGTAGGCAGAGGGAACCTAGTGTTAAGACACTCCGTTCCCCACTTTCTGCCGAATTCTGGAGGCATTGCGTGTTGAGTGGCAGAACTCAACGCCGCGCTTAACCTCGACACCAGAGCGAAGAAATGGAATTATAAATTTAAGTAAATATTTCATCTCCTCGAGTGGGGATCGAACCCACAACCAGTCGATTTACAGTCACACTTTGTGCCCCTGCCCCACGACTGGCCTCAAGAAAAATAATGTTAGTTTAAATTACTTATAAAATGGTTCATACAAATAAATAGTGGTTAGTAGTAGGTACAACATATGAACAGAATCGTATCAGGACGCTTACCGTCTAATTTAGGGCTTATTGTAGATCGCTAATGAAGCAATAAATGATTCACAGTATCGAGATCACAAACAGAATATCATACGGCTGATAGTGTAAGAGGTATTGTGCGTTATTGTAATTATAATTGCGGTGTAGTGGGACAAGCGTGTGTTTAACGACTGGTTGTGGGTTCGATTTCCGTTTGAGGAAATTGTAATGAGTACTGTGGTAACACTAAATACCTCCAGATTGCCTTCTCCGGCTATTGAAAGGAAAACAGAAGTGTTTTAACACTACAATCCGTCAGGCACCCTATGTACGGGATACAGCGTGAAGCTTATGCTTACTAATTGATTATTGGAAAACGAAAAAAAAATCGTTTCATTAATTTCTAAAATATAAAATATTGTTTTAGTATCAGATAATGTATTTATGGCTTATTCTAAATTATATGATATCCAGTTTAAATTAATGTTTTTTAAAGATTTTAATAAAGAAATTAAATAAATTAATTTAAAATTCTGAAATCCATATATATATATATATATATATATATATATATATATATATATATATATATATATATATGAGTACTAGAAATACACGTAAGTGGGCATTATACAAAGGTCTGTATAAAATATGGAGAAAATGCAGTGATTAACTACTTTATAGACCCCTATGGAGGGAGCGCGGATTTCTAGTTAAGTTTTAAAACTACTTGTTTGTATACCGTTGAACAATTTCGTTACAAAATTGCGTACTTAATTTAAAAGGACATTATGTAAAGAATGAAATAAATAATTCGATTTTTTGCCGGTGATATATTTTGGATGTCAACTTCATCTTTAGATGTAAAAAAGAAGAAGAAAAGAATTCCTCGGACAACAGAGTACACCGTAGAAGAAACACCGTAGAAGAAACACCGTTCACCGTATACACCGTACCAATTAAGACACTTCCGTTCCCCACTTTCCGCCGAATTGGAGCCATTGCGTGTTAAATGGCGGAATTCAACGCCGCTTTATACACACATAGATACAAAATTATATAGATAAATATAACTAATTACCCGAACAAAAGAGACCAACGTACACACAATAACCACACGGTTAACTTACCAAATACAACTTTTAAAGCTTTTAACCAACAAAAAGTTAATCAAGCCCTGATTCTAATTAGTCGTCAGTCTTACGTTCGAGTAGAGACGACTCATAATGTTTGAGAGCTTATACTGTCTACGAGTCATCATTGAAGTCCCCTCCCATTTTGTGATGATGTCGTCGAGTCAGCGTAAGCTGTGGTTGAAACTATGTTTAGAATTTATAATATTGAATATTTAAATTTATATTTTCTTAGCATCACGCTGTATCCAGCATGTAATAGTCTAGGCTTAGTGTGCAGACACTCCACTTCCCATTTTTCGCCAAATTCTGGAGGCATTGCGTGTTGAGTGACGGAACACAATGTCGCGGTTTTGTCTTGGTGCCAGAGGGGAAAAAAAATATTAATAAATATTAACGACGATCTCTGAGCCATATTTTTTAAGTTCAATTTATGCCTTATATTGATAAGTATCTGCGGTAACGCACTTATTTAATATACAGAAGACTAAGAGTACTGTGTAATATAGTGATATTCATTCTAAATGTCTTTTATAATTGTATACAATAGAAAATAATTATAAAATAAATCTATGCTTACTGCCTCTCTAAGGCAGAATAGTACTTATTATTATTTTATCAGATTCACGCTGTATCCTGCATGTAGCAACGTACGTAGGGTAGGCAGACGGAGCTAGTGTTAAGATACTCCACTCGCTAAATTCTGGAGGGGTTAAGTGTCGAGTGGCGGAGCTCAACACCGCGCTTTTGCTTCCACATTAGAGTGAAGAAATGAAAATATTAAATATTTCATTTCCTCGAGTGGGAAACGAACCCACAATCTGTCGCATTAACAGGTACACGCTTGTGTCACTGCGTCATGACTAGCCTTAGTGTTTATTACTGAAGAAAGAAAAATTATAAATATTTTTTTTACATTTTTAAATTGTTATTCCACACTTAGGAAAGAAAAATACTTATTTTACTACTTCCTGGTCGGCTTCCAGGAGGCGCGGGTTCGAGTCCCGCTATGTTCAAATTTTTTACGTTTTCTAAATAAGTATAATATTAAAAATATGAATATTTATATAATATGTCTTGTGAGATACATTTAGATTATCGTAGTACCGAAATGGATGAATGTGATATTTGACTAACTTTACAGTGCAGAACTTTTACAACTTTTTCAATGTAAAATTTCGTTACTGAAAGTTAAAATAGGCTTTATTAGAAAGATCATATAGTAAAAGTATTTTTTTAAAATAAGAATATTATTTTTTTCTGTTTTAGCTATTGATTTCCAAAACCATATAGAGTCAATATTATGCAGACTGACAAAAATAGTGATTATTTCATAAAATTATTTTTAATTATTCAATTATTCCTTTCTAAATAAATATAAAATATTATAATCATACTAGAGGCCAGTCGTGGCGCAGCGGCACAAAGTGTGACTGTAAAACCGACTGGTTGTGGGTTCGATCCCCACTCGAGGAGATGAAATATTTACTTAAATTTATATTTCCATTTCTTCGCTCTGGTGTCGAGGCAAAGCGCGGCGTTGAGTTCTGCCAGTCAACACGCAATGCTAGAATGCTCTAGAATTCGGCAGAAAGTGGGGAACGGAGTGTCTTAACACTGGTTCCCTCTGCCTACCCTGCTGTGGTCGGGATACAGCGTGAAGCTGATTTATTTATTTGATTTTAATTATTTCTTTATAAATAAATATAAAATATTATAATCATACTACTTGAACATAATATAAGTTAGAAAAACTAAGAATGTAGCGACAAAACATTTTTCCAGTACATTTCTATGGCACGGAACCACTGCCTACAACGTTATAAGAGTAGCAACATGTAGTGGATATCTAATTAGCCGTTGAGTCACAATGGTGGAGTGCAGCAACGCTCTCGCGGCTCCACTCGACGCCCCTCAGCCCCCCTCTGCGCTCATTGCCAACTTAATGTCTGATGTTCAGGGTTCAGGTTTATCCGTATGTCTGATATTCAGGGTTCAGGGTTCAGGTTATCCTTTTTCTGGTGTTTCTGGGGGTAGATGGAGAAATGGTGGTGATGAGTCACTTTGTTTTTCGGTTTTTGCCTATTTGGAAAAACCCTGTCTTTTATATTGATTTACGTATAATTTAAATTCACTACCAATTACAATTTATATTGTTTACTAAAGTTATAATACTGATAAGCCAAAAGGTTTTAAATATCTTAATCTCGATCTTATCTGATACCGTCGTTTATTATATTTGACTTATTTTATTTTTAAAGAATTTATCAGATTCAGGATTCTCACATTGTTAGCAATTGCAATTTTCTGCTCTGACCCAGTATATGTACAAATATACTGTACATTGGAGTTTAAAGGTTAATGTGGTGAAATTGTACGATTTAAATGAATGCAAAGTTTTATGTTTCATTTATTGAAAAGTTTTAAATTAAAGAGGCCAGTAGAGGCGCAGAGGCACAAATTAGTGACAGGCTGTGGGTGCGATTCCCATTCGAGCAAATCAAATATTTAATATTATCATTTCGTCGCTTTGGTGTTGAGGCAAAGCGTCGAGGTTGAGTTCCGCCACTTAACACACAATGCCTCCAAAATTCGGCGGAAAGTTTGGAGCGGAGTGTCTTAACATCAGTAAGTGCGAGTAAAATAAAACTTTTTAAACAAAGTAAAAAGAAACAATATAAATGTTCATATTAAACCCTTAAAGAAAACATTACAAAACCCAAATAAGTTCTAAGTAACGGAGCTCCGTCCGTAACTTTAAAATATAAGTAGAACAAATTTAATACCACCGTTTATTAATTTATAGAAGCTCCCAAAGTTTTGTATAGCCGCAGCATCCGCTTACACTCGAAAGTATCATCAACAGTACATTCAATACAAAAAGTTGTTCAGGAAAAGTTGATAGGAGTTAAGTAAATATAGGCGCTAACCCTATATTTGTTGAGTGCCCGTTTAAATTCTTTGAGCGTACTCCTCCAACAATTCTAACAAGTTTATTTGCAAATAAACACGAAAAATGGCCTTCTAAGCTAGTAAAAACAATATAAACTAGAGCTTTTTACTCCATTGCAAAGGAAATAGTCGTATTAAATCTGTAATTTTTATACATAAAATGTTGGGGGCAAAATATAAAATTATTAAAATAAAATGTTATTACACATTGAATACATTAGTTATTGAAATTTGATCAGATTTCTTACATTTTTATACCGGAATTATTATTTCTTGCTAATTTGCGGAACCCAACACCGCAATATATATTAACTTTTTTTTTATCAGCTTCACGCTGTATTTCGCACACTGCAGGGTAGGCAGAGGGAGCCTAGTGTTAAGGCACTCCGTTACCCACTTTCTGCCGAATTCTGGAGGGATTGCGTGTTGAGTGGCAGAACTCAACGTCTCGCTTTGCCTCGACATCAGAGCGAAGAAATGGAAATATAAATTTAAGTAAATGTTTCATCTTCTCGAGTGGGGATGGAACCCACAACCAGTCGGTTTTACAGTCACACTTTAGGTTCTGCGCCACCACTGCCCTCAATTTATTAACTTCATAATAATATATGACGATAAAGCCTTTATTGTTTTTTTATATGTTTTAATAAATATATTTTATAAAGATAATTTGATAAGCTTAAAATACGAGGGGCTCGCCAAAAGTAAGGTTCCCTACGCTAGAAAAAATAGTAGACAAATTTTTTTTTAATTTTTTATATTTTTTTCCGATTCTACAGATTGTTTTCTATTTTTCAACATAATCACCATTTCTCTCAATACATTTTTGAAAGCGTGGCACGAGTTTTTGAATGCCGTCCTGGTAGTGCTGCGTGCCCACCTTCCTCAGGTAGTTGTTGACTTCCGCCTTCAGCTCTTCGTCGTCGCGGAAGTGTTTCCCTCCCAGGTGCCCCTTCAACTTCGGGAAAAGATGAAAATCTGAGGGAGCAAGATCCGGGGAGTAGGGAGGATGTGGGAAAATGTCCCAGTTGAATTGTCCCAGCAGATCCTGAGTTTGGCGAGCCGAATGGGGGCGTGCATTATCGTGCATGAGAAGCACCCCTTTTGACAGCAAATGCGGCCTTTTGCGTTTTATGGCCGGCTTCAAAGATTTCTTCAATCGTCAGCCGACGATCGCCTTGCAAAATTTCTTCAACAGCTTCAACAATTTCTCCTTCCCGAGCGGTAGAGGGCCTCCCGGAGCGCGGTTCGTCTTCAACATTTTCTCGGCCGTTCAGAAAACTTTCTCTCCATTTCCGGACTTTTTGAACACTCATGCACTTTTCACTATACACTGACGAAAGTTCCTTGTGAATTTCAGTCCCGGATTTACCTTTTAACGTGAAAAAACGAATTATTGCTCTCAGTTCAGAGGCGGACACGGATGGGGTTGCACTCGACATGTTTACAAGACTGATACGGTCGACCAGGTTATCGGATCACTTCCCTCCAAAAATCAGTGTGGCCACCACATCCTAGCGGAATATCCCGCCAAGTTTCAAATTTTTCCCGCGCTCCGAAGCCGAATTACAAAATAGGGAACCTTACTTTTGGCGAGCCCCTCGTAATTTATAATTTTTACCCTTCCTTTCAGGTGGTTTCACTTTTAAAACTTCACCCATTATATTCATATCATATATACATATTATTATTACAAAAAAATAACTCCTTCTTTATCAACAGGCGCAATCAAATCTATCATCTCACGGGGAATACGTGAAAAGTAAGCTGACAGCGCTAGGTAAGTATACGACGCGCCTCGACGCAGCTCTCGCTTGGGCGATGGAGACTCGCGCCAGGTTGGCTCTGGCTGATGAGCTGCCAAATGCCACGTCTAAGGATTTGGATGTAAGTATCGGGTGTTTTCTTGTGTTAAATGCAGGGTGTGTTGCAGTTTGAAATTTTATGTTTTGAATTTTGAAGTACAAAGTAGAAAAAATAATTTAAAATAAAGTTTATTTCTTTGCGTGTTCAGTTATGCCACTCACCACGCAATGCCTCCAGAATTCGGCAGAAAATGGGGAACGGAGTGTCTTAACACACACTAGTTTCCCTCTGCCTACCCTGCTGTGCGGGATACAGCGTGAAGCTAAAAAAAAAGTAAATTTCTTTTATAGAATTTTTAGTAATTGGGCTAGTTAAGTAAATATATAATCTTTTTAACCGTTTCTGCATACATTATCTTTTAAATCAATAAACAAATATACCATTTAAATTGTTACAGACAATCATAAAGGACAAACAGACGGAAATACACGAAGTACTAGAAAACTACAATAACATAGAACGAGAATGTGTAGCAGCCAAGCAAACAGTGTCACCGGAAGTGAAAGAGAGAGTGTTGAAACTAAAAGAAGATTGGACCTACATAAAGGAGAATTCTAGAAATGTAGTCCCACATCGGGCGACATCTAACTCTAGGACCTCCAGTCTTAGTGAGAAGTCCGACAGTGAGAAATCTGTGGAGACCGAGCTAGGTGAGTGTTTATTGAGTGTGGGAGTCACTTAGAATTGTTGAATTGTGAATTTTGCGTTTTGGTCAATTTAAAGTAGTTTTCCACGAAATTGTCATTTGATAATTTTAGTGATTTGATGGAATTTGTGATTGTAAAATACGATATATATGTTTGTATGTATAAAAATCATGATTTTATATTAACATTTGAGTTAATTAAATCAGCTTTACGCTGTATCACACTCAGATCAGGGTAGACAGAGGGAACCTAGTGTTAAAACACTATGTTCTTTACTTTCCGCCGAATACTGGAGGTATTGCGTGTTGAGTGATGAAACTCAACGCGTAATTGCCGCATAATATTATAGAGTGGAGAAATGGAAATATACATTAAAAAAAACATTTCCTTGAGTGGGAACCACGGAGCCACAACCAGTCGTGTCACGACTAGCCTCAATTTTTAATTAAATTTGAGTTAATTCAACAAATATGTGGAATACTTGGACGTACTAACGAAAAATATGAAATCGATTCTTATATTTCAAAATGTTTTTATGTAACTGTATTATTATATTTTACACGCAAAATTCATAATTCAATATAACATATATAGGTAGTGGTTTGGCTACTAACATTGGGTATTGGGTGTTATGTTGATGTAAATGCTGGGTCCAAGTTCATATGTAATAATGAATTTGATACTCTGCAAAATATTATATTTATATTGCAAATGTAATTTTTAATTGATTTATTTCAATTTCAACTTAAATTTATTCTAAAATTTAATATTTCTAAAATATTCTCTAAAAAATCTTTAACAGTGTCTATATTATTTATCTTTGGCATAATTTTCCGCAATCATATAAATATTTTTTTTGTTCTTTCGTTATTATATAAAATAATGTAATTATTGAACTTGGCACCCACATCTACTCACACTTCACTTATATTTCAACGAATGTGATGTAAAATACACTCGCTATGGGCAATAAATGGTTTGTTTACTAACAGCTTGTTTCATTCGCTAACCTGTGACCGTGTTTTGTTTCTTCCACTAACATTTATTTTGTTTTATTATTAATATTATAGTGTGTGTTTTTTTATTATTTTTAAATTATTTTTTTTTACTAGAAAAATAAAGGAGCTAAAAATTGGCATTGTTATTATGTGATTTTTAAAATAATATATTAATAGTTTTTTTTTTTTATATTAAATAAATAGAATATTTTTTTTAAATGAGGAATTATATATTTAACAATAATATTTCTTATCGATTCTGTTGTGTTCAGGTATGCTTTCTTAGAAAAAGTATTTATTTTATTTAGCAACAAGCATATAAGAATTTCGGCGTTTATAGGTTGATAAAAACGTTTGGCTTAGTGGTCAGTGCGCTTAGACAGTTTCCGAATGGCGTGGGTTCAAATCCCATACTTTTTAAACTAAAACATTTTTTTAAGTGTGAAATTATAGGGGGTTAAAACTAAGGAAGACATAATTTTGTGTTTTTTTTATATACACATGATCCATATCTTTTTATAGCAATTTTTAAGTTATGTTTTGATTTTTGATTTTTTTTATCAGTATGAAGTGTTTTAACACTAAATTACTATATTAAAAAAAACAAGGTTAAAATACTACATTCTCCATTTTCCGTCCACACAGTCCACAGGAAGTTCATAATAAAATAAATAAATTCACAATAACCCATGGTCAATATTTCTTCGGTATTTGTTGATCAGTTATTACATCCAGCTATCATATTGGAATTTCAGCCATCCCGACTACTGTCCTAGATTCAAAGGAAAATGGGCTAACAATGTTAAATCTATCAAAGGAATTTCTTCTTAGACTATTAGGGTTCCGTGGCCAAAAACGTAAAACGGGACCCAATTTTTATATGATGTATTTCAGTTGCCGCTTAACCGATTAAATTAAAAAAACGGAATAAAATAATTATTTATATTATAGGTAATATATATATTGAGGCCAGTTGTGGCGCAGTGGCACGAAGTGTGACTGTAAAACCGATTGGTTGTGGGTTCGATCCCCACTCGAGGAGATGAAATATTTACTTAAATTTATATTTCCATTTCTTCGATCTGGTGTCGAGTCTAAGCGCGGCGTTGAGTTCTGCCACTCAACACAACACGCAATGCCTCCAGAATTTGACAGAAAGTGTGGAATGGAGTGTCTTAACACTAGGTTCCCTCTGCCTACCTTGCTGTGTGCGGGATACAGTGTGAAGCTGATTTATTTATTTTATTTATAAATATACATTCATGCGTGTTTTGAGTAGCACTTGGCCGTAATTGATATGATTTTAAGTGTTGTATAGCATTGACGATTGTGATTTATGTCTTAATTAAGAAAATGTTTATATTTATTATGTAGTTGTTTTTTTCTGTTAAAGTTAAGTTGAACAAACGAATTTATGTTATATTGAATTTGCCAAATAGCCAGGGACGTCCCGATTTTAAGCCCATAAATGAAATGTCCCGCTTTTCACGCACTGTGAGAAATATTTTTGTATTACTTCAAGACTTTAATTAAATACTATTTCTATTAATTTCATAGAAATATAAACAAAGTAAATCAAAACAATAACAAGTACAGGGACGGTTTGCCATAAATTATTTTATATTGATATCTATTACTGTTGAAAGCTTTATTTAAAACTGAAATAAGTGGATAAATAATAAAATAAATCAAAATTATTTAAAATTTGTTGTCCCGCTTTTGGCGAAAATATCCCGCCTTTTTACTTAAAATTAAAAAAAAATCCCCCTTTTCACATAGTTATGTTTCCAAATTGTGCCGAATGTTTTTTAGCTTTACGCTGAATCCCGCATATAGCAGGGTTAAGAATTTTAAAGAGTTAAAACACTCCGTTCCCCACTTTCTCCCATTATTCGAGACAAGTCATGTTGAGTGGCTTTACTCCGCGCTCTACTTTTTTACTAGAGCGAGGAAATTAAAATAATTCATACCTCTGAGCAGGAATTGAACCCACAGTCATCGTGTTTATAATTATTAGTAAAATTATCAAGTGAATTACGTATAAACAAAACAAAAAACCTCGACTGCACATAACAAACATACAGAAATGGATTTGCACACATACATACATACACGCTAAAACACAACCCATCTTTTGCGCTTCGCCGCAATTGGGTAAAAAATAATGATACATAAAAAAAGAAAAAAAGAACAAACATAAACAATCAAAATCATTATTATGCAAGATTATTAAAAGAAAAGAGTTATTAAAGTTGCCAAAGCAAAATGGCTGGAATATAATTTTGTAAGGAAATCGTTCATTTCTAGTCATTAAGTGCTCACCGCGCACATTAATCGTTGACAACGGAATGCTTTTAGCGTTGTTAAAATGTATTTTTGTTATATTTCTAGTTTTGTTTTGTTTATACGAAGAGGCTAGTCGTAGCAGAGGCGCAAAGTGTGATTGTTAACGCGACTGGTTGTGGGTTCGATCCCCACTCGAGGAAATGAAATATTTATTTAAATTTATGTTTTCATTTCTGCGCTCCGGTGTCGGGGTAAACCGCGGCGTTGAGTTCCGCCACTCAACACGCAATCTCTCCAGAGCTCGGCTAAAGGTGGGAAACGGAGTGTCTTAACACTAGGTTCCCTCTGCTTACCCTGTTACAATTAATTAATTTAATTATTTGAATTTGATTTTTAATTATGTTTATTTCTTTGGTTTGGGCGTGTGATTTAGTTTTTTTTATTTTGATTTTATTAGATTTACATTTGAGATTTTACTGATAAATGTTATTTTGATTGTGTTTTAGTGAAGTGTTCTTATTTTGTAGGAACCTATTGACAGTTAATACCTAATTTTTTGTTAAGATTTTTATATATTTAATTATTAAAACCAACAAAACAATCAGAGGCACAAGTGATTGACTGTAAACGCGACAGGTTGTGGGTTTGACTTCCATTCGAGGAAATTAAATATTTCATATTTCCATTTCTTTCCTCTGGTATTGAGGCAAAGACGCAGTTGAGTTCCACCATTCCAAATTTCGGTGGAAAGTGGGGAGCGGAGTGTCTTAACACTAACCTCCCTCTGCCTACGCTGCTATATGCTGGATACAGCGTGAAGCTGAAAAAAAAACAATATTGTTAAATTCTAATTTATAAGCGATTCTAGAATTGATTATAGATCGACTAGATTCTAGACCGTTGTTATTTGTATGAAATATGTATTATAAAATTTGTAATACTAATAAGATAAAACGACCCTCGTCTTATCTTTGAACTATGTAATATGGCCAAAGACAATATATTTTTAAATCTCAGAACGGGAATCGAATCCGCGACCTTGCCATTATCAGGCAGACTTATATGTATTATCGATCCTTTAAAAAAACTAGGAAGTGAAATTAGTTCATTCCCCCGAATGGGAATCGAATCCACAACCGTCGCATATACAATCAGATAACCTTTAATTGTATTATAAAATAAAGGTTTACATAATAAAAGTTTACATAATAAAAGAAAAGAACAAAGCATTTTAGCTCACAGATAAAACTTAGTTAAAGGGCTAATGCCGTTTTAATTGTTACGGCGGTGAAACGCTGGTTTTCGAGGGTCTTTGTTCGTTAGAAGCGATCCGTGTTCTCATATTATGTAACTTTATAGTGTTTATTGTAGATATTCAAGCTGTTTTCCGTATATAGCAGGGTAGGCAGAGGGAACCTAGTGGAACCTGGTGTTAAGAGGCTGTGTTCCCCACTTTCCGTCGAATTTTTCGAGGCATTGCGTGTTGAGTGGCGGAAATCAATGCTGGGATTTTGCCTTGGTGCGGAGAAATTAATATATTAATAAATAATAATTCTTTCTCCCGAATTGTGTTCGAAACCAGTTACATATATGCCTCTATACTGTATAAAAATACTATTATATTTTTTTTGCTAGTTTTCTGTTTAATTATATTTCAACATTGTTACATTAAATATACAGACGAAACTACTATAAATATAGTAGTTTCTAAATAGAAAGTTGAAATTTGACATGTAAGTTGGTGTATAAAAGGATCCAAGAAAAAGAAAGAGAGAACACTCCAAATTCCTACAGTAAAGGAAAAAAATATTTTTCTATAGAAGTACGTCCACGCAAAAATGCAAAGCGCCTATTAAATATTTAGACATATAGATTTTTTTAGCTTCACGCAGGGAATCGAACCCATGACCTATCGCGTTAACAGTCACACCCTAGTACCACTGCACCACGACAGACCTTAACAACATGTATATTGATAAGTTAAATTTACAAATCCATGGTAGTTCGACCACGAAATCATTTGTGGTGTTCTATAGAACTATTATACAGGGTGTATGAAAATGACAAAGGCAACGGCTGTACTATGTGAATTAATTCCACTATCAACTACAGCTTTAATTAAAATTTGGAATCCTTGCATTTTATAGTGGAATTTGTAGGATGTTATGGTTTCTGTTATTGGCTTTGTCTATGTATTTGGAGTTTGGAATTCGATTTGGATTTGGAAAAATGTGAAAATTGTTAATATACGTATATTTAAGCCCTAGCTGTGTCCTTGACGGTGTGAATTCCACTTCCACTTGGAGAAATCGATTATTATTATTTTCTCGCTATGATAGGTACTTGTTTAATCGTGGCGTTGAATTACGCCACTGAACACGTAATGTTTTGAAAATTTTGGTGGAAATTAGTGAACTGAAGTACTTAACATTAGGTTCCCTATATAGTTAAGTATTATCTAATGCATTATATATTATCTTGCATAAATTATAAATACATCATAAATATATTTATAGTAATTAAGACAACTAGCTAATTATACCAGAATCACATACTATATCACAACAGTTAATTATTATTAAAAAAAAAAACTAAATCGGTAGGGTAGGCAGAGGGAACATACGAAGACAATCCGTTCCCCACTTTCCGCCGAAATTTTCAAGGCATTGCGTTTTAAGTGGCGGAACTCAACGCCGGGATTTTGCCTTCGTGTCAGAGCGAAGTAATGAAAATATTAACAAATAATAATTAATTCCCCCAAGTAGGGATCGAACCCACAACCGTCGCGTTTCAGTCACACCTTTGTGCCCTGCGCCACGACGGCCTTAATTAACCAACTCAATAAAGTTAGGTGTTTCAACAAAAGTTCGTTAAATTAGAAGCAAGTTTTTTCATTAGAAGCATGACTTTGTACCTGTTACCCGCATCCGGTACCTTTAAATATTAACTTTACTTATTGTACCTATTCATATACATCTACGTACTTTATTCTATATAAATTAAAATTAAATTAAATCAGCTTCACGCTGTAACCCGCAACAGCAGGGTAGGCAGAGGGAACCTAGTCTTAAGACACTCCGTTCCCCACTTTCCGCGGAGAATTCTGGAGGCATTGCGTGTTGAGTGGCGGAATTCAACGCCGCGCATTGCCTCGACTCCAGAGCGAAGAAATGAAAATATAAATGTAAATTAATATTTCACTTCCTCGAGTGGGAATCGAACCCACAACCAGTCGATTTTACAGTGCCACCTTATGCCTCTGCGCCGATCAAGTATATTAATTAAATTTGCCTATTAAAAGAGGGGTGGTTAGAGGTTTGATTATGGAGAATATTTAAGTATTTTTATATACTTGAACAGGTGCTACGCTAAACAATATTGTCGGTCGTGGCGCATGGGAACGGAACGGAACGAATGGGGAACGGAAGTGTCTTAATAGAAACGGAGTGTCTCGACACTAGGTTTTCAGGTTTCCTTTGTCTACCCTGCTGAGGGATACAGCGTTAAGCTACAACTACAAGAACTTATTACTATTTAATTTATAATATTAAGAAGTGACAGAAACACCAGACATAATACCTTACTCTTGATTAATCGTTAAGTTATTGCTTACCAGAGACACAGACGTGGATTCGCTCTCTTAAACTTATTTTTATATTGTAGGATAATATTTTTTTAAATTTATTTTTTTAATAAAACTATCCTATGTCTTTTCGTGATACCTTTAAGATATTTGTTTAAAGTTTCATGATGATCGGTTGAGTAGTTTTGGCGTAAAGGTGTAACAAACAAACTTACATTCACATTTATAATATTTGTATAAAGTATTATACGTTAAAATAAGTTTTTAAATTTCAATATAAAACAATAAAATAAACACCGATACATTAGCAACAAAAAGTCAACAATATAATTCCCTAAACCGTATTTAGGTCTTCAAAATTTCCATTAAAAAAAAAGTTTCACACTGTATCCCGCATATAATAGGATAGGCAGAGGGAACCTAGTCCCCTTCTCCGTTCCTCATTTTCCGCGGAATTTTTCTAGTGTGGCGGAACTCAACGCAAAGCTTTTCCCATGGTGCCAAGAGCGAAGAAATGAAAAATATTAATAAATACTAATTCATTCCCTCGAGTGAGAATCGATCCCACAATTATCGCGTTACAGTCACAACCTCGTGCCCCAGCGCCACGACGGCTTCGAGAAATTCCCATTATTTACGCGAAAATTTAAGTCAACAGCGGAATGTATGGAACTCACATTTGTGCACGTCACAAAGCTATACGCCAGTAATGTTCTAAAAGAACGACCCAAAGCCCTACTTACAAAGGCGAAAAATACTGAAACGACGAACAATAGGCAAAAAGGCGAACTGGAGCGAAGCGATGGTGTTGATACTGATAGTGGTGGAATGACTGTTAGTACCCTATATTTTGGGGATTAAGGAAAAAGTAGAAACCTGGAGAGTTGAATAAATTGTAAATACAAATGGAAAATGAAAATGGAATTTAATTCTGTTATCTAGTTATAATACTAAAACTAAGCGTGACGGTTGTGGATTCGATTCCCAGTCGGAAGAATGAAATATTTAACATTTTCATTTTTTCGCTCTGGTAACGAGGCGAATCGTAGCGTTGTGTTCCGTCACTCAACACGCAATACCTTATGAATTCGGTGGAAAGCAGGGTCGGAATTGTCTAAATAATTAGTGGAGCTTTGCAAGCCTTGGTGTTCAGTGTAATCTGAATATATCTTTTGATTGTTAGTAAATATTAAAAAGTAAAATTTAGTCAATAATTGAACCCAAACTCTCCAGCCCCCCCCCCCCCCCGCTACTATACTAATTATTAGGTTAAAAGGCTAATTTTAGTTTCATCACGTAATTTCATGTAATTACCATCGACTAGACCCGGCCTCTGTCACTACATCACAGCAAAAAAGAGAATTAATTATAATGTAAAAAATCGAAATCAGCTTCACGCATGTATTCCACAAACAGCAGGGTAAGCAGAGGGAACCTAGTGTTAAGACACTCCGTTCTACACTTTCAGCCGAATTCTGGAGGCATGCGGCGTGGAGGCGTGTTGATTTTCGAAACTCACCGCCTCCGCCTCGAAGGCCAAGCGCGGCGGTGAGTTTGTAGTGACTAGATCTAGGAAATGGAAATAAAAAATTATATAAATATTTCATTTCTTCGAGTGGGGGTTGAACCCACAACCAGTCGCATTGTCAGTCACACTTTGTGCCATAGCGCCACAACGGGCCTCCATGGCCGTATAATGTAGTTTTAACTTAAAATGACGAGCTTAATGCGTTAGTCATTAGCAACACTGGCGACTAAAGTAAAGTAGCTGTAAAGTAGACTGTAAAGTAGGTCGTGGGTTCGATGACAATAATATAACATTTAATAAGTTCTTTGATTTTCGCGATTATTACACATTTTAAATGAAACTGTTTTAACCGGATTAATCGCGTATATTTTGTATTTTTATACATTTTTGGATTTCCAAAAATGTATAAAAATATAAAATATAAGCGATTAATCCGGTTAAAATAGTTTCATTTAAAATATAAGATTTGTTTGTGCTTTTAAATATTTCCTTTTTTGTGTATGGAAGAAGAAATTTGTATAAGTAGGTATGTGTTAACTATTTCTAATGAAAAGTACAGAGCGGAGAGATATTACATCGAAGTAAGCGGTTATATTGATAGTGTTTGGAACCTAGTGTTAAGAAATGTCTTAATACTAGGTTCCGTTTGCTGTCGGAAACGGAAACGTTTGCCTGCTATACGCGGGATACAGAGCGAAGCTATAAAGAGGAAGTAAAAATTAAAACGTGGGCAATGGCCACTCATTTCGTTCCTTTTCGCCTAATTATCGAAACGGTTGGCGGAACTCAACGCCGTACTTTGTCTTGTTACCAGAACACCATGAATGCCTCACCATATATTCCAAGTCCAATATTTTTACTTTTGAAGTAAAAAAAATAATCAATACAAACTAAAACTTGTACAAATATAAATAAAAATAGAACCCATTACCAAGTACAAAAACTACAAACAATACATGTTTCACAAAAGAATATCCAAAAGGGGCCGTATCGAGGGCGCTAATAGCGGATACTAGGGCGAATGAAAGGAAATGCGCCTTTTAATATCAAACGTAACCTACATATGGTTTGTCGTAGCGTACGGGTGACTGGAAACGCGATAGGTTGTGGGTTCGATTCCCACTTGAGTAAATGAAATATTTATTTTTTTCATTGCTTCGCTCTGGTGTCATAATAAAGCCCGGCGTTGAGTTCCCCCACTCAAAACGCAATGTCTCCAGAATTCGGTGGACAATGGAAGCGGAGTGTTAGACACTAGGTTCCCTCTGCCTACCCTGCTGTGTGCGGGATACAGCGTGAAGCTATCAAAATATGTAGTTGAACTATTGAACTATTGAGTAAATAGCTCTCGTTTTCATGTTATTCGGTTAAGTATTGGTTTTTGGTATTATTTATTTGTTAAAATCGGCTTTACCTCAATTTAGTTGGTATAGAGTTAAAAGGAAAAAATAATTTTAAATACTAACATAGCGAAGGTGATCTGATTTGATGCGTTGGTTGGGGGTTCGAATTTTGCATGGGGGAGAAAATTAGATTTAATTATTCATTTACGGTCATACTAGTAATAATGAGATAGTTAAGATAAATATATTATTATTATAGAAAAAAAAGAATTAAATCAGCTTCACGCTGTATCCCACATGCAGCAGAGTAGGCAGAGGGAACCTAGTGTTAAGACACTCCGTTTCCTACTTTCCGGCGAGTTCTGCAGGCATTGCGTGGTGAGTGGAATAAATAAATGATCTAATAATATCGTCACAAAATCAGTTAAATTTCTCTTTCATTAAACATCAAACAAAACCATTTACAAAATCCTTACTTAAAAACAGATAAGATTTTGAACGAATAAAAAACATAAATATTTGAGCCTGCACCTCTTGGATCCGTCCAAGAGGCGCGGGTTCAAATCACGCTACGTTCAATCATTTAAACGTTTTCTAAATAAATATTCTTCTTTACTAAGTATGGAATAACCCTTTAAAAAATGTCAACACCACTTACAAAATAATCAAAACCAATCAAACCCCACAAAATTATAAAAAGATAACCAAAAAATAAAAATCTTTAAAAAGACGTAAAATCCCACATCAAACATACATACAAAGTAGCGCCATCTGCAAATTGTTTCGGGACTGGGAGACGCTTTACAGCTTAGCTAGCCTTTTTCTATACATAAACCAAATTAAATTTCAACCTTAACAGTATAAAAATACGGGCTAGGATATTTAGATCTCTTGAGGGTAGTTAAAGATTCAATGCCCTATATCGATATCGTAACTTGGGAGGTACCTGGGACGTACCTGGGAGTCTACGGTGTGCTACGTTCTTGCTACGCTCGTAGCGTCGTAGACTAATTTATTTATTTTGTTTAGTGTTAGTGTCTTCTTTTTGGTGTAGTACTCTTCGTTCGTATTTTGTTTAGTGTTAGTATCTTCTTTTTGGTCTAGGTCTAGAAGTCTAGGTTTTGTTATTTTATATTAATTTTTCTCGTTTTATGATTTAAATAAATGATAGAGCTTAAATAAATAAGTATACACTTAGGTATTAAAGATAGCTAGCGTCTAGACTGGCATGTGTGTTGTGGAGGTTTAAACTGTTATTTGTGTTTAATGTTCATAGCATTAGAGGTGATCGTGGCGCCGTGGCGTGGCGACGGTTGTGGGTTTAAATCCCATGTGGTGGAATGAAATATGAATAGGAATCTATTGTAAAGATATTTTATTTGTCATTTCGTTCCCTAGTTTCCGCTGAATTGTGAAAGCATTGCGAGTTGAGTGGCGAAACTAAACGCCGCGCTGTCACCTCTTCACAAGAGCGAGAAAATGATAATATTTCAGTCCCCTGAACGGGAATCGAACCCACAACATTTGCATTTATGGTCACATTAGGCTCATAAATTACTTTTGTTATAAAATTTTATTATTATATCCATATATAAATTAAATTGGTAGTATTACTGAGTTACAGCATGCTGCGGTCGTGCTGTGTGCGTACTTATTGAATTATGTAATACGATCTAGTATATATTATTAGTATTGAGGCCAGTCGTGGCGCAGCGGCACGAGGTGTGACTGTAAAACCGACTGGTTGTGGGTTCGATCCCCACTCGAGGAGATGAAATATTTACTTAAATTTATATTTCCATTTCTTCGCTCTGGTGTCGAGGTTAAGCGCGGCGTTGAGTTCTGCCACTCAACACGCAATGCCTCCAGAATTCGGCAGAAAGTGGGGAACAGAGTGTCTTAACACAATGTTTCCTCTGCCTACCCTGCTGTGTGCGGGATACAGCGTGAAGCTGAAAAAAAAAAAAAACTAGTATATATTGAATCTGTGCTTTGTGGCTTGCAGTGCTTGTTAATAATACATAAAGGAATGTTTCTCCATATTTACAAATATTGTGTTTTTTTATCAGCTTCACGCTGTATCCCGCATATAGCAGGATAGCCAGAGGGAACCTAGTGTTAAGACACTCTGTTCCCCACTTTAGCCGAATTTTTCGAGGCATTGCGTGTTGAGTGGCGGAATTCAGCGCTACGTAGAGTGTTTATAAATAATGTGTTTTTGATATAGAAAATATGTGTAATTATGTAACGCTACATACATAACAATTATTAAAAAAAAACTTTTTTTTTATACATACGTACCATATATATAAAAAATAGTTTGTTTATAATACAAAATAATAAAGGAGTCATGTGGCAGCGGCTCAGCGTATAACTAATATTAAAGTTAAATTCCAAAACACTATTTTTTATTTTTTCGCTCTGGGCAGAATCGCGGTATTGAGTTCCACCACTTAAAACGAAAAAAATCTATAATTGGTCGGTGTGTGGGGAAACGTAGTGTCCTAACACTAGATCTCCTCTGGCTACCCTGCTGTATGTCGAATACAGCGTGACCAAATATAGTATAATATAGTTTAGTAACCATATATAAAATATATACGGTTATTATATTGAATTAATAAAAAAAATATTTTACAATTTTTTCTTTTTTATTTAAAAAAATAATTGCAAATTACTATAATAATATTCTCAACACTCACTATTTTGTACGTTCTACTATTGATTTTAACGTTATTACTTCACCTAATCTAATTATATTAAGAAAACCTAAAAATCTAAAAAAAACCCCATCGATTTTAAAACCAAAAACCATCGACTTTATCACTACAATTTATAAAAACATAAAGATAGAGAGAGAGAGAGAGAGAGAGAGATAACCAAGAACAAACTAGTTTTTATTAAATGTAATATGTTAATTCTTTATTCCCGCAGCGTCCCATCAGCTTCACTTTGACATTCATAAGACTTTTTACCATACGCTGTCTCATCTCAATTTTATAAGAATTTTAATTCAAACCGAGTATCTCTTACAGTGACCTGTATTACTTTGGGCTATTTATCCCTAGTAGGGATGATTTAAATATTAAATAAAGTAAATCATAAATCAGCTTCACGCTGTATCCCGCACACAGCAGGGTAGGCAGAGGGAACCTAGTGTTAAGACACTCCGTTCCCCACTTTCTGCCGAATTCTGGAGGCATTGCGTGTTGAGTGGCAGAGCTCAACGCCGCGCTTAACCTCGACACCAGAGCGAAGAAATGGAAATAAAAATCCGTCGAGGGGGGATCGAACCCACAACCAGTCGGTTTTACAGTCACACTTCATGCCGCTGCGCCACGACTGGCCTCTGATTTAAATATTATATATTTTTTTTATTATTTAAATTTTTTTTTATATATTCTTTATGTTTTAGTATGGATGTGAATGTATGGATAAGTGTATATAACTTGAGAACTAAATATTATAATGAGCAAAACACTACTTTAGGGACAAAATATTCGATTTCTAAACGTATTAAATTGACTGTGCTGAATAAAGTGTTAGTACGTTAATGTTTTTGTCTCATATAGCAGGATAATCAGAGGGAACCTGGGAACCTATTATTAAGATACTCCGTTCGAATTATTCGATCCCCACTTTCTGCCAAATTTTGGAGGACACGTAACCCAACGCGCTTCACCTCGATTTTTTTTTTGCACTGGTAGTGCAAAAAAAAAATATAATAAACTTTTTGCCTATACAATTTTGGATTACTAAAGTACCTAAATAGTAAAATCTTATATTTTTTAATGTTTTTTTTAGTTTCTATTAGATATATTAAGAAAACGACTAACATTTACACTAAAAATAATTAGGGAGATTGCCATAATATATTTTTTTAACGTCACGCTGCAACTTGCATACAGCAAGTAGGTAGAGGGAACCCAATGTTAAGACACTCCATTACCTAGGCGTTGAGTTCTGCCACTCACCACGCAATGCCTCCAGAATTCGGCAGAAAGTTGGGAACGGAGAGTGTTAACACTAGGTTTCCTCTGCCTACACTGCTGTGCGGGATACAGCGTGAAGCTGATTTATTTTTTTGATTTATTTATAAAAAGTTATATGCCTCATTATTTGAACGTGAAATAATTTACCATCAGTTCACAAAAGAAAAACATAATAAGGTTAATCTATTATGTAGTATCTTAGTACACAAGTAAAGAAACGGAGTGATTTTTTAAATGAGTGAGAAAATAAAAATAGATTCCGATTTTGTGAGTGACTTATCTAGACAAGTTGTATTTATTAAAACTAATTTTTTTTTGAATTTATATAATTTGTTTAGTTATAATAGATAGACTAGACTTTTAAAACAAAAATATGATATGTAAATAAAGTATAGCAGTTAATTACCAAAAATTTTACTAAATCACTTAATATTTTTAATTTCCTCATTTTAATTTCCTATCAAATGAGCAAGTCTGTAAGAAAGTTTAATAACTCAAACTCACGCGATGTCTTGACTCGGCATTTACATTTTTTTTTATATTTTTTGGTGTGGACTTTGACGTGACTTGCAAGTTGGTTATCGTGTAAGGGAGGATTCACACTATAGTGTGGGTCCCGGTTCCTTTTTGGTCCGATCTCTTATTCTTTTTCCCCGCTGTATCGTGCACACTGCAGGATAGGAACAGGGAATCTAGGACGTTAGGACACCCCGTTTTTAGCCGATTTCTATACATATATTATGCAAAAAGACAACACAATCAAAGTACGAGGTACCGGACGGCACCAGAGGTGTAAAGTACAAGGACCGTTATGCTTCACTATTTTATCCGGAGAAACGTATTTTACTTGCTAGAGTATTTCCTTATTCAAATTTATTGAGTGGTGCAACTCAACGCAGCGCTTTACCTCTACATCAGAGCGAATAAATGAAAATATCAACATTGCATTTCCTTCAGGGTGAATAGAACCTACAACCTGTAGCTTTTACAGCCACACTTAGAGCACCTGCGCTACGACTGTTCTCAAATCTCATATCCTTGTATGAGAAATACTCTTATATACCTTATGTGACTGGAACTTGACCGGAAAGATAGTATGAATGCTTCCGTTGTTTCTCACAAAGAATATTTTTAACAGCTTCAGATCGGACCGAGAACAAACCCTGACTGGCGCTATAGTGTGAAACTTGCCTAAGTCGGCATTAATTTTCTTTGTTTCTTTTCGCAGGTATGTACTTTCTACGTTCTACGTGTTGGTATGAAATGTTTACTTTTAATTTTCACCTTTTACATTTATATAGCATTAAAATGGTAAGTATATTATAAGTTTATTTTAACACTCAACTGAAATATGTATATAGATTTTTTTTTCACTAATATTAATGAAATGATTGAAGTTCTTAAAGTAAAAAAAAAATGTTTTTATTTTAATTAAATATATGAATATCACGTATTTATCTTTTAAAAATACTAGATGGCTAGTGACATATTCCTTTTTTCTCCATAAGTAACATTACAGTATCTTTTTAACTGGATCTTTTTTTTTCTTTTTTTTAACATGCATTCTCCTATTGTGTAACATTATCTCTTTTTTACTGTACAACTTCCTTCGTGTTTTCTCCACACGACGTGACATTGGCGAAGTGATATGTGCTGGCACGCTCGTAACGCCATAATTAAAGAACCATACCATACCATACCATACAGTATCTGACACAAGAAAGAGCAATTTGATTGTATAATTTATGAGATTTACGCATTCAAACAAACAAACAAACTTCAAATCTACAATTTTAGAACAAATATCCTCAAATCCCTCTACACACCACTACTAACCTTCAATGTGGAGTTTCCATACCAATTTCCATAAGGCTAGATGTTAAATTAGTTTGAACAGTTTTACATAATCGTCTTGAGATGATCTTGGAAAGCATCAGGAGTTAGCGCTGTTTGCTAAATGTTTTATATCATTCTCTTAGTTGTACTTAAATCCTATATTTTAACATAAAAATAAAATCTTTAGTATAAAGAGTGTTAACTTTTGATATATTTAAAAGATAGATTATTAAGCGTGTGAATGTAACGCGACTGGCCTCTAATATTGTTTATCTGTAATTCTTTGAATCACCAAAAATATCTACACACATCCGGAAAGAACCGGGGAGGAAACGGAACGGAATATTTTTTTTTATTTTCCCGTTGTACTAGATAAAGCGTGGTGTTGAGTTACGCCACTCAACACGCCTCTCCCTCTACCTATTTTATACCTATTAGTAACTATATATACGTTTTACAGTATATAATGAAAACGTTAAGAACTCGCGATTTATTTGACGACGTCACGTCACAGTATTGCATACCCGCTGTCTGTCTGTCGGTGTAACGGGCAGATAAATCTCGCGTGTCTCATTTGGGCAACGCGGACGGTGGTAGGCGATATATATTTATACATTTTTATAAAAAGAAAATAAATAACTGAGCTTCACGCTGTATGTACACAGCAGGGTAGGCAGAGGGAATCTAGTGTTGAAACACTCTATTCCCCACTTTCTGCCGAATTCTGGAGGCATTGCGTGTTGAGTGGCAGAACTCAACGCCGCGCCTTACCTCGACACAAGAGCGAAGAAATAGAAATGACAACTTATCACATTTTTTTCTGTCTATCACTAAAAAATACTAAAATATGTTAACATTACATGCGACTGTAATCGCGACAGTGGTGAGTTCGATTCCCAATGGAGAAGCTATTACTTATGCTTATATCCTGGCTCAAGTAACAAGTCAAAGCGCGGCGTTGGATTCCGCTGCTCAATACGCAATATTAAAAAAAACGGAGTGTCTAAACACTTGGCTTTCTGGAGGTAACGAAAAAAGAAGTGTTAATGATATTGCATGAAACCGTTCAGATAATTGACTTAACATGGAGATGTTTAATTAAAGGGAAGACAACCCGCGATCTGTCGACAGTACCACGTCTAATATCATCATTAAATACTTCATTAAGAAGGTCGTAGTGACGCAGTTGATACGTAACTAATTGTCGCAGTGGTTGTGGATTCATATCATATATAGGGCATAATTTATATTATGATTACTCAATACGCAATGCCTTGAAAAGGAGTGTCTTAACACTAGGTAGCCAGGTTCCCTCTGCCTACTCTGCTGCTGTGGGAAATAAACTGCAAATATAAGTTTGTAGTGTTTTTTGTTTCTATAAAATACCTACCATTATCCACTTTTTGGATTTGTTTGTTTATTATTATTGTAAGTTCTCACTTCGTGCCACATTTTATAACTGTTATGTCCACGGGAAGTGAATTTCATACACAATGCAGCAAAATCGATACATAAATGCTCGTAATTTTTGATAGCGTTGATTCACACATTTAATTTTTTTTCTGTGCTTCAAAGGACAATAGACCTGAATATTTGATTTAATTTCAGGTTCCACACCTAAGTGGTCTTGACAAACGGACAGACGTACAAAAAAGTTTTTCTATAGGATTACTTTATTTTATTTTATATATTTTATAAACCTTAAAAGGTTTATATTTTCACGTTTTGAGATACGGAACACTAAAAACAAGCAACACCACAAAACAAGTAATAATAATTAAAACCCACCGCTCCGCGTGGTACCGCCTACCGCCGCCGTCCCGAGGGCGGCAAGGAGGTCTTGTTTTGTCAGCTTTGTGTTCAAGGGCGTGAGGGCCCTCGCGGTGTCTCTACTATGTGAGGGCGAGTAGTGGAAGCTGAGATAAAGCGATAATATATTTTTTTAGCTTATTATATCTTTCCATGAGGTTGTTGTGTAGTATTTGGCTATAAACGCGACCGTTGTGAGTTCATTTTCTAACTAGGAGGATTTTTTTATTATTTTTATTTTCTCGTTCTGGTAATAAAACGAAGCGTAGCATTAAGGTACGCTTGTCATTCTATACGCGGGATACAGCTTGATGATATTTATAATAATTTTATTGAAAAAAACTGTTTGTGTGTGTGTTTATACGCACACGACATTTTAAATAAAAATATTTCAAAAGTATTGTACAGTATATGAATTTAATAATTTAAGGCTTCAAACAGATTGGTACGTTGTAGATACCTATGTTTTTTGACCGCACTGCGTTGATTACACTTTTTATGGCACAGAAAAAAATATATAATAATATAATTATTATATATTAAGAAAATAAGGTGTATTTATCATATTTTTCTTTTTTATTTTTCATTAATTGTTCAAACTAACTCTACACACTAATTCTACAGCTTAGCTTGCAATGGTTAAGCGCCCTAAGTTCAGGAAAAATTGGCATTACGCACGGGTAAGCCCAACGATCTGTGTGACGCTATCTTATCTCACTCCTATGTTTTCGTATCATTTTTTAAAGTTGGTTCTTTACCTTTTTTATATGTGAATAGTTAACAACTAGTTATAATATATAACGATATATCTAATTTTTAATTTGCTTTTTTACAATTTCCTGTTTAAATATCAGTGTCTGGACTCTACGTGACAGTTATAAGTTCCATCAATTTGATGCTTATATTTAAAAAAAGGATAGAGAAAGCGGAATTGAGTAAAATTTGTAAATTAAAATTCAATTATAATTTTGATAATTTTGTTCATATTAAGGAGTTACATATTCAATTTTTTCTACTCACTCAACGCCACACTTTGCCTCGACACCAGGGCGAAGAAATGAAAATATAAATGTAAATAAATATTTCATCTCCTCGAGTGGGGATCGAACCCGCAAACAGTCGATTTTGCAGTCACACTTTCTGCCTGTGCGGTACGACTGGCCTCATTCACATTCATATTTGCTTATAAGTGACACTGATACCTTTAATGCCTCCTTCCTTCCAATAGTATTTATAATATTACTATCATACACTTACCTAAGTATAAAAATATTTTTAACAATTATAAAAAATATTTCTAAATCAAAACCATTCCCAACTTTTCTAAATATAAGCCGTTTATTAGAATTATAAAGAAAAACTAGGTTCCCAGGTTCCCTCTACCCCGCTACGAGCGGGATACAGCGNCCCTCACCCAAGCAATCAGAATATACGACTTTATAGTAATAAATTTGAAAAATTTTTAAAAATAATAAAGAAGTATCTTTATTTTATTTAATATTGGATTAAATAAAAAACAAACAGCTTCACACTTTATCTCGCATACTTCATTTCCCATGTTCTGCTCATTTTTGGAGACATTACGTCCTAACGGCAGAACTCAACGCCACGCCTCTTAATCTTGAAGTTGTGATCTACATAATTTAAACATACTCAATCATCCCCCCGAGTGGGAATCGAATCCACAGCTGGTACAGTCAGACGTGGTCCCACTGCGCCACTCTTAACAATTTCACTCAAGTATTGATATTTGTAGGTTTTGTAAAAAAAATGTTTTGGTTAATATACTTTTCTTTTTTTAGCTTTATTCCATACGTAGCAGAATAGGCAGAGAGAATCTGGAAATCTAGTATTAAGACACTCCAGTCCTATTAAGATACTTAAGTTCCCCAATTTCTGCCGAATCCTAAGTGGCGCAACCTAACACTGTGCTTTGGTTACCAGAACGTGGGAGTCGAACAAACAACTTTCGTGTTTACAATCAAACCTTTGTGGTACCGGCCCAGAACAGCCTTAAACATCAAATTATGACTCCTCTAATTCATCTATTCAATGTTCTCAATAAAATTTAACATATTTTTTTACACGACAAACATATCTAAATAAAACAAAAAATCTGCGTATTATAAAACCATTTTCTCAGGAAGCAGCGTCAGAGACACCCCAGTACGACTTCTTACGCCTCTTAATATAAATGCCTGAGAACAAATTACATATGGTTCTTCATCTCAACGTATTACGTTTTAGTAGGCAAGGTAGGCAGGTATGTAGGCTGAGAAAATTTGTTATTTCATTTTCTATTTTCCACTACCACAAGCAAAATCTCTTAATGGTTATAAAGATTTGTTTTTTTTTTATATTGCGAAACCTAACGCAGCGATGAATCTGATTAATGTGAAGAATTTTCTCATAATTATTTATATTTATTGTCAATCTGTTTGTCAAACTTAGTCTTTCTTACATCTTATAATGTTGTGTTTCAACCAAATCAAGAAATACCTTCAGATAAAAATCAAGTTTATATATTTTTTTAAAATATAAAAACATCTATAATGAAAAAAAATTAAAACAGAAAGAATTTAAAACAGAAAGAAAAAAGTTCTGCCAATAATCGAACCGGCTACCTCCCCTCACCACACAAACCCTAAATATAAAAATTAAAATTAAATCAAAAGCGTGAAGCTGTCATGCTGTGTCCCGCACACTGTTTCCGCCGAGTTCCGGATACAATGCTTGTTGAGATGAGGAACTCAACCCCGCGCTTTTGCTTAGTCACCAGAGCGAAGAAATAAAAATATAAATGTAAATAAATATTTCACTTCCTCGACTGGGTATCGAACCCAGAACCACTCGAATTTACAGTCACATCTTGTGCCCCTGCGCCGCGACTGGCCTCACATAAAAATTAATAAAAACAAAAAAAAACTTAATATTTCCCAAAGACAACCCTTAAACACAGCGTCAATGAAACGATGGACATTGAAAGTATCTTTGGGAAAATTGTAAACGAGACAAAAATACATTTTACTTCAAGTGCGAGAGGGACGCCTGTCGAGGGGTAGGTTTCCCTCTCATTTATACATGCCTCAGTATAACTTGTGCTGTGGAGGGTAGCGGACGTGGGGTAGTGGAATGTGTGTTGGTACTCACGTGCTAACGTAATTGTGTTTTTGTGTTTATATAAAAAAAATTGTAATATGTTGTATTTGTGTCGTGTTGATCGTTTTGATATGGTTTGTATATATTTTTTTAATATTTTTTTGTGATTTGGTAGTTAAGTTAGTGATACGTCACTTTGTTCTTCAGTTTTTTTTTTGTTTAGAGGTTGTATTGTTAGTGTTGGAGTGTAATTGCGTCTTATTAATTTTAATATAGCAAAAGAAAATTATGTAAATGGAAAATTGAAAAAAAATAATAGAAAATAATATAAATATAAATATATTTTTATAAAAAAATGATATTTGAAAATAAAAATCTGGCATTATATTAGGAAGTTCGTTAAGTACCTCGGTTCGGGAGCTTCATATTGTTGGCAAATGGAGCGACCACAGCGGAAGTAAACAAGCTTGTCTTAAACTTTGAAATCAAAATCGGTCGACTGTTGAAGGGTACTTTGTGAAGTTTTTTTTAGAAAATGTATTTAATATAGAATGGTTATATTTATCAGCTTCACGCTGTATCCCGCACACAGCGGGGTACGCAGTGGGAACTTAGTGTTAAAACACTCAGTTCCTCAATTTCCGCTGAATTCTGGAGGGATTCGTTTTGAGTGGAGCTAAACGCCGCGCTTTGCCTCGACACCAAAGCGAAGAAATGCAAATATAAATTTAAATATATATTTCATTTCCTCGAGTGGGAATCGAACCGACAACGGTCGCAGCGACAGTTTAACGCTTGTGCCACGATGGCCTCTCTGTGATAAAAGTTGTAAAATATATAAAGCAACAAAACTTAAATCAAATTTAACCTTCTACTTATAATCGAGGAGCAAACATAAAAAAATTCTCATGTAAAACATTATTACGTTCCGTTCTAGAAACCGCAAAACCAAAACCCTACTTAGAGACGAGCATTAGAAACAAAATGGAATTTAAACTTAATGAACCGTTAAGTTAAGAGTTAATTAACTAATTTTGTAATATAAGGAATATTAATTATTTTATCAAAATTTATTTTTTATTCATATCTATAATTATTGTCATTTTTATCACTGTCACTCAATGAGTTAATGCCTCTAGAATTCAGGGAAAAATTGAAACGGAGTGTCTTAACACTAGGTTCCCTCTGCCTACTCTGCTGTGAGCGGGATACAGCGTGACTAAAAAAATGAATATTTACTTGAACATATGTATAAACCATTCACCACTCGAGGCCAGTCGTGGCGCAGAGGCACAGTTGTGTGACCTTAAATGCGACTAGTTATAGGTTCGATCATCACTAGAGCAAATAAAAAAAATTACATTTTGTAACCTCGCTCTGCTATTAAGGCAAAAGCGCGGCGTTGAGTTCCGCCATTCAAGTCACAATGCTTCCAGAATTGGGCAAAAAATGGGGAACCGAGTGTTTTAACACTAGGTTCCCTCTACCTATCTTGCTGTGTGCAGGATACAGCGTGACGCTAAAAATTTACTAGAATGTATGTATATGTATATATACAAGAAGATACTGTAGAAATAGAGGTTCAACTCTACTATCCACTACTTAACTTTTAAACCATTCAGGACTAGTTTTGGCAATGTTTTCAATGAAACTCAAAACGTTACTAATGTTTAACTTTGAATAGGCTTTCGGTTCGATATCGTCTGGTCTGAGGGTAAACTGCTGAGAGTTACTGAGTGTAGACTATTTTTAGGGAATTTATCAGCTTCACGCTGTATCCCGCACACAGCAGGGTAGGCAGAGGGAACCTAGAGTTAAGACACTCCGTTCCCCACTTTCTGCCGAATTCTGGAGGCATTGCGTGTTGAGTGGCAGAACTCAACGCCGCGCTTAACCTCGACACCAGAGCGAAGAAATGGAAATATAAATTTAGGTAAATATTTCATCTCCTCGAGAGGGGATCGAACCCACAACCAGTCGGTCTTACAGACACACTTCGTGCCGCTGCGCCACGACTGGCCTCAAATTTAGCGTAAGCCTGGGAATTTAGCGTATTTTTTTTTCACTATCTATATCGCATATGAAATATTGGGTGGTTTTGGTTGTGGCATAGTGGCGGTATATGATTTCAAGTTCTGGTTGTAAACGATACGGAGGCGGGTTCGTTTTTCAATCAAAGATTTTTTGTTTTCGTGTCCTCGATCTGGTAACAAGTTAGAGCGCGGTGTTAAGTTACGTCTCTCAACACTAATCTTTGAGACATTGGTCTCAAACATTGGTGTGGTACATGGCGCATGGAGTTTCTTAATACTAAGTTCTCTTCGTCTATTCTGTTATGTGAATAAAAGCAAGAAGCTGGTGAAAATATAATAGAGGTATGGACGTACAATATCATGTATGATTGATTTGAGGCCAGTCGTGGCGCAGGAGCAGAAAGTGTGACTGTAAAACCGACTAGTTGTGGGTTCGATCCCCACTTGAGGAGATGAAATATTTACTTACATTTATATTTCCATTTTTTCGCTGTGGGGTTTGTTGAGTTCCGCCATTCAACGCGCAATGCCTCCAGAATTTGGCGGAAAGTGGGGAACGGATTGTCTTAACACTAAGTCCCTTTTGTCTACCCTGCTGTGCGCAGGATGCAGCGTGAAGCTGATATTTTTATATAATATTTTTTTTTCTAAATCTTTGATAGTTATGCTAATATTTTGCTTCCTTTTACTAAACGATTTTTATTAGACATTATTAATACTGCATATGAATTCGTACGTATTAAATTTCGTACGTATCTATACATAGAACATTTGTTGATTATTTTAGTTTCACGCCGTATCTTACATATAGTCATGGTAGAGTAGGCGGAGGGAACCTACAGTTAAAAACGGAACTCAAGGTTCTTGTTACCAGATCGAGAAAATAAAAATAATTCGTTCCCTCGACTGAGAATCGAACCAACATCCGCAGCGCTTACAACCAATCGCTGTATCGCTAAGCCACGACTTTTATTTCTCAAGTTTCCATTAAAATATTTGAAAATATAATGAATATTTGATACAAAATATCTCCAATATCGAACCTTATACTATGTTAGTACATAAAACACCTAACGTTAATTATATCAACAGCGAAGTCATATTAAAACTTACCCTCCACGTGCTCCGAGAACTAACTAGAAGTCATTTTGTACGTGCTCAAATATATCCTTTATCCCTCGCCTGAACTAAATAAAGCTAAATTAGCTAATGTGCTGAGCTAATTTTGATCAATTTTTTTTTGTAGTTTCGCGATGTGCTCATAGAAAGAAGAGGGATCCCAGTGTTAAGACACTCAATTAAGACACTTCCGTTCTCCACTTTCCGCATAATTTTGAAGGGATATCGTGTTGAGTGAAGGAATTCAACGCCGCGATTTGCCTCTGAAAAAGGAAATTAATTAAACCTACAACCTGTCGCGTTTAAAGTCGCACGTTTGCGCTACTGCGCCACTACTGCTTTTAAAATGTTATATAGGACTATTTTTTATTTGCGGCTTCGCCTGTTTGGTCATATTAAAATAATTAAGCTAGTTAGTATGTCATGACAGCTAAAAGCGGGAGGTAACTCTGACCACAGGTAGAGTGACTTTCATTAAACTATTAAGAAAAAGTAATTTTCAATTCGAACTAATTCCTGAGATTAGTGTGTTGATTCAAACACACTCTACTGCTTTATAAGAAAAAAAAAAGAAGAAGGAGCAGAAATAGTTTAACTCTATATTTCTATAAGAATATAATTATAGTAGAGGGCGCGCGCGGCTTCGCTCGCTTATTAGGAGTGAATTGTAAAAAACCCACGAAACACGTGTTCAATAAAATATTTTTAACAGTCTGAATTTAATTTTTTATAAAAATCGGTGGCAATTTAAAGATTTTTCCATATAAACTCCTTATTTGGACCCTTAGGGGGTGAATTCTTAAAAACCATGAAACACGTGTTCAATGAAATATTTTTAAGAGTCTGAATTTCAAATTTTATAAAAATCGGTACAGATTAAAATTTTTTTCCATACAAACTTTCAACCCCTATTTCATCCCTTTAGGGTTAAAATTTTTCAAATTCCCTTCTTAGTGGATGTCCAGAATATGAAAATAAACATCTGCCCAAATTTCACGTTTCTACCATCAGTGGTTACGGCTCTGCGTGCGTCTTACCTCAGTCAGTCAGCACAAGTCCTTTTATATATATAGATAATAGATACTTGGATTTCAATATATTTTTTAGAAGCAATTTTAATATTTCAATAAATTTATATGGTATGTGTTGGTTAAATAACGACAAAATAATAAACATAATAACATATCGAAGCTTTTTAATTTTTTTTTAAATATATATTTTTTTTATAAACATATTTTACAAACTTAGTTGGCTTAGATGTCGGATGCAGGGTCTAAAATGTAACCGCAAATAATTTGTGGTTTTTACTTGTTGAAGACTCCTTCAATCGAGGAAATAGTCTAGCCGTAACGACCTTGTAGGAGACTGTATTTGGTTTTATCTAATTTTATTTTGAAATTCACAGTGTATTCCGCACTCAGCAGGATAGCCAAAGAAAACTTAGTGTTAAGACACTACGTCCTCCATTTTTTTGTTCCAATTTTCGTAACATACCATGTAGAGCCGCGGAACCCAACAGCTCACTTTATCTTCTCACCAGAGCGAAGAAATGAAAATAATATTATAATTCATTCCCTCGAGTGAAAATCGAACCTACAACCGCCACACTATGCCTCTACAATGGCTTTAAAACTCTACGATTTTCCTTTCAAAACAGAAGAAGACAAACAAACAAAACACCACCACATGTAAATATAATCTCAAAACGAGAAGTAGCGATATCTGGCGGGTTTTTGTGCATCAACGACCCTAGCTACCCCTAGTGCACCCCTTTATTCGCTTACTTTGCGTATGTATGGCGTCTTCGTGCCAGACAGTTTCTAGTACTAACGCTATTATTATATATTTTTGTAATATTAAAGATTGAAAGTTAAATTAAAATAACATTTTTAAAGGTGACTGGTTGTGGGTTCGATCCCAACTTGACGAAATTAAATATTTAATATGTCCATTTCTTCATACCTTGCTGCAATCGGGATTTAACGTAGCGGGATTTGAACACGCGGCCTTGGGAAACCGCCTAAGAGATATCTCCACTAAGCCCTACGTTTTAATCAAGCAACGTCGTATATTCTTATAACGTTTATTACAATTAGTTTTTTTTATGATCATCTATATAGTGAGAGTTTTTTTTATTTTTTATACATTTTCTAAATAAGTTTTTTTTTTCATAAATTTGGGATACCATTTAAAAATGTAAAAAATATCTGTAGCCCAATCGTTAATTTAAACAAAAACAAGATATAGTCGAACAGTATGTTTAAGACATTGCGTAACTTATTAAATTCTATAAGTTAATGTTAAAATTACATAAAGCAGGAATCGAAGTGACTATCAACATTTAACATTCACTCAGCGTACGTACGGCGTCTGCATACCAGACAGCTACGGCTGCTTTAGTCTATATATTTCGGAAAATTTTCTTTGTCTGACAAGACTTCTGAGGAATTCGGTAATACCAACAAAAATGTATCATTTCTTTTTTATATTAAAAATACCTAAAAAAGGCTGTAAGTTCTAATCGTTGTCAATAAAACTCATTTTATGACTTGTGGTGAGATCGAAAAAAGCCATATTGCACATACAACAAACTGGAATTGAACTGGTACCTGCAGTTATAAAATTGAATTGGGAAGTTGTTTTTTTTATTTATCTATATTTGTTTAGCTTCACGCTGTATCCCGCACACAGCAGGGTAGGCTGAGGGAACATAGTGTTAAGACACTCCATTCCCCACTTTCTGCCGAATTCTGGAGGCATTGCGTGTTGAGTGGCAGCGCTCTCAACGCCGCACTTAACCTCGACACCAGAGAGAAGAAATGGAAATATAAATTTAAGTAAATATTTCATCTCTTCGAGTGGGGATCGAACCCACAACCAGTCGGTTTTACAGTCACACTTCGTGCCGCTGCGCCTCGACTGGCCTCATCTATATTTGTTGTAATTGTATAATAATTTTTCCATCAAACACATAAATCATAGATACTTTTGTCGAAAAAATTGAGAACGATTGAGCTTGGCTCTCACAATTTGTCACAAACATTACTGATAAGGATAACTAATAAGCTTAACAAATACCAAACGAGCGTAGCGAGATTAAGAACGTAGCGGGAATTGAACCTGTATCTTTTGGAAGCCATCTAACATTCAATGATAGTTCATATTTTTCTATCCTAAATTTAGAAATAACACTTTAAAAACGCTAAAAATAAACGAACCCACAACCTTTGCTTATTACAGTCAAATCACAACTGTCTTGCAATGGTGTTACCTTGAATATTATAAGGAAGTTACGCATCCGTACGTAATTCACAATGTATGGTGAACTTCAACCCTCTCTGGCCCACCCCTTCCATTATCTGGTTATTTACGACTGCACCCCGTCTTAAACCGACCCCTTGGATCTGCAAATTAAGACTAGAAGCTTTCACCTACTTTACTTTTGGGGGAGAGAAAATTAAATATTTTTTTACTTTTAAAAGTAGGAGTGATATGTGATTTAGGTCTTTTAATGTCTTTCTTTTCCCTTTTTTCGCTGGATATTTCCTGTTGAGTGGCTGAACTCATCGCTCTATTTGTATTGTTACCAAAGCGAGAAAACGAAGAAATTAAACATTTTTTTCAATCGAGACGGAATTGAACTTCCATCCATCGCGTTTACGGTACATACACTGCCACTGGGACGCGACGCACGAATGCTTGATTTCGAAAAAAAAAATAGTCAGTCAGTCAGTGAAAAATGTCAACCTGGTATAATTATTTCTAAACAAGAGAAAGGACTGAAAGACAATCTAATAAAACGTTCAAAGAAAATACAAGAACACGTTTGAAACTAGACAAATAAGATTGCCCATAATAAGATTTGAGCCCACGACCAAAGAAAGCAATCACATTATACATTATATACTTTTTTATATTCAATTAGGCTAAACGCTGTATTTTTTTTAATAAATATAAAATACTGAGACGACGAGGACTTAAGTAATACGGCTTCTTTAGAATCTGGGCTAGTTGTAAGAGCTAAAGTGTTTATTGTTTGAATCTAAAAATAGATTTTTAATGTAATGAAAAATGTTAAGTTATTATGAATATTAAATAAAATATTTTTTTCGAGGCGGTACGGTAAATATGATGGTTGTGGGTTCGATTTCTACTCGAGGGAATGTATTGTTTTCATTTATTAGCTTGGGTAAAAAACTGAACGTCGCGCTTATATACGGTCAATTGTGGCGCAGAGTTACAAGTGTACGATAGATTTTGGGTTCGATTCTCACCAGAGCAAATGAAATGCTTAATATGTCATGCCATATGGCACCAAACAAGCAATGCTTCAGAATTCTGCAATGGTAAACGGAAGTGTCTTAATAGAAACGGAGTGTCTTAACACTGGTTCCCAGGATCCCTCTGCCTACCCCGCTATGTGCGGGATACAGCGTGAAGCTAAAAAAAGTATACAACAACACTGCATAAATATATGTTTTATTTTATTTATGGTCTTACTTTAGTATTTATAACTTTCAGTGAGGTCTACTATTTGTTATTTACGACTGACATCTAATAGCGTTTTTATCAATTTTACTGACATTATTTGTGGGATAATTAAAATGTTATATTGTTTTATCTATTATTGTTAAAACTACAATATGAAAGTGATTTTATATATTTTATTATTATGCCTTTTGAACGCAAAGGATATATTTTATGTAACTTGAAATTATTTTTCATTTGGAATCGAAGATGGTTCTTTTATAAAATTATTATTGATCAATTTTGGACTACCTCCAAATAAAATGAAAAATTCTATATTTTCAATATGAGATAAAATTTTTGGGGCATCATGGCGCAGTGGTGTAGCGTTTTACTGAAAATGCGATGGATGTGGATTCGAGTCCCATTCGGGAGGAAAAAAATGAAAACCTAGCACACCATTGAGTTGCACCACTCAACACGCTATGTTTTGAATTGAGCGGAAAATAGGAAACGGAGTGTTTACACTAGAAAGTAAAAAAAACTCCCTAAAATCAATAATGAACCCACTACCACCAACTTAATACTTTATAACAATATTATTACGTTCTTTTCATACTATTTCAATTACAACAATCCCATTTCTAGGTTACTTTAATGAAAAAATCCTGTCTCCCACGAACGACGAAGCTATTGTAAGCTATTATAAGCTACGTTTGTTGTTTGTGTGAACATCCCTTAATTGATGTACCTCATTGTTGGTGATTCAAGGGCGGCCCCGTTTTCCTCTTTGTTGGCTGAGAGTTACTCCGACCTAAATGAGAGTAGGAAAATGTTTTGTATTTTAAATATTAATTTCTTTTTATATAATGGGTTCGAATTCCGTTTGAAAATATATATTTTTTACATTTTCGATGTATTCTGCTTGTAGATAGATATAAAATAAAGGAAATAAAATAAATCAAAAATCAGCTTCACGCTGTATATCTTACATAGCAGGCTAGACAGAGGGAACCTAGTGTTAAAACACTCCGTTCCCCACTTTCCGCCGAATTCTATAGGCATTGCGTGTTGAGTGGCGGAACTCATCGCCGCGTTTTGCCTCGATACCAGAGCGAAGAAATGGAAATATAAATCTAAAATTTAAAATAATATTTGATATTCTCGAGTGGGCATTGAACCCGCAACCAGTCGATTTTACACTCACACTTTATATAGGAAAGCTAGTGTAAATACAATCTATTTCCTATGCACCGCCCAATAATTGAAATATAAAGTGGCGTAACTCAACACCGCGCTTTGTCGTGTTTTTTTGAGTAAGGGAATCACAATATTTTATTCACTCTTACAAAAAGGAATCCAACTCACAGTCAGAAAACAGAAAAACTATGCCGCGGCATCATTATCAGTTTCTTTGATGTTAAAACGTAAATATATTAGTGAATAAATAGTAAAACAGAGAAGGAGAAATAATAGTGACATATTATTCTTTTGTTTTAATTAAATTTAATAAAAAAAAATGAAATATGAAATTAAGACAAATTCAACCATAAGTACCAAATTTCAGGATATATGATCTTAAAAATTCTCAACATATTATAATATCCTGGAAACAAGGTGCTCTAAAAGCCTCTATTTATTAGATAGTCCGCCCAGGGTCAAGGGCGACCCGTTTCAACATACTTTTATTAGGTACGTGGGTCTGTAGCGTTTTCCCAAATTATCATTGTTGTTTATATTTTGTAAGGAAACTAGCGGCATAAATGCGGCTTCGTCCGCTTGAAGTTATTGTTATCTTATAGCCAAATTTGACAAAATGAATTGTAGCCTATATGTTAAGCGGATGTCTAAACGATATTACTGTAAAGTTTTACCTCAATCTATTTAGTAGATTTTGTGTGAAAGTGGAACAAACATCCTCACAAACTTGCACCTTTATGATATTAATAGGATTTATTAAAAAAAAATATCTTTTCCTTTGTGCTACTCCAAAAAAAAAAGAAATGAATTATATTTTCTTTTATTTGATCTTGCGTCCTGGCGTTGGGGCACAAGCAAGTGAATGTAATCGTAGTTGTAGATTCGTTAAGTTAAACATTGAGTGTCAAGTGGCGGAACTCAACGCCGCGCTTTTCCCTTTGATACTAGAGAGAAAAAGGAAATATTAATAAATAATAATTCATTCCCGCGAGAGGAGATCAAACCCACAACCGCCGCGAAACAATCACAGACTTGTGCACCTACGCTCAATATTTTAACATTTTATTATATTTATAAAATCTACATTCAAATTACCTTAAACGAAAATACTCAAGGAATGTTTATCCAAATGTTATCTAAACGACCCGGAATCGAATCCACTGCCGTAAAGGTGATTTATGCGAGTTTTACGTGACGCGTCGCGTGAGCCTTATTGCCCCCTTATTGCCTTTTGTTAGAACTATTCCATTGAATGAATGCCTGGAGAGTAGCGGTAGTGTAAATAGAGCAACATATTGGCCTACTTAAAGTCTATATACATATAAAATAAAAAAAATATATAAAATAGAGTTTATATATATATAAATGAAATTTTTCATTACTAGTCTAGTCGTGGTTCGATTCCCACTCAAGGAAATTAAATATTAATATTTTCATTTTCTTCTTTCCGATAATAAAAAAGCACAGGGTCGATTTCCGCTAGTCCACACTCAATGTTTCCAAAATTCTGCGGAAAGCGGGGAACGGAAAGGTCTTAATGGAAATGAAATGTCTTAACACTAAGTTCCCCGGTTTTTTCTGCCTTGTTATGTGCGGAATACAGCGTGAACCTAAAACAAACACACCTATCTAAAGATATGCTAAACTTTACCATATATATTAGAATAATTGAAATATCCTACATATTTTATTTATCCACTTCAAGCTTTTTTTATCTATTCCACTTTAAAAAAATTCTACACAATGACAGCTAATACAGATAAAAAATATACAATACAATATTATTGTCAATACATTTCTAGATAATTAATTAAACAAGGTAGACGTCCTCAAACACTGTAAAGTAGTTATCGAACATCGTGCCGCATTGCAGGTGGCTGACGGACAGACAACTTTAGTATGAAGATTTAACTAATATATTTATTATATATGGTAGTTTTAGTTTTATTTTTAGTTGAAAATAGTAAGAAATGGAAATATGAATGTAATTAATTAATATTATTTTTAACTTCACACTGTATCCTGCACACAACAGAGTAGGCAGAGGGAACCTAGTAACCTAGTGTTAAGATATTCCGTTTCCATTAAGACACTTCCGTTCTCCAGTTTTCGCTGAATTTTGAAGGCATTGAGTGGTGGAATACAACACCGCGCTTTGCCTCATTAAAATTAATTTCCTCGATTGTGAATCGAACCCATAATCTGTCACGTTCACAGTCACGCATGGCTTCAATTGAACATTTTTCATCCTGAAAAAAAAATATCTCACCGCTGACCTTTCAACATCCAATGTCTGAAAATTGATTTGAATCTGTTATTGTCGTCTACTATTATTGTTTCTAATTTACTTAACATTTAGTCCCAAAGGAAGTAAATCTGAATATTCGATTACGTTACTCCCTTGACTGTCCGCGATTTTGGTTAATTAATTGTGAGACAGGCTTTAGGGGCTGTATTAGGTAGTCATTTACAACAATCAAGATCGATTTATAAGTTGGGGTAGGATTTCTTGTTAAAACTGTCTTAAAGTTATATTTAATCGCGCCGTACAGACATTTTGATGTACATTTATACATATATAGGATGGCGTTTTATACAATAAAAAAGTTTACAACTTAAGCTTCACGCTGTATCCTGCAAACAGCAGAGCAGGCAGAAGGAACCTAATGTTAAAACACTCCGTTCTCCATTTTCAAATGGAGAACGGTTTCCTAAAAAAGAGAAAAGTGGGAATGGAGTGTCATAAAACTAGGTTCCGCCTGCCTAGGAACCTAATGTTAAGATGCTTCGTTCTCATTAAGACACTTCCGATCCCCATTTTCCGGCGAATTCTTAAGGTATCCAAGGCGTTACGCACTAAACACCGCGCGTTATTTGAACGAAAAATTGAACATATTTAAAAATGACTTCCCACGAATGGGAATCGAACCCCAACCGTCGCTTTTATAGTCACATCATTGCAAGCTTACAGGTTTCTTCGATTGCAAATTCGATAAATATATTAGATATAACAATATTAAATTGTAAGGTAACACCTTTATATTATATTTTTTTACTAACACTCTGTCTTATGTATATAATGTATATATTGATGTTTTGTTTTTTTCTTATAGGTGAAGGCAATTTTTAACAGGATTCTTTTTTTAAATGTGTAAAATTATCTCTTTTTTACCGTACAACCGCCTTCGTGTCTTCTCCATACAAAGTGACGTTAGCGAACTGGCATGCTCGAAACGCCATAATTAAAGAACCAAACCAAACCAAATTTTATATACTATATATTTCCTAAGATTTACAAAAGCCTTTAAAGTAAAGGGAAATCTATAAACATATTTCATTTTTTACATATTAAAGGCAAGACAGGAGATTATAATGTCATTTGGCACCCACTTTGTGTTTGATCGCCGCGGGCTGTCGCGTAATAACGCATATGTTTGTATGTAAATACTTAAAATATGAGCGTTTATACAAATATGTATGGATATGGATGTATTTAATATAACTTAATGTTAAATTAAACAAGGGTAACCTAGCTTTTACCCGCTGCTTTGCATCTATAGTCAATTGAAAATGTTATTCGTATTTTTACCGTATTAAATTGTTCCCAAATCTGAGATCGATTTTGAGATGCCGTTTTCATACAAAGATTATGTGTCTATGAATGAAACAGGCACCTCAAGCTCGGTCTCACACAAACTTGTTAAAGTTTTGTCCAAGTTAAATTTTTTTAATTATCCTGATAAATGGATTATCTGAGACAAAAATATTTTTTTTAATTAAAAGTAATTAAAGCCCTAGTAATTACTGGGTTTAGAATGTTGAACCACACATATTCTTCTTAATCATAATATATTCTTATTAGTATTCTTTTTAATACGAGTATGTTGCGAATCCTCTGTTTTCCGTCTAGATTTTTACCAGTTTTAAGCATTTTATTTTGTGTTATTTAATTTTTATCCATCATGGGACAGTGAGATTTTAAAATTAGAGATAAGATAGTGTAACGATTCATATAAGAACTAAAATATGTAGGAAAATAATATAATTAATTTAAAGAAAAAAATAATAATTTATAAAACAATATTATAAAAATAATTTATAATATTTAATACTTACTTTTATAGCTTACGATAAATACAATATTATAAATATAGGTAAAACACGCAGGTATAAAATATATTTATTTATCAAAGATAATTTAATATTATAATTATAAGTAATCGTAGAGTATTATAATTTAAAATAAATAATAACTATATACATAACTAATATTTTTAATATCGTAAAAGATCATGTTGGCTGAATAAGCTACTGTCAACGTCATAGTCAAAAAAAGGAAAGAAAGAGAGGAAAGATGGCGGACGCGTCGACGACGTAGATATATATTATTTATAAATGAAAACTTCTCTAAACTAAAGAGAAGTTTTAATTTATAATTAATATATATTTAGTTATATTTAATATTTAAAAACCATGTGAGTTTATGTCTTCTATTGTGATATAAGTGTTCGAGGCTACTAAAATAAATAATAAGTGCTTATTACGTATTTACAATTGTTTGTTTTGGAATACATCGTCGGTAAGTTTTTAATAGTTTATTTTTAAAACAAAGAACAGTAATATTAATACATATAATGCATTAACATATAAAGATAAATATTATTTAATTATTAAGTTGAAATAAAAGAATAACGATGCATTAGGAAGTGTGTAAAATTACGTTTTTAATAATACGTAGAATGCTTGCTGCCATATTTGTTAGATGCGTGTGTATGAATCGTGAAATTAAAGTTATTTAGATTTGGTAAATTATATTTATTAATTGTTTAAACATATTCGTAAATATTAAAAACATTCCTGTTAAAGAATATATATATATATATNTATAAGTATATATAAATATAATAGTATCATTTATAATATGATATAAAACTATTATATCAAAATACGTACTTACAATTTATAAATATTATATGAGTCTATTTAATGTCCTACAATAAAGGTAATTAATTAATTAAATATAATAAAGATATTAGACAGTAACAAAATATTAATTATAAATTATTTGTACGATTGTCGGAGTTCATTGACCCTATGTTTTACTAATAACTGATATTGGAGTCATAACCGACTGCTGCTTGGCTTCGCTGGTACTAATATGCTTGTCTAGGCAAATTGCTATGGCCTTTAATGTTATACCGCGATCGACGTCTCAAGCGATGCTTGTATCGTATTGGACATACATCTTTGTAAAACGTTTTCTTCAGTTGCTTTATAACTCGTTGTATGATGAGTGGTGTGTGGTGCTATTTTATGTCCTGGGACTCTGGTATATGTAGTAGTGTCCGCCTATGAGTCTAACAACTTGTTTTAATGTAGAAAACAAATGAGACACGACTGTGGGGAGTGCCGTGCGTTTATTTAACATATCGGCCGCCTTGCGTTAGTGCGTTCGATCCAACGTCTTATATTGATCTCACAAATCAATCAACATCACGAATCACCATTCTAATGCAATCTCAATATAAACAAGCGTAACTAGTACATTTAGAAAGATCACACACGAACGTTCCTGAGGGTTCAATAAAGACTGTTGCAACCACGGTCTGGTAGCAATTCACGATGTAAGGGCGGAGCGGTGCTCTTGCGTGTTCTTTCATTTATTATAACTAAAGATTCTAGACAGTTATAGTGGAGACGAAGATATGTCACGGGAGATTAAAACGGTCAGACTATGACATGTTATTTATCATAATATATTTAAAAAAAAATCAGCTTCACGCCGTTTCCCGCACACAGCAGGGTAGGCAGAGGGGACCTAGTGTTAAGACAATCTGTTCCCCACTTTCTGTTGAATTCTGGAGGCTTTGCGTGTTGAGTGGCAGAAATCAACGCCGCGCTTAACCTCGACATCAGAGCGAAAAAATGGAAATATACATTTAAGTAAATATTTCATCTCCTCGAGTGGGGATCGAACCCACAACCAGTCGGTTTTACAATCACACTTCGAGCCGCTGCGCCACGACTGGCCTCTTATATTATATTTTATTTGTACTTATATTAAATTTATGGTATAATACATTTCATATTAATACTGTTACCTCTGAATCTCTAAAAGATCTTGGATTACTTACGACCACTACGAAAGCGTTCTATTTATATTAGACGTATCACGAGCTATACTAAAAAATTAAAATTATTATTTAAATATTTTATTGCGTAGAGTGGGGATTCGGTTACAATAGCAAATGTTATATGTTTCGTCCAATATTAGGTTTTTGTGCTGCTGTACTCTGTTATATGTCGTGGGTTCGATTCCTAAACGAAGTAATTAATTATTTTTATGTTTTCGAAAATAGGACGAAAACTGAGGAACGGAGTGTCTAAACACTAGCTTCCTTCTGCCTACCCTGCTATATGCGGGATACAGCGCGAAGCTCAAAATAAAATAAAGTTGCTCCAAATGCATTACAGCTAAAATAAAATTTCATAAATTCCACATTGCCTCACTAATAAAACACAAAAAAGACATCCCCATACAGAAAGTATGAAAAGTTACCAATTTTCAAGTTAAAAAAATGAAATAAACCCATAATACCCATTGCTATTAAAATCAAAAACTTTTTCTAAGCTATCGTTAGTGTAACATGTGTAGGTAGTGGGTACGTATACGGGATTACTTTGTACACGTTTCCGTGTGGATTTATATCTGTTATCGATTTAACGAATTTTTTTTGTTTTTAACCGCCTACGGCGTAGCTCTGTGCTACGTTGTTCTTGTGTTTATTTTATTTATGTTATGTATGTAGAGGCTAGTCGCGGCGCTTGTAAAAGCGATTGGTTGTGAGTTTGATCCTTATTTGAAGTAATGAAATATTTATTTAAATTTATATTTCCATTTTTTTGCTCTGGTGTCGAGGCAAAGCGAGGTGTTAAGTTCTGCTATTCAACGTACATTGTCTCTGGAATTCGGCGGAAAATATCTTAACACTAGATTCCATCTGCGTACCCTGCTGTGTGCGGGATACTGCGTGAACCTGATACTATGTATGTCTTAATACTGTATCACGCATACAGCGGGGTAGGCAAAGCGCATATAGTGTTAAGACACTTCGTTTCCCATACTGCTGAATATTCGATATGATGGAATGACGGAACTCAACGCCGCGTTTCATCTACTAGAACGAGAAAATGAAAATAAATCAATTGCTATATTAGTTTGATTATTTTTTAGGTTTTTTGTGTTAAATAATGACTCGAAATTGGCATTAGGAAGCAGAATGTTGCAACACTAGTTTCCCGTTTCCTATCCTGCTGTACACAGAATAAAGCTACATACATAAAAATTAAAAAAAAAAACTATACTGATTAGATTTCAACTCACGACTATCGTGTTAAATCTTACACTGCGCCACTGTGTCACGATGGACTTAAATATATTTGGACGTTAAATACAAAACTCCTTTTGCTGTCGTTCAAGTTAGATAAATATAATTAAAGCGGGGACGAAGTTTACGATTTATTTAAAAGTAAAATGGCATTCAGTATATTTTAATTAAAACAAATCTATTTAGGTCCGATATATTTTTGTAAATGTAACATTTTTTTTTCTATAAGATCAGAATAAATGTTGGAAAATAAATGTATCTAATGGGTGGAGTAAAGAGAATAATCATAGTGTTTAGACACTGTTATTTATTTTTGTCATGTTACGCTTACGAATGTTATTTCTTTTTCTTCACGCTGAATCCCGCACATAGGGTAGACAGAAGGAACCTAGTGTGGGAAGGAACCTAGTAGTAAGATATTCCATTTCCCATTTTTCGCCGAATTCTGAAGGCATTGCGTGTTGAGCGGCGAAACTCAATGCCGCGCTTTGCTTCGACACCAGAACTAAGAAATAAAAATATTAAATTTTTAATTTCCTCGATTGGGAATCGAACCCGAATCGAACCTGTCGCTTTTACAGTCACACGATTGTGCCACAACTGACCTCATAAATTTTTTCATCATTTTTTTTTGTAGATGGCATCACTCGATACAAGTGGAGGGATTAAATCCAGAACTATAGCGTGTCCAGTTTAGTTTAGAGAATTAACTATGATTTTAACCTTAAATACCCACCTCTGAATTCCATACAAAATTGTATCCAGGATTAAATGTTATATATACTCATAATATCAAAGCTGGAATCTCTCAAAGTTGTACGACAAAGTGATTTAGCTCATATAAAGTAACGAAATAAGCAAAATTATCTAAAATAGAAAAAAATAAGAATGTAGTGTCTCAACACTACGTTTCTGCTTTCTGTTTAGATTTACAAATTCTTTAAACCAGAAAATTAATTGTAAAGTAATCAAAACTGAACTATGCAATAGCATCATCATCGACTGAATTTTCTATAATTATTGTAATATTTTCGAGACAGCCGTGGCGCAGTGGCACAAGCGTTTGACAGTTGTGAGTTTGATTCCCACTCGGCGGAATGATTTGTAATAAGTCAAAACACGGTGTTAAATTCCGCCACTTAACACGCGATTCCCCGAGAATTCGGCGGAAAGCAAGGAAATGGAGTGTCCCAAAATAAAGTTGCCTCTGCCGACCCTTCCTTCTACACACGGGATAGAGGGCAAAACTGAAAAAAAAAATATTTTACATATTTTTTACGTTTCATTTCGTTTAAAACTTAGCGTTTCATTTCACATAAATTTTTTCCGTATTTTATAATTGGCCGTTTACAAAATCGCAGCGATCCCGGCCACTAACGTCCGCCACTTTTGCTCACTCTCTTGAATTTTGTATTTATAAAATATACCTATACGTTAACACATAGAAGTAGAGCAGTTGTATAACATTTACTAGTATTTGAATGATTGTGGGTTCTATTCCTAGGTGAAGAATATATATATTTTTTATAATCCTCATGGACTACCTCCGCCTGGGGAAATGTGGAGGAGCGTGCCGGACTCTTACCAGCTAAAACCTCCCCGGTGTCTCCTAGCACGTGAGCGATGGGCCGCGGGAGTCCGAATTCTTTCGCAGCCCCACACTTGTGTTCCTAGACCGGATCATGTTTCCTGCGCGGGGTAGTAAGGTGTTGAGCTACCCGTACATCGTCTAAGAGGCGCGCGCGCCTGCGACACGGGTCCGTCGAATAGGTGACGGGGACTTCCTCAAGTCCCTCGCCCCTGGTCTAATTCAAGCGCTCTGACCAACTAAGCCGTCCGTTTGTATAGCTTACTTGGTCAGAGCGCTTGAACGGTTTCCAAAGAGGCGCATGTTCAAATCCCGCAACGTTAAATTTTTTATACGTTTTCTAAATAAGTATTTTTCTTTCGTAAATGTGGAATAACAATTAAAAAAATGTTAAAATTAATTACATTCGTTCCGCGCGACGTAGAGCTCAGGCAGTCAACAGGCTTTGTCTCGGAAATTGGGTGGAAAGTGACGAACGGATCGAACACTAGATTCACTCTACCTTCCCTGGTATATGTGGAATATAGCAAGAAATTCAAAAAAAATCCACGCGTTATCATTGTAATCCGACGTGGAGAGAAGTGAGTCAGGTCACTCTGCCTTTCCACCCCCCTGTATTACACAACAGTATGAATATAAGAACCTTACCAAAAAGTATGAATAAAAGATAAAATTATTGAAAAAGATAGATTATTTCGGGATTATGGTGTCAAATCCAAGGATATTAAAGACCCAGTCAAATAGCTACCTGAGCTCACTTTGTATACTTTGTAGATTTATGCTCTCATATCAAAAGATTATATTTTTACCTATTTGGGTTGAAATAAATTGAAACTTTAATGACGCAGTGGAACAGCCTTTATCCGCGATGGTTGTAGTGGGTATGTAATAATATTAACTTGAAATTAATTGGACAAAAAATTATATTTCTCTTTCTGGCTGTTTAGTTAGACATAGCACGTAAAGTTTTTTTTTTTGTAAACTGAACGTTAAGATTAACCTCATTTTGGTTCACTATTAACTCACCCATACCAACCTAAAAAGAAAAGTGAAAGTAGAAGGTTTCTAAAATCAGTTTCAGGTTGTATCCCGCACACAGCAGGGTATGCAGAGAGAACTCAGTGTTAAGACAATCAAATAAAAGTTGCCCACTTACCGCCGAATTTAACTCAACACCACGCTTTTCCACGACACCAAAGCGGAAAAATGAAAAAATAAATATAATTAAATATTTAATTTCTTCGAGTGGGGATCGAATCCACAACCAGTCGCGTTTACAGTCACACTTTCTGCCCCTGCGCCACGACTAGCCTACAAGGCTTCTACGGTACAAAATATGTCTTTCAAGTAAATAGGTTGGAAAGGACACGCTAGGCATCTACAAACATCTAAGACGGCGTAAAAGGAATACAGGAGGAAGTTCTGAATGGGAAGTCTTTTTGCTTTCCCTTTGAGATATTTTCGTTTTTTTTTTATATTGGTTGTCGCCTTAGCGGTGCCACTTTGTGTTTTTAATGTGTGTGGATTCGATTCCTTCTATTGAGAGTTTTTTTAGGATATCTTGCCTCAGACAGAAAGTGACCGGGTGTTAGCGATGGTTGTGGGTTCGATTTCTAGTCGGGTGAGTAAATCATTTTAATTTCTCCACTCTGGTAAAACAAAGCGTGGCGTTTTAATTATAACAAAAATACTTAGATATGTTAAAATATGTTATTTACATAAAAATAAAGATATATAACAGTTAACAAAGAAACTAATGAAAAAAAAGATATATATATATCTTTTAATATTTTTATTAAAAAAAAAACTTATTCTTTTCATAAAGAAAAATCCAACGTTCTATTATATTATGGTTATCACTTATTATAAAATTTTCTAATTTTTGGTAAAAAAAATTAAATTCAACGAATTTTTAAGTATACATACAGACATACATACCTACATATACGTTGTATGAAAATTCTTTCTTAGTATTTCATTTCGTTTCAGTATTACAGAACAAAAACTACAACTGTCGAGGTCGTCTGTGAATTTTGTTAATGGGATTTAAAAGCTGGCGGTTTCAACATAACCTTCTTAAATGTTAGCTAGTTTCTAATATTTAATATTAAAGATTTTACCCAAAATTATATAATGAAATTTTTTAAATTAATTTTTATCTTTCTACGTTAATTTCTGCTTAAATTATGTAAGTTAGATAAAGAGAGTCGAGTGACAAATCACTCTCTTTCCGGTACTATTAGTGATTCTCAATACTGATTAGGACGCAAAGCTATATTAACCACAAGGAAAAGGCGAAAATAGTATAAATATAAACATTTTTTGTGTCAGAATAGAACTCACTACCGTTACGTATAGTTAGACATTTATTTTTCAACTTCACCCTGTATGTGGGATACAGGGTGAAGTTGAAAAATAAATGTAGCAGAGGAGCCTGAGAGAGCCTAGTGTTAGACACACCACTATCCACTTTCCGAATTTTGGGGGCATTTTGTATTAAGCTGATCTCAACAACGCGCTTGGCCTCGAAACCGAAGCGAAGAAAATATTAAATACTTATTTCATTTCCCCGATTGGGAATCAAACCCACAACCAGTCGCGTTTTCATGCACACCACCCTACGCTACGACCCTCTAGACATTAATAAAAAATAATTCATTTTACAATATCAACCAGAGATACCTATATTTTTTCATTTTTTACCAGTTGACCTAAAAATGCAGTTCTGAAATGATCATCTTGTAGTACAAAAGGCTTGGTGGTCGAGAAATACTCGCTTTTGTTGCGTTGACACAAATACGTACTAGTATCGATATCAATTGTTAAATATTCCGAGTGAAATTCAAATTAAAATCGTGAGTTTTACTCTACTGGATATCTTTTTTTAGATGTATTTTATGTATTGAGGTCGTGGCGGTAGGGGACAAGCGTGTGACTGTAACCTAATAGGTTGTGGGTTCGAATTCTAGTAGAGAAAATGAAATATTTAATGTTATTTTTTTTCGCTCTAGTGTCGAGACAAAGCGCGGCGCTCAGTTCTGCCACTCAATTTTAGGTTGCTTACCTTAATATAACAGATAGTCTTTTTTTTATTCGTGTTTCCTGTATATCAAGTAATATTGGCGAAATGAATTGTGCACTCTCACAAATTATATTTCCATCTCTTCATTGTTTTAAAAAGACAAAGCGCAGCGTAGAGTTCTGCTGCAACACGAAATATCTCGAAAATTACTTAATTGCAGTTAGACTACTAGGTTCCCTCTGCCTAGCACGCTATATGCGGGATACAGCGTGAAAATCAGAAATAAAATATGTAGATATCTATATACGATAACAAAAAAAGGAAGGAATATAATTAAAAACAGTAAACGTTGTACTAAAATGTTGTAAAATGCTTCAGCTATTAATCATACGATGAACGCAGGTGTCTGTTCAAAGTAACTTAATTACTTTTAGGGCTCTAATAGAAAAGTGTTTCATCGAGATTTGTATGTTTGTCTGTAAAAATAGCAGATTTAAGTTTTTTTCAGCATATCAGAAGAGGCAATATGTATCTAGTGTTAAGACACTCCGTTCTCCACTTTTCGCGTTATTTTCGAGATATTTTGTGTGGATTGACACAAAGTGGCGTCTTGTCTGTTTGTGAGTGAGAGTAGAATGAATGTAATATGATTATTGTAGTTGTGGGAACCGTTTACAGTTGTGTGCCTCGACGGCCTCATTTTTTTTATCTTCACGGTACTTTTTGCACATAGCAGAGTATGCAGAAGGTTCCTTGGAACCTATTGCTAAGAAACTCCGTTCCCATTGAGACACTTCCGTTTCCCAATTTCAGCTGAATTTTGGAGGCCGCGTTTTGTCTCGTTACCCGATCAAGGAAATTAAAAAAATATATATATTTAATTTCCTCGGGTGAGAATGGAACCCACAACCCTGTTGAGTTTCCAGTCGCACATTACGCCCCTGCGCCACAACTGGCCTCAATTTCACTCACATTTATTTCTATTTGTAAAGAAACATTTTTACGTTTCATTCTGTTATTCTAAATAGGGCAAGTAAAGCACACAGACCTACATTATTTTTCATACTTTAATAGCAATTCTTTTAATATAAAGTTAATGTTTTCTCTTAATAGAATACGCGCATAGGCTTTTAGTTTGTTTCTACTTCAAACTGTAAAATAATATTTTATATTAAAGTGACGTTTATGGATCGTGATTAATGTATTGTGGTATATATTTTCTATGTAAAGCGGTTTTATCGTTTTGAAGAGAATAAATTATAAAAATTGTGATGAGCCATACTGGGTTATTTACTTATATTTATGCCTGTATTTTTAAATGGTTCTCGAGTCTGAGATCGATCTTGAGATGCCGTTTTCACCTATAAATTATATGAACTAAACAAAGGTCTGTATTTATAAATCGCTCTCATGTCTAAGATTTGTCTTGAGTTGCCTTTATCATTAATAAGACTTAATTTTCATTATTATTTGACTGACTGCTTGACAAATATTTAATAATTGATTTATCGGTCGGGCTATTTTACTTAATCGATTGTCTACGTTTTAATTTAATTAAATTCAATTTATTCCATTAGTTATGTACATTATAGTTAAATTGCGACGTTGAGTTCCACCCCTCAACGACTCAGCGAGAACGGAGTGTCGTAACACTATATGCGGAACCTACCTACTATATGCGGAATATAGCATAAAGATAAAAGAAAAATAGTTAAATGTATCAATAATTATATAATATCTGTACCAAATACAAAAAAAATATAATTATATCTCCTAATATTATATCATACTACCATCAGTTACGGAGGCTCTAATTAAAATATGTATACTATTATAGTACAGGGGCAGGTTTTTAGAATGGCGCCCATTACGAACAGCGTTAAGACTCGTTTAGACGATGCTAATTACTTACTTGCTACTGTACTATGAAAGGTGGAGCCTCTCGGTCTTTCCAGTCTTATTGTAAAATATAAAATGTCAAATGCGAAGTTTTTTTGTATTATTTTGTATTTTATTTGAGGCCAGTTGTGGCGCAGCGGCACGAAGTGTGACTGTAAAATCGACTGGTTGTGGGTTCAATGCCCAATCGAGGAGATGAAATATTTACTTAAATTTATATTCCCATTTCTTCTCATTCTTTGGTATCGAGGCTAAGCGCGGCGTTGAGTTCTGCCACTCAACATGCAATGCCTCCAGAATTCGGCAGAAAGTGGGGAATGGAGTGTCTTAACACTAGGTTCCCTCTGTCTACGCTGCTGTGTGTTGGATACAGCGTGAAGCTGATTTTTTTATATTTTATAGGCGCTACACGCTTGTACAAGCGTGTGGTTCGTAGCCGGACAGGTTGTGGGTTCGATTCTTATTCGAGGAAATGAAATATTAAATATTTTCATTTCTTCGTATCGAGTGTCGAGGCAAAGCGCGTTAGTGCCTTGGAGGCGTTGCGTGTGACGGATGTATCTTAATTGGAATCGAGTGGCTTACACTAGGTTCCCAGGTTCCTTCTGCCTACCTATCTATGTTAAGTAGGACCTATCTTAGTCAGTAAGATTGGTTAAGAATATGAAGGAGCGTTTCTTGTTGCTTTTATTTGGCATTGAAATTAACAATAATTATTCAGAACAGTATGAACATGTCCCCAAATGTCCCGAAAATGCGATGGTGGTGAGTTGGTGTTGGAGTGTCATAACCCCTCAGGTTCCCTCTGCTTATCCCGTTTCGCGGGAAAAACGTGAAGCTAATTTATCACATTTAGGCAAAGTACACACAAACGTATGGTTACAATTCACTCTAATACATTATATTAGGAGCCATTTTTCACGTCGCGTTCTAATGAAATTCTTGTCTGGAGTCCGAATTCCGGAATTTCGAAATATCGTGTAGATATTTCGTCTCATTAATTACCTAGTATGGGATATACTGTCCGCAGAATAGGTAAAAAAAAGAATTAGTAAGATTTTGGTACAGTTGTATATTGTTAGTGGGTTCGATTTATTTGTAAGATGTTTAGTGGCTCAATGGCACAGCATGTGACTGTGAACGCGGCGGTTGTGGGTTCGATTCTGGTTGTCTCGTGTGCTCTCACGAGTTCTCAAGTTTTGAGACATGTTCTGAGTCTTAACTGAGTTCCCTCTACTAAAAAAAAATTAAGTTGTCAGCTTCACGCTCTATCCCACAAACCGCAGGTTAGGCAGAGGGAACCTAGTGTTAAGACACTCCGTTCCCCACTTTCTGCCGAATTCTGGAGGCATTGCGTGTTGAGTGGCAAAACTCAACCCCGCTTAGCCTCGACACCAGAGTGAAGAAATGGAAATATAAATTTAAGTAAATATTTCATCTCCTCGAGTGGGGATCGAACCCACAACCAGTCGGTTTTACAGTCGCACTGCGCCACGACTGGCCTCAAAATATTACGTTAAATCAAATAATAAATTATTAAATTAAATCACCAAAATAATTACTTAACTAGGGTAAAGTGTGGAACGTGAACTTTTTGCAGTCATTTAGCCCGTGACTCTAGAACGTCAGCGCGAGGAAGTAAACGACGGCTTTGTGTCTAACGAAAATGTCAGATTGGCCTTCCTTTATGACAACATGAATTACTGCTTATATAGGCCAGGTGGTGTTGTACCTGTAAAAGACATTTTGTTATCATTTTTTTGAGATTTTGGTTTTAGATGTATGTTTTAATGAAAATAATTTTGTTGGCGGCGTTCAGTTCCGCTATTCAACTTGTAATGTCAGATTTTGGCGGAAAGTGGAGAATGCAAGTCTCTTAATGTGTCTCTGAAGCTAAAAGGCAATAAAATTTGGTAACGTCCTTGACATAAATTTTGTTAATTTTAAACTGTAATTCGCATATAGTGGAGTAAGCAGAGAGAAGCTAGCGTGGTGGCTCTCCGTTCCAACACACCACCCAATCTCGAACCATTGTTTGTTAAGTGGCGCAACTCAACGCTGCGCTTTGTCGTGCTACCAGAACGAGATATTTATGTCGCGTTCACATTCAGACGCTATACTCCTACGCCATCACAGTACATAATAAAATATATATTACCCCAAGTCGTATTTGAACCTGCGTTCACAAAAATCAGTCAAGCTTATCCAAACAGCGCCATATTTGTTTTTATAAATAATAAAAACGTACCAACTCAAAAAAACGTATTCAGATCATTCTAATATACGTATTTTACGCTTCCATTCCATTTCATTACAATTTGCGTGGTGTTTCTTATTTTGTTCCCAAAAAAATGAGTACTAACTATTTTAGACTTTATTTCAAAGCAGTAAAGTCTTTATTACATTGTTTCAATATTTAATTTTAAGCTTATTTTTATACGAACTTTTATTCTGAAGGTATAAGGTTCATTTTTTTTGTGCGTTTATTATAATTGGTTGTTGGAATTGAGAAGGGGGTTATTATAGAAAGAAGAAATTCATTTTAATTTTTTTTAATTTTCACCTGTATCTAGTATTACCAGGCAGCTTAATATTAAATCATTATACTCTTCGCTGTTGGAGGTTTCAAAATATATATTTTTTTAATTTTTACTTTGTTAAACTCAAACGATAACCTCTTAAGAGGCGGTGGTAGCGCATTGGGACAGCGTTTGACTGTAAGGGCAGTGCTTGTAGGTTCGATCCTCACTAGGGGATTGATTATATTCTAAATATTTTCATTTCTCTACTCAATAAGGCATAGAGTGACATTGAGTTTCGCCATTTAACACGCATCGTCTCCAAAGTTTGTCGGAAAATGGAAAACGTAATAAGATTAATTTAAGTAGTCGGAAATGTTATAAGATTAATTTTGATTACCATAGAGAAGGCAGAATTAACAGCGGGAAATGCGGGAAAAAGCGTGAAACTGCATACTGCAAACATTACTTGAAATTAGGCATCCATACATTTTTTGCAAAATGAAAGGAAACATCGATAAAAAATTCGGATCAAAATCGGATTTTTATTTAATGTTTCATCGCATATCTATACAAATTTTGCAAATATAAAATTTTACTTCCTAATACATAAAAGTAATGTAGTGTGTATTTAGTTCCGCCACTCAACGCCTCCATGTGTATTAATACTAGGCTCCCTCTGTCCACCTTGCTATATGTGGGATACAGTCTGAACCTGAACTTATAATTTAAAGCCACGTACCTAATGTGGAACACAACGCTACACATTACAACACCGTAATATAGTATATATTTTTAGCATGAATTCCACCACTCAAAATGTATCGAAAATTCTGCGTAAAGTGGGGAGCGGAGTGTCTTAACACTAGGTTCTCTCTGCCTCTCCTATATGTAGGATATAGCGTGAAATTTATCAAAAGAAAAAAAAAATGATTAAATGACTTCCCTCCATATACAAGGGATGTGGAAGCATCCTATTACATTTTATTACCTCGGGCTGTTAACAAGATCAATTATGGAGTGTGATTTTATAAAAGCTCAACCGAGTAAAGCAAAGCTGTAAAGCTAATTTTATTCTACTTTTTTATTTTATCGTACTTTTCATTGTGTGTTATATAGTGTCAATCTTTCCTTACTTTGTTTTGTTTTTAAGGGAACCTGGGAACCTTAAGTTAAATATTTCATTTCCCGAGTGGGTATTCCCACAACCGTCGTGCTTACAATCTGATAATATCCTATATCGTCATAAAATATAGTATTTTTTATGCTTCCCGCTGTATCCCATATAAAGCACTATAAAGGGAATCTAGTAGAGCAAGCAAATTAAAATAATGTATTCCTCTGAGTTGAAACCGCGTTTGCAGTTTGACACTGTGCCGTTATGTTAGAACGTCCCCAAAATTAAAAAAAAGAAATAAATAAAAATATTACATTTTTCATTACATCTTCCATTACATCTTTCATTATTATACATTACAAGAATTTCTTTCTGTGAAATATTAGTTTCACTACTTCACTTGTTTCATTTCTTTATTTCGCTTCTCTACAGAAACAGAGAGACCAGTCGTGGCGCATGGGCTCAAAGTGTGACTGTAAAATCGACTCGATGGTTGTGGGTTCGATCCGCACTTGAGGAAATGAAATATTTATATGTATATATATATATATATATATATATATATATATATATATATATATTATCTCTAAAATCTAAACCGATGTTCAAGCAAATGCTAACAGCCGTAGACTAGAGTCGATTAAGTGGCGATGGCGCTCATCGCTGCTGTTTACTGCCAGGAATACATTTGATTTTGTTGAGTTGGGATGCTATGAGAGATTTTAAAAAAATACAGTTTATTTAAATAATGAATTCGAGGCCATTCGTGGCGCAGGGGCACAAACGTGTGACCGTAAACGCGACGGGTTGTGGGTTCGATTCCAGGAAAATGAAATATTTAGTGTTTTCATTTCTTTGCCCTGGTGTAAGCGCGTATGAGATCCGCCATTCAACGCGCAATGGGTACAGAAATGTCTTAATGTGAACGGAGTATTTTTACATTAAGTTTTCAGGTTCCCTCTTCCTACAGTGCAGGATATAGCGTGAAGCTTAAAAAAATCTGAAGCTAAAAATGCTTGAATATCATATAAGTAAAAAATACTTGGACCCAGTGTACTTCCTTTATCTCGTGAATAGCTCCAGCGTCCGTGTTTTATCGGCTAGCTGGTAGTTCGTGTAATTTGCATTACGAGATGGGACGTTTGAGATGTTGACAACTCAACTATTCGATAATGTTGTTTGAGCTGAACTTAAAAACGAAATAATTTCTGTAAATGACTTATAGATGTGAAAATAGAAAATAGAATTTGAAATATGCTATTATTTGATTGAGACCGTCGTGGCACAGCGTTTGACTGTAAACGCGAAGGTTGTCGGTTCCTTTTGTCTAAAAAAAAAATAAAATAAAGCGCGGCGTTGAGTTCCGCTAATTAATTTGTAATGTCTCGAAAAGTGGTGGGAAAGAGTAGAACGGAGTGTGCTTACTCTACTGTGTGCTCCAACATGTAATTTATATGAAGATGTGTCTAGTAATTTATATGAAGAGTTTATTTGGTTGAACGCGCGAATCTCAGCAACGACTACGTTATAGTTCGAATTTAAATATCTTATATGTTGGATGATCCATTCACCTAGGAAGGCAATATTACATCAAGTTTATTGTTTCGAATGTCACCCACCGTACCTGTTAATGTTACTTAGACTACTTAGAGTGTGACATGAGTCCTGACATGAATGTCACAGTAATATAACCCAGTGACATAATAATGCCACAGCCCGTGGCTATATCATATACATTTTTAGGGTTCCGTAACTTTTAAGGAAAAAGGAACCCTTATAAGATCACTTTGTTGCCCGTCTGACTGTCTGTCAAGAGCCTTTATCTCAAGCACACTTGGAGATATCGAGTTGCAGTTCAAACCGTATACTCAGATCTACGGCCCCGTAATTTCCTGAAAAAAATGTATTTCTACATTTACTTTAAAAGAAGATATGGCCGTTTACATCACAAGAGTCAATAGAGTGCTTCCGGTTGACCTAGAGTTATGAAATTTGGCAGCTAGCTATCTACAGGTAGTTTAGGAAAAAATCTGAAAACTATACATTTGTGTTTATATTCTATAAAAATAATAGCTTTAAAAGGGGGGCAAATTTCAGAAAAAGCTAAAGAACTCCAATTTTTACATGGAACTCTCGGTGGGCGAGCCTGACTCGCGCTTGTTCAGTTTTTACTATACTTATTCTGTACATTGTTCTTCGAATATCCAATTTTCAAGTTTTTCTCCAAAAGAATTTTAATTAAGCACCAAGTACGAGAGAAAAGAATGCGTAATAAAACCTACATCTACGATATAAATAATATAAAAATGTTTCATACGATATTGAATATTGAAATTGTTTGAAGAATGTGTTTTTTTTATTTAATATGATCTTATGAGTCTAGTGACACAATATACACTATCTTTTTCCATTTTTTAAATATTATGAGAGCCGTTTGTCCAACTTCAAAGCGCGGCGTTGAGTTTCGCCACTCAACACACAATGCTCCCAGAATTCGGTGGAGAATAGGGAATAGAAGTGTCTAAAACACTGAATTACCAGGTTGACTTGTAACCACTTGTAAAAACCTGCTGTGTGCGGGATTCAGTGTGAAAACTAAACCAAAAATAATAAAAAAAACGTAAACATAAAAGGTTTAAACACTCAAAAGATCGATCGAAACACGCTACCAGCTACAACAAGTAGATAGAGTCACTGGTTCTGAAGATAGGGGTGTGAAGCGACCTGATTCCAGAACAAGTGATGCATGATAGAGACATTCACAGCTTATGAGTGAACGTGAACACCCGAAATAATTTGTTTGACAAATTGTGGAGGTTATGTTAGAGGTCTGAGGGGTTCGATTTCTGTTTGGGGTATTAACTGTTTTTATTTTCTTGATACTAAGTCTACATGTACAGGAGAACAGACTGCCTTAACACTAGGTTCCCTCTGACTTTTGTATTACATGCGGGATACAGCGTGAAGCTTAAAAATTATGTATAATAGGATTTATAAAATAAAGTGAAAGATGTTAGTGATAAAACATTTTATGTTCTATTTTCTTCTTAAACTGTTGTTCAAATATAATATAATTGGAAATGAAATTTGATGCACTGAAGGTTGATTTGATGAATTGACAATGACTGTTATCTGTTTTTAAGATATTATAATATACTTAACTATGTCAGTTCTGAATCTATTTATCTAACTATTTAATAGCAGGGTTGAGAGAGAGTCTCTTTTTTTCTTTTTCACCCAATTTTCAGGATATTTGGTACTGAATGGTAAAACTTAACGCCGCGTTTAGTCTTTCTGGTAAGGACTAGAGCGAAGATGTCAAAATAATTAATTTCCTCTATACGAACCGAATCTAAAGCCACTTTGTTGCCATTAAAATACTTCTCATTCCCACTTTCCGCCCGATCCGATTCTTGTATAATAGCATTGCGTGTTGATTGGCGAAACTCAACACCGCGCTATGCCACGTACCTTTTATATATTTTAATTAAGTAAAAATACCTAGAAACCCACATAATCGTAAAACGTGATGATAACGCCTTACAATTTGGCTTATCAGACGATTCCACTGAATGGAACTTGCCAAACTTTGCTTATTTTCACCTCAGATTAAGTACTATACAGTACCAACTAAAATAGAGCAAGCAAAATTAACCTTTATTTATATAGTACTAGTGTCTCTATTCTTATAATATTTTTGTGTTGTTCTAAACTCTTCCTATATACTTGTTATTCATAAGTGTAATACAAGAAGTTGTTGGGATATCGTTTTTTTTTTACAAATAAAGTGTGTTCAAATTCTCCATTCTCCATTTGTTTTAATATGAAAGACACTCTGGGTATTTTTTTTTATAGGTTTCTCCTGTATCGAGTATATAGCAGAGGGAACCCAGTGTTATCACTCTCCGTTCCGTATTTTTCCCGCCAATTTTCGAGATATTGCCCGTTGAGTAGTGCCGTAACTTTCCTTTGTTTTTTTTTGTTAGTGCAACCATATTCATATGATTGCTCTAATAACAAAGTTTTAATTAGTTCTCTCGAGTGGGAATCGAAGCCACAATCATCATAGGCCATGACGGCCAACTCTTCTTGTAATATTGCACTATCTAACTATAGGAGAGAAAAGTATTTTAATTTTAAAACATACTACTATTGAGAATTAAATCTATTATTATTTATCAAAAAAAATCAGTTTCACGCTGTATCCCAGGCACAGCTGGGTAGGCAGAGGAAACCTAGTGTTAAGACATTCTGTTTTCCACTTTACGTCGAATTCTGTAGGCATTGCGTGTTAAGTTGCTGAACTAAACGCGATGCTTTGCCTTGACATCAAAGTGAATAAATCAAAATATAAATTTAAATAAATATTTCATTTCCTCGAGTGGGGATCGAACCCACATCCAGTCGCGTCACACTTAGTGCCCCCGCGCCACGACTGGCTTCTAACTATTTATCAGTTATATAAAAAAGAACTTTATCGACATCTATTTAAAGTATACTTTTCTCCATATCAATATTGAAAGTAATAAGCAAATGTATTCCGCACATCTTTTTAATGAGATACGTGACTGTAAGGAGTTCGGTTTGGATTCGAACATTTCTAATTTCGACTTTCTTTCTATTATTCATTTGTATTTTACTATTTTAAATATTTTTTTTTCCTGGTTGTTTGGTAGGTATATACCTAACAGTAGGTTCCCTCTGCCTACCCCTACTACCTGGCTTTGTGCAGGATACTGACAGATAACGCACAGAAGAACTTTTCCTTATAAATTAAACTAAGGATAGCCTTGGCGCAGTTGCACAAAGTGTGACTGTAAAGCAACAGGTTGTAGGTTCGATCCCTATTTGAGGAAATGAAGTATTTATTTTCATTTATATTTCCATTTCGCCGCTCTGGTGTCGTGGCAAAACGTGGCGTTGAGTTCCGCCACTCAGCACGCAATGCCTCTAAAATTCGGCGGAAAGTGTTAAAGGGAGTGTCTTGACACTAGGTTTACTCTGCCTACTTTGCCGTGTACGGTATACATCTTGAAGCTGATTTATTTTTTTAATAGTGGGAAACGGAAAACAAATGGAATTTTACGTCTGAAAGTCTATTTCATAAACAATTGCGAGAACGACTATTTTTTTATAAAAATAAGATAGAAAATATGACATTTTAAAAGAGCAACTGTTGATTTTCTCGTCGACTCCTCCCAACGGAACTTCCTTCCGAACCGACGACGTCAGCTTTCTGTCGTACTGAGAATACTCACCTTTTTATTTTGTTTTTCCATTTGAATTTTCTGTTGAGATCCAATGTAGTACAATTGTTTGAAATATAAGAGATAAAAAACCAGTTTCACTTGTTTTCCCGCTTAGCAGGTTAGGTAGGGATAATCTTATGTTAGGACATTTCGTACCTCATTTTCCGTTAAATTTTCCAGATATTGCGTGTTGAGTGGCGTAACTCAACACCACGTTTTGTCTACAAGAAGGACTAAATAACAATAATTTAATATAATCATTATATACTCGATCCTGTCGAATCCACTACAGTCACGTTTACTATCAAACGCACTGCCACTTCGCCACGATGACCCTAATATAAATACAGGATATATTTTATACATAAAATGTAATTAAAACACTACAAAAAACAGGCCATTTTAAATCCACTATTGAGTCGTTGATCTCGCTTCTATCTCTACTACTAACCAATATTTAAAGAAAATCCTTTTTTACCTTGGATTTGATCCCACTATCATATTCATTTAAAAATAACTGAAATATGCCACCACTGTACTACTAAGGCGTTCTATTGTGTAAAGATATAGATTAGTCGTGTTTAACAAAGCCGTAGCTGTTGTAATCCAAACATTTACTTAATAGGATATCGTTAATCGCTATTAAGAATGAGCATTGAGGCCGTCAGCTACAGTGTCCTGTAAACGCGACTGTTGTGGGTTCGATATCCACTTTAAAAATTAGATATTTACATACTGGAGAGTAACAAGTTCTACCGATCAATAAGCAATGTCTAGAAAGTAAAAAAAAAACTCTTCTTCTTCTTCTGCCTAATTTCCGAAACATTGCGCCCTGTATGGTGGAACTCAACACCGCGCTTTTTCGCAACCGTCGCGTTTATAGTTTGACGCTGTGACGCCAGGATTAAAAAAATATATTTTATTATCATCAGAATATAAGTAAGGAGTTATGTCTATAGTTATCCATATACAAACACATAAATGATTGGATTTGTCCTTTGTTTATTACCACTGGATACGAAAGGATATAATGGATATTCCGTAATAATATTTTTTATATGAATCATATTTTTATTATACTATGTGATTTTTTTTATAAATTTATATTTAGAGATATAGACGGTTGTGAGTTCGATTCCCATTCGGGAGAATGTAATATTTAATATTTTTATTTCTTGATAACGGGGCAAGCACGAGGTTGAGCTCAGCCACACAATACGCAATGCCTCGAAAATTGGACGTAAAGTCAGAAACGGATTGCCTTAACACCAGGTTCCCTCAATCTACGGAGCGTAAAGCTAAAAAAATATAATTTAACATATAATTCCTTTCATGAAAATAAAAAAAAATATTACACAACTATAAATTAGAAATCAAAAAGTTTAAAATAGAGCCCAGTCGTGGCGCAGGGGCACAAAGTCTGATTGTAAAACCAAATGGTTGTGGGTTCGATCCCCACTCGAGGAGATGAAATATTTACTTAAATTTATATTTCCATTTCTTCGCTCTGGTGTCGAGGCAAAGCGTGGCGTTAAATTCTGCCTCTCAACACGCAATGCTTCCAGAATTCGGCAGAAAGTGGGGAACGGAGTGTCTTAACACTTGGTTCCCTCTGTCTACCCTGCTGTGTGCCGGATACAGCGTGAAGCTGATTTTAAAAAGTTTAAATCATACAATCGCATCCACTATATTACAATTACCTAATAATCCTGAAAGGGTTGGGAACATCCTTCATTTAGGAGCTTTAGGGGAGATAGCAAGGGGATGTAGATTATGTGTTAATAGTCTTAACTCTGTGTTAAATACTTGTGTACCGGTTTAACTGAGAGTGCCTTATTTACTTTGTATTATAGATTATACTCGTATATATAAAAATCAAATGAAATCGGCTTCACGCTATATCCCGCACACAGCAGAGGGAAACTGGTGCTTAGACACTCCATTCCCCATTTACCGCCGAGTTCTGGAGGCATTGCGTGTTGAGTGGCGGAACTCAACGCCGCGCTTTGCCTCGACAGCAGAGCGAAGAAATGGAAATATACATGTTAATAAATATTTCAATTCTTCGAGTGGAGATCGAACCTACAACCAGTCGATTTTACAGTCACACTTTGTGCTCCTGCGCCACGACTGGCCTCATATATATAAGTTTGATAGAAATCAACGTATACTAAAAATTTGGACCTAAGTGAGGAACGGAGTGTCTTAATTTGTTAGTGTCCCTTTGCTTTAATAAGCGGGATGTAACGTGGAGCTTAAAAACCAGTCAAATGCGAGTCAGGCTCGAGGGTTCCGTGCCAATTTGTACGTCAACAGGAAGTACAATTTATAAAAGTTAACAAACTTAAGTTAACAAACTTAAGTATGCGTTCATTTTATATAAAATAAACTAGAATTTATATAACTTTGTAATAGTTTTTGTCTGTATTATAAATAAATAAATCTCTTTTTTCGGATTTCTTTCCTTTATTTTTGTTGCAAAGTTTTCGCTCGTAAGCAAACAACAAAGTGAGGATCACGTTGTCCCATTTTCTCCTTTTAAAATACGGAACCCTAAAAATAGCTTTCAAAATAAATATTTTAACGTTTTGAATCCGCTACCACCACGTTCAAATGCAATAAACTTTACCACAAAATCGAGCGTGTATTTAAAAGCTTCTGATCCCAGCGTGAAATAATCTAGTTAAATACGTTATCCGTAAATAAACGAATTGGCCTTATTTTCTAATATCGTGATATAAAAATATACGATAAATAATTATGAAAAAAAAATCAACTTCAACCTGTATTCCGTATACAGCAGGGTAGGCAGATGGAACCTGGTGTTAAAACACCCCGTTCCCCATCTTCCGCTGAATTCTGGAGGCATTGCGTGTTGAGTGGCGGAACTCAACGCCGTGCTTTGCCTCGACACCAGTGAGAAGGAATGAAAATATAAATTATCTAATAATAATAATTTCCTCGAGTGGGGATTGAACCCACAACCAGTCGATTTTGCAGTCACACTTCGTGCCCCTGCGCCACGAGTGGCCTCGTAAATAATTATGATTGAAAATATATAAAAAAATATACTTTTCATATAATTATCGGATAAAATTTTTTCTTTATATTTATATTTAACAAGTGTGTTGTTTTAGCGTATCCGTTGCAGGTTGATGGAAACGATAAATATTCCAAATACGCTATATAGGCAGAGGTGACCCCGGGTAGGTTCCGAGGTTCCCTCTGTATGTTAAGACACTTTGTTCTCCATCAAGAGACTTTGGTTAACAATATAAATGGAGAGTGTATAAAGATAGATTATTGTCGATTATTGAAAACAGAATTTGAACCCGCAGTGCGGGTTTCGTTAAAGTTTTGTACGTTTCAAATAAAAAAAAAATTATATACATCATTCTTTATATACATAGACTTGTTATAGGGAAATATTTCCTTTTAACTCCCAATTTATCTCAATAAAAGAGCTGCTTTAAGAGAACAACTTCCTTTCTTTTTAAATAGAGTTACCTTATAGGGAATCAACAACTCCCACGTTCAAGAGTAATTGTGTTAACAACTTTTGGCTTCCCTTTGCTTATTTTTAGGCTCGCTATTGAAGCTCGCTACCATTTTGTAAGTCAAAGTTTGGAGAATTCAAAGAAATAAAGAGCAACTCTACGGTATTTCCCGTATAGCACTGTATATAATGGGAACCTAGAGTTAGAACTCTCTGCATAATGCATATTGGTGGCGGATTTTAACGCTGTGTTGTCCTGTTACCAGAACCAAGGAATGAATGTATGTATACCTGGAGTGGGATTAGAACCCCCTAAAGTCAGGTTTACAGTCAAATACTTTCTCTAGCCTTAATTGCTATGAAATTTAACTCTTAAAATAGGTTATAAAGTAAATTTTTTAAGTTTATAATTATAAGATAACATTTAAACACTTCTCGCTTAAGCTTATTTTTATATTATATAAAGGATATTTTTTTAAATATATATTTTTAATAAAAAGTATCCTATATTCTTTCTAATACCTCCAAGTATATGTAAACAAAGTTACAAGATTAAATCGTTTAACTAGTTTCGGCGTGAAAGCGTAACAAACAAACTTACATTCACATTTATAATATTAATATAATATGAGTATAATTAAAAAATATTACTATTTTGTTACAGAGTGGGGCGCGCGGGTGAGGTCGCGGCGTCGCTCGTCGCAGAGCTCGCCCGCCGCGCTGCTGGCGCACTTCGACACCAGTGTACTACAGGTATGGCGGGTATTCACTTATAGTACGATCAGCGAGTTGTGGCGCAGGGGCACAAAGTGTGACTGTGGAGTGCGAAATGGAGTGGAATGGATCTATATTTTATATTTTCATTTCTGCGCTCTAGAGTCGGGACAAAGCGGCATTGAGTTCCATCACTTAACATGTAGTGCCTCTAGAATTCGGCGGAAAATGGGGGATGGAGTGTCTTAACATTACGTTCCCTCTTTCATCTTTATCTTGCTTACTAAAAAAGAATCGGTCCGGTCGACGAATCGTGGCCGCCTTGAAGTTAGCTGTTGACAGCTAAGATTTGATTTCGGATTTTCTCTTACTTTTGATTATTTTCTTTTCGAGTAAACAAGGTGAAAAAGTTCAAAAATTATAACTTGAAAATTATAACGACGATTCCCTTGCGATACTGTACTAGAGTTACATTTTCTTCTGTCTCTGCTATTTTGTTGTTTTAGAGGTTTGGTTTTTTTTTATATAGACGATTATTGTCAAATCCTACTTGGGGAATGTCAGTAATTAAAAAATAATTATAATTCCGAGACAAATCAAGTTCCGCTAATGATAAAATAAAAAAAAAGACGGTTAAGCGCGAGTCGGACATGCCTACCGAGGTTTCCGTACCTATTTTAGGATTGTATATCAACGGCTACTACAACTTATAAAAGTCGACAAACTAAAGTTTGCGAGCATATGCACACATTTTCTATGGAATGAACTACAAGTAAAAGTTTGTACTGTTTTTGTCTCTAAAATATCTATAAATATTCACTTTTCAGATTCGTATTGAGAGTTCTCACTTCGTGTCAAATTTTAAAACAGTAGGTCCACGGGAAGTACCCTATAGGTTTTAATAACGCGGCGGATTTCATACAAAATGCAGCAAAACCGATATATAAATGCTAGTATCTTTTAATTAGGGTAAGTTAAAATTTTGATTTTTTTTGTGCTGCTCGGGATTATAGATATAGATAGCTTGATATCTCCAGGGGATCTTGAGATAAACGGTCTTGACAGACGGACAGACAAACAACAAAGTGATCCTAAAATGGTTCCGTTTTTACGTTTTGAGGTACGGAATCCTAAAAAATAATATAATTAGATTAAAATTAAAGAATAGAATCTTAACAACGTTAACGTTTCCGTAACCTTGTATTTTATATGTACCAACCTACCAATATGATATGTAGGTACCTTGAGAACTAAATCTTTTACTTTTAGTAACAGCTGTATAATAAAATAGTAAACGTTTACATCCAACACAGTTGCGATACTCCGTACTAATATCTTTCAGTACATTTGCTCTTTCCGCGCAGTTACACAGGGGGTTTGCGAAATATTAAATTTTCTGAAAATTCCATTCGGCTGTTACACAAAAATATGTGCTTAATGTGATACTTGGCCATTCTTCTGCTTATGAAAGTCGTTTTTTTCTTAGCTTCGCAGTGTATTCCGTAAATAGCATGGTAGGCAGAGGGAACCTGGGAACCTATAAGTAAGACACTACTGTTACCCATTTTCCGCCGAATTCTCGAGACATTGCTTGTTGAATGGCGAAACTCGGAATGTAATTCGGTAAAAAAAGTTTTAGGGTGCGTGACGCAACGATGTGTTTTTTTAAATTTCACACTGTATCCCGCACGTAGCAGGATAGGCAGAGGGTACTTTGGTTATTCCGTTCAATATTTCATTCCATAAATATTTCATTTCTCCAAATGAAAATCGAACCCACAAACGTCGCGTTTACTGTCGCTCGCTAGTGCCTCTGCTCCACCTGCCCGGCCTCAATCTTTTTATTTACTTAAAATACGCGTAGAAACATTTTTTTAATCATTTATTATCTTGAGTTTATTCAATTACTACATTAAAATCTTTGCTACTTTGCTATATGCGGGATACAGCGTGGAGCTGAGAGAAACATATAAATATTATAAATATAATATTAACTGCATAAAATTCTTTCACTCTTAATATAAGAACAAACAGTTGAGCTTCACTTTTATCGCTAAATTTAATGAACCAGAGTAATTTATTTTAATTTTGAACTTTTCGCTTTGATCTGAAAGGCTCAAAATATCCTAAGAACTTTTTTATTATATATTATGTCTAGTTTTAGGAAACAAAAAAGGATAAATAAATTTTTAACAAAAAAAACCGACTTCTAACAACGAACTGAAAAGTAAAAAATAATTTTACATAGAGAAATACCTACTTTGATTTTATTAAACAAAAATAATAAAAAAATGATTTTATAATTTTGAAATCGATGCAAAGTAAAACAAACAGGTTTAGTAATTTGATATTGTAGTAAAGTTGTTGTAGCATTAGCTTCCCATGCGGGAAGCACTTGCTTTCAAATAAAAAAACATCAAAATCGGTTCACGCAGTCAAAAATTCTGAGACATTAAAAAAACTTTTTAAAAAAATACAGTCGAATGGTTTCCTANTAATAAAATTTATTTATCCTTTTTTGTTTCCTAAAACTAGTTTTAGGAAACAAAAAAGGATAAATAAATTTTTAACAAAAAAACCCGACTTTTAACAACGAACTGAAAAGTAAAAAATAATTTTACATAAAGTAATACCTACTTTGATTTTATTAAACAAAAATAATAAAAAAATGATTTTATAATTTTGAAATCGATGCAAAGTAAAACAAACAGGTTTAGTAATTTGATATTGTAGTAAAGTTGTTGTAGCATTAGCTTCCCATGCGGGAAGCACTTGCTTTCAAATAAAAAAACATCAAAATCGGTTCACGCAGTCAAAAATTCTGAGACATTAAAAAAACTTTTTAAAAAAATACAGTCGAATGGTTTCCTATCTTTGCTATGTCATATACATATATAAATACTTAAATAAGTAAAACCTGTAGTTAATTATAATTGCAAGCAAAGGCCGTCGTGACACAGGGGCATGAGAGTGTGACTGTATAGCGACGGTTGTGGGTTCGATTCCCATTTGGAGCGAATAAAATACGATGAAAAATAAACAGTCGCGAGAATGAATTATTCTTTACTAATATGATCTTCCTTTCTTCGCTCTGACACCAAGCCAAAAGCCTGGCGTTGAGTTCGCCACTTAACCAACACCTCGAAAAATTCGGCGGAAAATGGGGAACAGAGTGTCTCAACACTAAGGCACTGCCTACAATGCACATTTTGTTTTTATTTTTTAGTTTATAATTTCACTAATAAAAGGATATCCAAACAACCTAATCTATACACATTAGACTGTTCGTTCCGGTCTGGCTAGACAGACTTAAGTGCTTGTTTACATCACTCAACATACAATGCACCATATATATATACAGACCGAAAGAGAAACGTAGTGACGGGTCACTCGATTTCTTTAGTAAGCTTTTTGGTAGTGTAATAAACGCCGTTCTCTATTTTTTTTTAATTTTATAAATTACACTAGTATAGCTAATTATTTTGATATAAAGTAGAAATACTTTTAGCTTCCATTCTTGAAAAATAACTTTTAGTAATTAAAATTTTTAATGTACTTATTAAAGTATTATAAATTATTCTTTTACGATTCATAAAACGTCTAAATAATATTTTTAATGTTAATAAATTAGTATTTATAAACTTTAAAAATATTATTTTATGTAAAATGAGAAAATAATAAAACAAGATTAGTTAGATAATCAAGACTTAGCCAAGAGTTGTAAGGCTGAATACAAACTTGAAGTTGAAATATTTTTATTGGTTTACTTAATAATGTATTTTATTTTTAGTATATTATGATCCATAAAATAAGTACTGGAGGATTGTAAACGCGATGGTTGTAGGTTCAGCAGAGAGAACATAGTATGGAGATACTCTATTCTCCACTTTCCACCCTAATTTTAAGACATTGCACGCGGTACTCAGTATAGTGTCTTGACAATTTCCTCGTACATGTATTTCATTGTGATAGTCATTGTACAACTCACTAGGTACATTACTTACAATACATATATCCATATAGTGTTATTTTTTTAATCAATTCTGCATCTTTACAAATGTTTTTAAAAAATAATTATTAAAATAATATCCAAGAAGCGTATATATCACCAGATTTACAATTTAGTTTCAAATTATTTTTAAACATTTTTAAAGTGTTATTTCACACTTAGGAAAGAATTTACAAATTTTTTTGACTTATAGTCTGTAGAATTTTTATACGTTTTCTAAATAAGTAGTTTCAAATTAATAAATTATAAACGCCTCGTATGTAGGTGGCCTTAGTGAAATTAATTCAATACAGAGTTCAGTGAGCAAGACCTGTGCCTATTCAATTCCCCTTTGAGACCGGATTTCTTAAGGAAATGTACTAGATTTATTCGCTTTTTGCTCGAAATAAGCTTTAAACCCTCCTCTTTCCAAATAAAGCTCGTTGAAAAGCTTGACCTTAAAATGTTACTTTGCAAAAGATGCGTTTTTCAATATTTTTCTAATTAAATATCTACATCATCATCAGCTTCACGCTGTATCCCGCACACTGCAGGGTAGGCATAGGGAACCTAGTGTTAAGACACTCCGTTTCCCAATTTCTGCCGAATTCTGGAGGCATTGCGTGTTGAGTCGCGGAACTATCTACATAATGTTTATATATGTAAACTAGTAGCAGTCTTCGTCCGGGTAAACTGTAAAGTATGGGAACTCATTTTTCCCATTAATGTTAAAAATACTAAAACTATAATCTCTTAATACTTCCCTAGACTCCCCAAGTGACAAATATGCCAAATTACAACATTTTCGCCTGTGCATATTTGCGTGTGCTGTGCTGTGTTTTTGTCTGTCAGACACTCAGTAACGGAAGAGTTTTGAATGTTAGAGATATGACCTCTAGAAGTAATTTATAATTATCGTTTCCGCCCTCATATATCATTAATGTATCATTTTAGCGGGTTCAAATCTGAGTTAATGCAAATCAAATTAGAAGTGAAAATTTATCTCTTTTAAAACTTCTATACCAAAATATTATTCAAAAATCATTTACTTAAAATCTTTACGAATTAAAAATAAATCAAAAATAAATAAATCAAAAATAAATAAATCAGCTTCACGCTGTATCCCGTACACAGCAGGGTAGGCAGAGGGAACCTAGCGTAAAGACACTCCGTTCCCCATTTTCTGCCGAATTCTGGAGGCATTGCGTGTTGCGTGGCAGAACTCAACGCCGCGTTTAACCTCGACACCAGAGCGAAGAAATGGAAGTATAAATTTAAGTAAATATTTCATCTCCTCGAGTGGAGATCGAACCCACAACCAGTCGGTTTTGCAGTCACACCTCGTGCCGCTGCGCCACGACTGGCCTCTACGAATTAAATAAATTAAATTACAATATTTTGGCTTAAGCTACACCGACACGAGTTAAGTAGTTAAAGCAGTTTAGAGTGCAGATATAAAGTTTAATTAGTCTAAAAACTGTCATATATTTTTTCAAATTAGTCGCTCTTTCTACATAAAATATTAAACCACCTATAGTCTGCAGAAAAAATCATTTTCCAGCTTCACGCTGTATCCCGCGTGTAGCAGGATAGGCAGAGGGAACCTAGTGTTAAGACACTCCGCTTTCTACTTTCTGCCAAATTCTGGAGGCATTGTGTGTTGAGTGGTGGAAATCAACGTCGCGCTTCGCCTCGACATCAGAGCGCAAAAATTAAAAATATTAAATTATTCATTTCCTCGTGTGGGGATCGAACCCACAACCTGTCGCGTTAAGTCACACATTTACGTCCGGCGCCGGACTGGTCTAGAAGATAAAATATAGAATTCTGAATCAAATCTGCTACTTTCGATGTACCACAAAATATTATACTATAAGATACTACAAGATGAAACTAAAAGAATAGACGCCCAAAACTATATTTTATCATCTAAAAACATCAATATTTCTAAATATATACAAAAACACCCTACAAAGTCAAATGTTAAAGCAACACTGAATCAATATGTTTTTAATCTAAATCACGTCGTCCAAATATCGTCAACCTTCACCCGGCGAAACCATTTTGTACTTACTTTGTAAACATACGTGAGTTTATTGCGTTTTTACCGGTTGACATTGTTGGCAAATATTTTTAGTATTTGATTGTAGGGTTATTTATACTTTTAAATCAGCTTCACGCTGTATCCCGCACACAGCAGGGTAGGCAGAGAAAACCTAGTGTTAAGACACTCTGTTCTCCACTTTCCGGTTTTTACTTGTTGGCATTGTTGGTAAATATTTTATTAATTGTGGTGTAGTGGGATAGCGTATAATTGTAAGCGCGACGGTTGTGGATGCGATTCCCAATCGAGGATATGAATTTGAGTTTTGCCATAAACATGTAATGTTTCAAAAAAAGGAACGAAAGATATGAAAAAGAGTCTCTTAAATAGGTTCCCTCTGTCTACCTGCCAAATGCGGGATACAGCGTGAAACGAGAAAAATACAATTAATAGAAAATGAAGTTTAGGGAAAACGTATATTATTTATTCTCCTGTATTTTGTATTTTAAGTATATTGTAATAAATTAAAGTAATAATTTTAACTTTAAATTTTCTATTTGATATATTTCTCATATTTTCTCTTCAATATCGATCCGTTCTAATATTATATCAGGCATATTCTAATTGCTCTTGACAGCGTGTTATTCGTATAGAATTGAATAGCGTAAGTTTGTTCTGGTTATGTTTTTGACATTAATTTAAATTTCTATTATGGTGTACTCGGAAATTTGCGAGTAAAATATTTGAAAGTCAGCTTCACTCTGTATCCCGCACACAGTAGGGTAGGCATAGGGAAGCTAGTGTTAAGACGCTTCTTTCCCCATTTTCCGCCGAATTCTGGAGGCAGTGCTTGTTTAGTGGCGAAACTAAACGCCGCGCTTTGCCTTGACTTGAGAGTGAAGAAATTAAAATACAAATTTAAGTAAATATGACATTTTCTCGAGTGGGGATCAAACCAACAGCCAGTTGCGTTTACAGTCACATTTTGTGCCCCTCCGTCACGACTGGCCTCGTATAAAAGATCATAGTTTGATTTATATTGATTTAATAAGAAGGTAATATATAAGGAGTATAATGACAATATATTTTTTTGGAGTAATTAATTAGGCAATAATACATTACGTATCACATTGTACTGGATTTTTAACTTCCTGCTGTGTTTCGCACATATCAGAGTAGACGGAGGGAACTTGGGAACCTAGTGTTAAGACACTCTATTTCCATTAATATACTTTCATTTCTCACTTTCCGACGAGTTTGAGAACCAATTTATGTTGATTGACTAAAGTTAACGCAGCGTTTCGATTTATTACCACAGCGAAAAAATAAAGATATTAAATATTTCAATACCCCGAACAGGAATCGAACACACAATCATCGCGTTTACAGTCACAACTTTGTGCTTCTACGCCACGATGGCCTCTTCTTGTACTGTATCAACACATACACATAAAACGAACATATCGAACCTAATTCCCTCGTCATACTAACCATACGCTATACCCAATAATCACAAATCCCTACTTCCAACCCTTATATTTCACGTATACATATAGGCTTATAAATCAGTATTCAGAATGGTACCCGGGTTTGGTTTACGGCGGTCCCGGATGACCGTCGGTAAGGTATCGACGACGCATGACGATATTGTTTCCCATATAATGTTATTGAAACCCGATGTGTATTGGGTTTTTTTTCTTTATATCTTTATTCTTAACCGAAAATACTTTTAGGTTATAGCAAAATAGTGTTTAGATTTTTTTTTCTGGATAAGATTGATCGATCAACTTGGTAAGATTGGAAGGCTCGAGGTAGTAGAATTGGCTTGGATTGAGTTGAATTTTCTTTGACAGTTATTATATTTTTTCAATTATATTTAATGGAATGAATAGAATGGCAGGTACTAGCGAGGATGTCACAGTGAGAATGAAGAAGAACGTGCTCAGCTGGTTTGGGCACGTCGAACGAATGAGTGATGAAAGAATGGCAAAAAAGATTTATGATGGAAAAGTGAGCGGTAAGAGAGGTAGGGGGAGACCTCGGTTGACCTTCGAAAACACAGTATCAAAGATACTGGAGGAAGGTCACGTAAAAAGCATGAGGACCCCCCGAAGGGCATGTATGAAGAGGTTGATGACAGTGGACGAGGCGAAAGAGGTATGTAGAGACCGTAGCGTTTGGCGCTCCCTTCTCTCTGACTACCCCGCAAGGGATAAAGCGTGAAGCTAAGTTAAGTTAATTATATTTAATGGTGTGGACAGTCGTTGCACATGGGAACAAGCGCGATAAGTTGTGGGTTCGATTCTCATTCGAGGAAATTAAATATTTCATATTTTTATTTTCCTCGCTTTGGTAACGAGGTAAATCGCGGCGTTGAGTTCCACCATTTAGCAAGGTAGGCAGAGATAATCCCCACTTTCCGCCAAATTCTGGAGGCATTGCTTGCCAAGTGGCGGAACTCAACTCTACACCAGAGCGAAGAAATTAGAATATAAATTTAAATAAATATTTCATTTCCTCGAGCGGGGATCGAACCCCTTAACCAGTCTATTTTACAATCGCACTTTATGCCCCTGCGCCACGACTGGCTTCAAAAATTTTTTCATCTATTTGTAAGCAATTAACAACTTAACAGGCTATCCAGCAAGCAACAAAGCTGGATAGCCTGTTAAGTTAAACGCGCTTATCTCAACAACTGACACTAGTTCAAATGAAAAAAATATTTTTGTATTGTATAGTGCTTTAACGAACAAAGGCTATTCTTCGTTAAAGCCATATTATATGACTTTAATTGGCTCAATCTAACCCATAGCTATTTTGAGCACTTACATTACTTAGATTATGCGTTGAGGCGGCGTTGAGTTCCGCCACTGACAAGACGCGGAAAGTGGGGAACGGTGTGTGTTTACACTTGGTTCTCTCTGCCCGTGTGCTGTGTGCGGGAGTGTGTGTGGTGTACAGCGTGAAGCTGATTTTTAATTTAATGTATCATTTACAATGGCATTTTTTAAAATCAAGAACTAATATAAAACATAATATTTAATCAGTATCAAAACAAAATATATAATAAAAGTCGATAGCCATTTTACCTAACATTTTCTAGATGTACTTTTATAAAAATTAACATCTAACAGGGTAAACAGGGACACCTCAGCGTGTAAGACATTCAAATCCCTATTAAAAAATATAACCAAATAAAAGAATATGTTTTTTCAGTAAAAAAATTGACGTTGCATTTTATCCAATTAGATGATGGGAACCGAAATATATGAAAAATTTCTCTTTTAATACAATTCTTTTATATATATTCTAGAGTAGCTGCATAGTTTTTTTTATTGTTATAATAATTAATATTTTTTTCTAGATACGGGACTGGTTGTCCGTTGAAGTTGACATGTTGCGAGCTCAGCCAGTTGCCGTCGGCGATGTCGACGACATACTGCTACAATTGGATAAGCAAAAGGTATTATTATTTTTTAAATATTAATATTATTATTACCTATTATTATTTTAAGTTTCACGCTGTATCCCGCAAACAGTAGTGTAAGTGGACGGGAAACTGGGAACCTAGTGTTGCGACACTTTCGTCCGCCACTTTCCGCGATATTATCGAGGCGTTGCGTGTTGGGTGGCGGAACAAAATGCTGCGTTTTGCCTCGACACCAGAGGTATAAATGAAATATTTAATATTTCATTCCCCCGAGTAGGAATTGAACCCACAACTTGCTTGGTTATAGTAGCCCGCTTGTGCCACGTCACGACGGCCTTTAGTATTATTATTAGGATAATTTTCACATTGGATTTATAATATGTTCATTTTTAATTAAATACAAAGATTTTTAAGACATTTAAGTCCGTACAATTAGAAGATAACTAATATTTGTATACACAATACCTCAGTTGATCTTGGAAAATACAGTATCGATGATACTTAAGGAAGGCCTGTCGTGGCGCAAGGGTAAAAGAGTGTGACTATAAACTCGACAGGTCGTGTGTTATTTTAGTTTCATTTCTTCGTTCATCGTCTTAGCACTAGGTTCCTTCTGCCTATCTGTTGTATGCGAAATACAGCGTGACGCTGAAAATTACACTATATAATTTTGCTATAATAAATAATATACGACAATTAATAGACGACAAAGCGGGCGAAGCCACATTTGAGTCGCAGTTATATTAGTAGTATATAGCTTATTTTAGTGACGAAAAATCTAAAATGTAGGGAAGTGTATTTTAGTAGGAACCCCAAGATTGAGCGTCAGAAAAAACAAGATTAGCATTTTTTACATACAAAGGGAAGAACACGAACATACATACATACATATATGTATATACATAGCTGTGGGTGTAAATTTTATTATTCGGTCCACGATTATTATTTCACCCTTAGGGTGTATTTGTCAATCGATCATAATTTTATGCGAATGAGTCCCTCAGAGTTGGTTCTAGTGGAGTGTCTGTTGGTCTATCTTTTGTATGCTAAGTTATGTAGTATAAGATCATATAAGATGTAAAACGTAATTATACATATACTTATTATGTATATATTTTTTTTTAATTTTTACATTTGTTTGTCATTCATTTCGTAATGGAAGATTTTGCATTCTATATGATCGTTCTCTACGTCCCATCGTTTCTTTCACATGAATAAATAAAATAAAGTAAATCAGCTTCACGCTTTATCCCGCACACAACAGGGTAGACAGAGGGAACCTAGTGTTAAGACAATCCGTTCCCCACTTTCTGCCGAATTCTGGAAGCATTGCGTGTTGAGTGGCAGAACTCAACGCCGCGCTTTGCCTCGACACCAGAGCGAAGAAATAGAAATATAAATTTAAGTAAATATTTCATCTCCTCGAGTGGAGATCGAACCCACAACCAGTCGGTTATCCAGTCCACTTAGTTCCCCTACCACGGCCACGACTGGCCTTACTTATATTTGTTTATATTAGTGGTATAATAAAACAGTATATATTATAGTCTAGTTCAACTTTGATAAATGCTGAAATGCTGCTTTAGTAAGAATAAATAATTGAGCCTCATAGGCGTACGCCATTGATGTAGAGTAAATTAAAAAAAAAATAAAAATGATCCCTAACATCTGATACACCCCAATAATAGTTTTAATAATTTTAGAAAACGTATACTAAAATAAAATTTTTAACATGACGGGATTCGATCCTGCGACGCCTAGAAACCATCCTAACCAGCTACATGTTCCTAATTATTTACAAGATATACAGTATATTTAAAATATATAGAAGTCACGCTTTTACATTCCTTTGACGTCCTCTCTTGTTTGAGGCTACTGAAAGACTGATATTCAAATCTAACCATCTTTTATATAGACTCGGTAGGTATGCCTTACGCATGCGTTAAATTTAGTGATGTCAAAAGTCGATGTTTTTTCGTCGATGTTTTTTTTCAATTGTCTTAATTTAATTTACATATTTCCATTATTTTTACTTCATTAATATAATGTATTAATGAAGATAATTATTTTTATTGATGTTCATAAATATATAAGGAAACAAGATTAAGATAAGACTCAAGAAATCTAATCCGAAAGTAAATTGATTTCTCGAACTTTAGTCCATTGGAAGGTAAGCAATAAAGAATATGGAATTTAACTGTGCTATTATCCAAACACTTCCCTTATAGTAGCGCCCAGTATTAGTAAATTGAGCCTTAGCGTTTTGAGTTACTGCGAGTATTGCGATTTCAACTAGGGGTCATTAATAGAGCCAGACAGTACTTTACGTCAAAACACCGAATGGACCATATAAGGCCCAGGTTATGCACCACAGTATCACCCTAACCCAATTGATCGCATATAACGTAGAGCCACCCAACTACTCCAACGTTTGGGGACTACATGATCTGTGAAAGGCTTAACACTTTGGCTTTGCGTAGAGACGTCTCCTTGCTTTGCTTTCTCCACAGTATTTATCTTGGGGAGTGTTCTGGAAAACTGTTTGACCTGTTACCAGCCGCCGAATACGTGGCACTTCACTACTTTGTGGCTTAATAGGAACTTCCATTCACGCACCACGCAACTGTGGAAAGGCCTACCTGCGGCAGTGTTTGCAAGTCCAAGTCGATACGACTTGAATACCTTCTAAAAGCGCGTCTCTCATCTCCACCTCAAAGGCCACCAACGCACCTGTAGTTCTTCTGGTGTTACACGGATTCGTGGGTGTTCCCTTACCATCAGGTGACCCATACATTCAGTTGCGTTATCTTTTTCCATTAAAAAAAATACAATTAGAAAAATCAACAATTATCGAGTCGATATTTCGCAATCGACAAAAAACACCGACAACACTATAACTTCTTTTATTCACGCATGCGTCTATGCTTGAAATATTAAAAGTAGAGGGGATGGTTGCCTAGCAACCGCCGGCTAGCTACGTAGTACTAAACGTAAAACGATTGTTATCAGTCCGGCTATGGCCTTTGAATGAAATGGACGTATTGTTTTTGAGTTGATTATATAATATTTCTTAAAAAAAATATATTTTTTTAATTTTTATTTTTTAAAATTTTTAATATCTTCATATCTTTACGTTAGTAGTTTTTTTTTTTAATATATTTTTATTTTTATATATCTCGATATAGACATATATTGTATAAATTAAAATTAAATTAGCTGCATCCTGTATCTTATGCATACAATAAGGAAGGCAGAGAGAAAATACTAGCCGAGGGATAATTTTCGATTTTTTTGATTGCGTGTTGACTCAACGCCGAACTTTTGCCTTGGCACCAGTGCGAATAAATGAAAATATTCGAACCTACAACCGTCGCGTTACAATCACACCCTTGCATTGTGCCGCTGCGCCTCGTCGGTCTATTGTATTTTATAAATAATTTCATGTTTTTGTTCCATTTTCAAATCATAACCCATACGAAATCGTATCCATATTTAATTACTTATTCATCGATATACAAAATTAGCTTTTTAAATATAAATAATAAGGATTTGTAATAAAAATCTGTTAGTAGTAGACCAGTCATGGCGTACGGGTACAAAGTGTGACTGTAAAATCGACTAGTTGTGGGTTGAATCTCCACTCGAGAAAATTAAATATTTATTTATATTTATATCCGCAAGCGCGGCGTTGAGTTCTGCCACTCAACACGCAATGCCTCCAGAATTTGGCGGATAGTGGGGAACGGGTTCCGCTTCCTGTACAATTTCGAAACACTGCTTTTCGAGTGACGGAACTCAACGCCGCGCTGTTTTTGAAGAGCGGGTAAATGGAAATAATTAAATCCCTAAGATAGGGATCTCTATCAATGTAATATTCAAAAATAGTGAAAAATAGTATTAGAATTTGAGGCTTTCGTGGTGCAGGAGCACAAGGGTGCGACTATAAACGTGGTGGTTCTGGGTTCGATTGCCACTTAGGATGTATAATAAGGGTAACGGTATGATAACTATGGGAACGATGCGAAACGCAATATTAAGTTCTGCCACTCAACACGCAATGCTTCCAAAATTCGAAGGAAAGTGGTTAACGGTCTTAACACTAGGGTCAGTCTGCGTACCCTGCGGGATATAGCGGGAAGCTGAAAAAGAAATAACAAAAATAATATTAAATACGTTTAGTAGAAATTCTATACAGCTTTCATCAAAGCAAGATTGCTAGTATTGATTGTAGAGACCTACAGCATTTCTTAAAACTATTCAAACGATTTGCTCTTAAACTAACTAAAGTAAATGTTTAAGATAGACTTGACGATCCTGGTTAAAAAGTAAACAGTATCCCCGGGAGATTTACTTAAAAAATAAAAATAAATCAGCTTCACGCTGTATCCCGCACACAGCAGGGTAGGCAGAGGGAACCTAGTGTTAAGACACTCCGTTCCCCACTTTCTGCCGAATTCTGGAGGCATTGCGTGTTGCGTGGCAGAACTCAACGCCGCGCTTAACCTCGACACCAGAGCGAAGAAATGGAAATATAAATTTAAATAAATATTTCATCTCCTCGAGTGGGGATCGAACCCACAACCAGTCGGTTTTACAGTCACACCTCGTGCCGCTGCGCCACGATTGGCCTCAAGCCTGGCCTCAAGATTGGACACTTAAAAAATAATTAAATCAATTTTATGCTGTATCCCGCACACAGCAGGGTAGGCAGAAGGAACCTGGTGTTAAGACACTCCATTCTCCATTTTCTGGCTTTGTGCCTTGATGTCAGAACTAAGAAATGAAAATATTATTAGGAGTAGGACTATCCAAAATCCACTTCCATCAATAAACAGTTATAATATAGGGATAGTGGCTGGAATTGCTGTATCTATAGATTCATAAAGTCTTTTCAGCTGTTCATAGAATTTTGTATCGAAAATTGTATTATAAAAGAACTAAGACCAACATAAAGAGGATTATAGCTTAGTAGTGTATTGTTGAATGGATTTTATGTTGTTGATCTTTCTATATTGTTAGCATAGTATAGTGAGTGTAGAGAGCTGTGGCCACTATGGCGCAGTGGATGAAGTCTGTCGAGATGGTTGCTAATCCGATATCCACTCGGGCAAATGATTGTAATTAAATTATTTTCACGGCATTTTTGGCTTTATTGCCAAATCACGGCGTTGTGCCCAGTCACTGAACACGTAAAGTCTCGCTAAATTAGTTGGAAAATGGTGAACGGAGTGTCTTAAAGATAGAGTCCCTCTGCCTATCCATCTATCTAGGATATTTTTTTTTGTTCGGTGAAGAAATATTTTGTATTTCCATTGATCACATATTAAGTAGTATCCAAAAGTTTGAATTGAAATAACTTTATTTTTTCCTAAAATATTTTCCTAAATTAAATAAATTTATCTTGTACAAACTTACCTAGTAATCTGAACTGTTATACTAATGTTTCAAATAATATATTCTATATATAATTTAGACTGATTTGTTATATTATGAAATTTGATAATATCAACATCTATCCTTAACAACAGTCAAAAAGTTTATAAGTTGTGTTGCCAAAAAGTTGCGGGCGTCACCGCTAGATGGATCTCATAGTAGAGACAGACACTCTATGTTCATTTTTAAGTAATATAAAATTATATGAAAGACTTTTGTCACAATATAATGGTGAGTTGAGGCCAGTCGTGGCGCAGAGGCAGAAACAAGATAGTTATCCGTTCGATTCTCAGACGAGGAAAAGAACTCAACATGCAATGTGTCTACAATTTGGCGGAAAGTGGAGTACGGTGTTTTACTGATAACAGAGTGTCTGTTAATACACAGTAAGTGTTAACTAGGCTCCCAAGTTCCCTCTGCCTACATAAAAGGATTCTTTAATTACATTTATTTTCAATATATTGCTTACGTTCCAAAATCATAAATATATATTACTACAAAAATATTTCACAAACAAATAATTTATGATATTTTTAAATAGAAAAAAATATATATGACGTAGTTATGCTAACCGGGACGCTGTCGTCTCCGGGATATCTAATTTGTAGAGCTCCATCGATTGAATTATTTTACCCGGGACCAAGTATTTATATCTATTTAGCCTATTTAGCTTCATCCTGTATCCTGCATACAATTTGAGTAAACAGAGAAAACTAAGTGTTAAAACACTTCGGTCCCACTTTCCGTCCAATTTTCGAGACATTTTGAGTTGTGTGACTGAACATAACGCCGCGTCTTCTTCCAAAAGTGAGGAAATGAAAATAATGAGTTCCTCCGATATACTTAGACTTTTGTATATTTAGAAATATTGTTTTTAAATGAAATACTTACATATTAAGTTTACTAAAAATTTTAATTTAATAAGTACATTTTTATTCCGAAACATCGAAATTCTTATACAGCTGTTACAGTTTTTATTTTACATTTATTTTAAATGAAAATTTCTTAACAATTTTAACATCTACAGGGTGTTTTGAAAGAGCTCGAGCAAAAGAAACCTCAATTAGATGAATTGCTACATACAGCTGAAAGTCTTAAAGGCACTGAGAATCGGCAACAGCTACATGGCAAAGGTAAGTTTAAAAATTTTTTTTATGTACATAGTGACTTAGTGATTTAAATGTAAGGATAGATATAAAAGATTTGATTTTCTTTCAAAGTAGAAAAGAAATATTGGTTTATTTATAAAAGAGAATATTAAAGACTTTGTTGAAATACAAAACCTATTATCGCCTTTTTTTAATCAATATTTTATTATTTTTTCGATTTCGTTAGAGATTTACATTATTTTGTTAATTTATTAGAACAATATATAAGAAACACTTAGTTTTATTATGATTTCCTTTTTTTATTATCACAGAATGGGACATTAAAACTAACTTACGTCTAAAGGTAACCATTACAGTCCTTGTTCTAAGGACGATTGAGGCTATAAAATGGTCTAAGGTACCTGTTTTAGTTTATAAGTGAAGGACCAGAAGTATATGCAATTATACGCTTTATGTCGATAGAAATTAAGGCGAAATTTATGTACAGGTTTCGATTAAGTAATGCTTGGTTTTCTAAGTGCATCCGGATTTTTATTTGGTGATGATATGTGTCTTTTAAGAAAATTACCATTTTATACAATTTCTATATATAATAATAATATTTATTTTACTTTTGCTTTGGGTTTTGTAAGTATGACCTGTTTGTGTGTCTGTGTTTCTGTCTGTAGCACCGTAGCTCCTAAACGAATGAATCTATTTGAGTGCGGTTTTTTTTCATCGGAAGTCTTGTTCTTCGTGGTTGTTCTTAGCAATGTTTTATGTAATCAGATTAACAGTTAGAACTACAAGAACAATTTTTCTATACTTTTATAGAGCTTTTTTTGGGTCGAGATTTTTTCGAATTATTAATTTAGTCACTCGTTAACCAGCTATCTCTAGTAAGAATCAAACCCACAACTGTCGCTATCAAATTAAAATAATCCAATTCTAATAATATAATAACTGAATCAAATATTCCTATAAAATAAACTTTCACCTTCCGTTCCGTATCTCGTATTATCACAGCGTCCATTAATCTTTTTAAACGATTCAGAAATTAATTGTTACTGAATTCCCGTTGTTTTGGTCCCGTTATTCCGTTATAAATTAAATTCCGCGTGTTATTGCTTTTTAATTGTATTTAAATTTTGTATAATGGAACCTTCGGATTCCGTGCTCTATTGAGATCTGACTGTAAATGTGGCGGTTGTAGATTCGATTCCCACTCGGGGTATGAGTTATTTGCGTTTCTTCGATGTAATACTACTTTACTATAGGAAAAAGTTCATCCGCTACTCGTTGAGTGGGAATTGGGGAACCCAATGTCTTAACATTAGGTTCACTCTGCCTACCATAATCTTTTTTCTTTCTATTTTTTGATACAAAAGGAAAGAGTGATAAACCATCGTTGTATTTTTTAATCCTCAACATTTTTTCTTTAATACGTTATTTTTGTATACGTTAGTGACTAAATCCCGTCTAAAAATATTAAAATTATTTTATTTATAATTTAATTTTTCTTTTATTTTGAAAAAATGGAAACGAACAGGAGCACGTGTCGCATCATCCATAGCACAATTATAACTTGTTTAAAAAATATATTTACTTTTCCTTTGCATAATCATATATAATCATATTATATATTTTTTTTACTTACACTATTTTAATTCTTACTTACACTACGGACTTATGGTCCGTACCTTTTGTTGTTTTTAAATAATTAGTTTTTAATAAATAAAAAAAATTAAATCATCTTCACGCTGTATCCCACACACAGCAGGGTAGGCAGAGGGAACCTAGTGTTAAGACACTCCATTCCCCACTTTCTGCCGATTTCTGGAGGCATTGCGTGTTGAGTGGCGGAACTTAACGCCGCGCTTAACCTCGACACCAGAGCGAAGAAATGGAAATATAAATTTAAGTAAATATTTCATCTCCTCGAGTGGGGATCGAACCCACAACCAGTCGGTTTTACAGTCACACCTCGTGCCACTGCGCCACCACTGGCCTCCAGTTGTTGTTTTTACTTTTCTTTTAATACTTTTTTCTGTAGATATTACCTATAACTAGACTTATGTTGTTACATACATATAGTATCTATTAAGATATACTACTACGTTCTAAAAAAAACGTTGAAAATCGAAAAAAAAATGAAAAGAGTGACCCACCACTATGTTCTCTAAAATATAATGGAGAGATCTACGTACAAACTAAACTACATACATTATAATATGTAAAGCTCAAGTGCTTCAACTTAATTCCTTCATATAAACATTAAAAGCCCTCCCTTCGAATAAATAAAACATCATATAAAAGCCACTTATTTTATCTCCCTCATTACGGGATACCTTCCCGTAATACTCCAACGGCCTTCCTTTCATACGACATCGTTATTTACTAAATAATGATAGAAATTACTATATAAAATTTATTAAAATATCTATATCCTATATAAAGCTTGATGAGAACGTATGGCTTAGTGGTCAGAGTGTCTGGTCGGCGTCTAGTGTCTGTTCGAGCCCCACTACGTTCAAATTTTTATACGTTTTCTAAATAAGTAAGTTTCTTTCCTAAGTGTGGATTAACACTTTAAAAATGTTAAAATTTTTGTTAGATATTTTTGTGTCAATAATTATAAAATTAGATAATTTTATAATATTTACAACCTTAAAAAAATAAGAATACTTTATAGAAATTTTTTTTATAGAAATCATATTAAAATTATATGCTAAATATTATATACTTTTTACAATTTATATGTATATGTTTCAAACATATCATTACATCGTAACCGAAGAAACATAAAAAGAAAATATTATATCATGACATTTTTCTAATTTGTTAGCAAAATAAAGAAAGGAAAATAACCAGATGTCTATTAAAGTCTTCTAGCTGATATAGATTATTTTATGAAAAGCTAGACTACATGGCCTAATTGAATAAATAATAAGTTCAGCAGATATAAAATTGAAGATAAATAACTAAATTATACGTCCATATCCGTCGTGGCTCAATTCGGAATGAACACACACAACATTTGAATGCGATGGTTGTGGGTTCGATGCTCGCTTTAAAGAAATTATGTAGTATGTATGTATGTATGTTTAAATTCTTTTGTTTATCGGGATGAAGCAAGGTTAGTAGGTAATCGGTGTTGGTTCACAGAATACGCTACATGCACACAAGCATGTGACTAAACACCGCAGTCGTTGTTTCGATTCCCACTCGGAGGAATGAGATATTGAATATTTTCATTTTCCACTCTGGTACCGTGGCAATAAGCGGCTTTGATTTCCACCACCCAACACGCGATCCCTTAAGTATTCGGTGGAGAGTGGGGAACGGAGTATCTTAACCCTAGGTTCTTATGTTTCCTTTGCTTAACCTGCTATATACGGAGTTGTATTGAAGAATAAAAGTCGATTCTCTCTGCCTTCACCGGTAAAATATTCAGAAAAGCTAAATAGGAGAAATCACTTGTAAATAAGTCGTGGGCAGGCGTGGCGCAGAAGGTCTAGTTATGGGTTCGTTCCCCACTCGGAAAAATGAAATATTTACTTAGATTTACATTTTAATTTCTTCGCTCTGGTGTTGCGCTAAAGTACGCCACTTAACACGCAATGCCTCCAGAATTTGGTAAAAAGTGGGGAACCGGGTATCTTAACACAAGATTCTCTCTGACTACCCTGCTGTGTTCTGGATACAGCGCAAAGCATGTAAATAAGAGATCCGAACCCACGGTCAACCTGTCGGAAACATCTCAGCTGTGCCACGAGACACATAATATTTGTATGTATGTGACGTTATAATTAAAAAAATAAACGGATAACTGTTTCACATTAACCATTATAAGGCACAGTTTATGCTCGATTTATAGTGAAACTTTACGACGTTTTAGGAATACAAGATTTATCTGCTGGTCCTCTTCGTTATAGACCCTCACTTTAATACTTATGTACAATATATGTATGTAGCTGAGGCCAGACGTGACGCACGACAAGCTTGCTACTGTAACCTCAACAGGTTGTGAGTTCGATTCTCATTTATCGCAGTTCCTTGCTCTGGTAACGAGATTAAGTAAAGTCACCACAATTCGGCGGAGATTGGGGAACGGAAGTGCTTAATGGGAATGGAGCGTCTTAACACTAGGTTTCCAAATTCCCTCTGCATATCCTGGGATACAACGGTAAGCTAAAAAACTGCTTTTTGATGAAAAATATTAACTCCCATATTAAAAAATACGAAATAATGAACAGTAAAGTTAAAAAAAAATTAAAATTTAGTTTGCCTGGTAACAAGACAAAACGGCGTTGAGATCCGCCTACCAACACACAATGTCTCAAATATTGAGCTATTGACATTTTCTTTTGTTTTATTTACACTTTATTCTTAAGGAAGTCCACAAAGTAAGTAGAAAGTAACTTTATTATTCTATATCACGTTAGCCTCGTCCACTGTCATCCACATCTTCATATTCGCCCTCTGGAGATCCTCACACCTTGTACGTGACCTGACCTTTGTACTGTTTAATTGACATTGTATATTTCAAGGTTAACTGGTGTTTTTTTTAAATAAAAGACTAATTTAGAAAACCAGGCCGTTGTGGCGCAGTAGCACAGAGTTTTCTGTAAGCGCGACGGTTGTGGGTTCAGTTCCGATTCGGGTTTATAAATTATATTAGTTAGTTATGTGTAATGTATGAAATTGTAGAAAATATCTTTTTGATATTGCCATTCAACACGAAAATGTCTTAAAATTGAGAGAAAAACACAAAATAATTGTATTCTATAGCTTTGCCTACCCTTCTAAGAGATAAAAAAATGTAGAACTACTTGTTTCCTATTGACTTAGTGGTAATGAGTCAGTCGCATATCACCTGTTATATATTCGATTCTTGACAACGAGCAAGTTACTACGTTTTCCCATATTAGTCTCCCCATTTAATAATGTTTCTGTCGGCCTTTTATTGTTTTTAGCGTCACGCTGCCCCGCACGTTGCAGGGTAGGCAAAGGGAACCTAGTACTAAGACGCGTCATTCATTAGAGGCACTACGTGTTGTGTGGTGGAACTCAACACCGCTCTCTGCCTCGACACCAGAGTGAAAAAAATGGAAATATTAAATATTTCATCTACTCGAGTGGAAATTGAACCCACAACCGTCCCGTTTACATTCACATTACATTCGCTTGTGCCCTTACGACTAAAATCTAAATTAAAAAAAAAAACAATATTTTGCTTAGAAATATAAATTAAACATTTATTCTATTAAAAATAATGTATTCAGTTAAAAATTACACGCTAGCTAATGGGAGTGTGCCCATACGCGGTACAGTGAACGTTGTTCGATGTCGACTCGATTATTCCATTTCCATCGATTTTGCGTTTTTTTATATTGCCAATATAAAGTTTTTAGAGTTGATAGTATTGAAATGTTTTAGAAAAACAGTTTTGAATGTATTTAAAAATTATTTAAATATGTTAAAAATACAGCATAATATCAAATGCAAAGGCCATCGTGGCGCGGTGAGTAGCATCTGACTACGAATTGATTGGTTGCAGTTTGATCCCCCCTCATGGTAGACAGAGTAGGTAGCAGAAAGTGGGGAACTGAGTGTCTCTGTTCTAGATTACCCTGAGTAAGAATCGAACCTACAACCAACTTATATAAATATATCCCATTTGTATCACGCTGGTGGAACTCAACGCCGCGCTTTGCCTCACACCAGAGTGAAGAAATGAAAATATATTATAAATGTAAATGTAAATAATCATTTCATCTCCTCGAATGGAGATCGAACCCACAACCAGTCGATTTTACAGTCACACTTTGTACCCCTGCGCCATGACTGGCCTCCATAAATTGTTATAATACAAAATAAAAAATCGATAATCAAGCAGTAAAATTGGAGCATTCTCGTTTTAACGTTTAGAACCAGTATGGTTTTGAAAGCCCCTCCAAGTAACGCGCAGAGGGTTCGTAGATGCGTAGCGCTACGGAGGGTTGTAGAGATAAGAGATGTGTAGACGGGGCGGTGTTTAGTGATGTGATGGAGTCGATGTGTTACTATTTTTTTATACGTTTATATTTATTTTTTTTCTAAATGAATTATTTAAAAAAAAAAACTTAAATTTAATAAAAAAATAATTATAATTTTGGTAATTTAGAAATGTGGTGTAAGTATGAATTTATTAAATTCTATATATTTTGTTTTTTTCCTTATTTCCGATTTTTCCTTAAACAAATTAATATAAAATATAGAATACATTAGACTATCTAAGAGTGCTACAGCCGAATGAATTGAATACAAAATAATGAAACAATATATAACAAGTTATATTTGAGGCAAATCGTCGCGCAGGGGCACAAACTGTGACTGTAAAACCGGCTGGTTGTGGGTTTGATCCCCTTTATATATATTTATATAACAATATCGATAAAAATATATTTTCCCATCACTACCCACGCGCTACAGGCGCGGCCGTGTCAATATGAACAGCGATGGTGACCGTACGCTACTGAACACTGCATTGTACTATACCACTTTACTTCAATCACAATGTTTTTTGTCAACTATAGGGTAGTTTTTTTTTAGGATTTTTTTTAATATATTTATCATTATAATTTGTTTGGAAGTTTTATTGTATTTAATCTATTTTATAGAGCCTTTGTAATTGCATATATTATTATTTTGAATTAGTAAGTATTGAGGTCACTCGTGACGCAGGGGTACAAGCATGTGACTACAAAAGCAAAAGGTTGTTAGTTCAATTCCCACTCGAGGAAATGGAATATTTAATATTTTCATTTACTCGTTCCGGTGTTACCCAGCAGTCCATCTTGAGTTTGGTGGAAAATCGACAACGAAAGAATTTTATTTAAAACGATGCCCGTCAGTATCTTAGGACGTTCATGAAACTAAAAAAAGTTATACTTTTTTTGAAGTAAATAAGTTATTAAACTTATTTATTTCTAATATTCATATTTAAAATTGGGGCCGGTCGTGGCGCAGGGGCACAAAGTGTGACTATAAACGCGACTGGTTGTGGGTTCGATCCCCACTCGATTAAATGAAAGTTACGCTACTCAGCACGCAATGCTCCCAGAATTCGGCGGCAAGTGGGGAACGGAGTGTCTTAACATTAGGTTCCCTCTGCCTACCCTGCTGTGTGCGGGATAGAGTGTGAAGCTGATTTTAATTTTTTAATGTTAATCTAAATTACAAACTTATGCTTTTTAAGTTGTTAGCACCTGTCTTACTACTAATAATTTATGCACAGTAGTTGTCGGTTCCCATAAATAAACCCATAAACCTGTATGCTTAAATTAAATTCACGCAAATAAGTATTTGCGTGAATTTAATTTAGGGGCTGGTTTGTCGGCGAAACGTGGAGAATAGAATAATTTGTTACATTTAATATGTTTATATTATCTGTGGAAGTACACATATGTATCGCTATGACTGTAGGTTCTAATTCTGATTCAGCTATACATTCATTCATTCTGATTCAGCTGTACATAAATGTATGTACTGTTATAACGTTAAGATAAAATATATAAATATATAAGTATATTCACATGGACAAATGTGTCCATACCTTATTATTAGTTTGTTTCCTTTTCTCACTGTATCCCACACACAACAGGGTAGACAGAGGAAAAACAGTGTTAAGACACTCTGTATCTCACTTTTCGGTGAATTTTCGAGGCATTGCGTATTGAGTGGCGGAACTCAACGACAGCCTTTTGCGTGGCTGCCAGAGCGAAAATATGAAAATACTATTATAATAAATAGTAACTCATTTCCCCGAGCGGAAATCGAACTCCCACACTTGTGCCACTGCGTTACAAAATGGCTCAAGAAAAATAGAGTAGTTTCGTTAAATATTTATTATTCACAAATTCTATACATTATTTTGTTTCACACAACAATATTCACTGTGTTTCGCTAATAATTTAACAGAGTCCTATCTCGACAAACAGAAGACGGGAATGCTAATGCACTGACCACTGACGTCAGTCATGTCAGTTGGGACACCGCAAATCCGAATCGCTTCGAATCCTCTAATAATTTATATGTGCAATGTATTGTGATAGTTCAATTATTTTAAGTTAATTCAAATTAAATCATATCAGCTTCACACTGTAACTCGCACATAGCAGAGTAGGCGGAGGGAACCTAGTGTTATGACACACCGTTCCCCACTTTCTGGAGTCTTTGCCTCGACACCAGAGGAAAGATATGAAAATATAAATGTAAGTAAATATTTTATTTCCTCGAGTGGGGATCGAACCCACAACCAGTCGGTTTTACAGTCACACTCATTCGCCACGACTGGCCTCAGTTAATGTTAACTTTAATAAATAAAATGTTGTATAGTTTCATTTCCTCGCTCTGGTGAATGAGGCAAAGCGCGGCGTTGAGGTCTGCCACTCAACATGCAATGCCTCCAATACTGCGGAAGTGGGGGAATGAAAGTGTTTTAATGGGAACGGGGACTAAGTGTCTTAACATTAGGTTCCCAGGTTTTTGCTGAATGCAGAGTGAATTAAAAAAACATTATAATCCCGTTGCTTGGAACTCCCACATTCCAAGAATTCCTCTCTTAGTGCTTATACTCTCCAGAGTGTCATATTTTTACGTATCATTCGCCCTTCGCCCAGTATCTATCATTGATACTGGTTTCTCGAAGATCAACCGAGGTCCCCTCTCCCTCTCTTACCACTCATACTTAGTTCGTATGTTTTTGCCGTACATAAAATAACCTTTTTAAAAATACTTATGAACATAGCGGGACTCCATACGTGAACGTATGGCTTAGTGGTCAGAGCGCCTGGTCGGTTTCCAGGAGGCGCGGGTTCGAGTCCCGCTATGTTCAAATTTTTATACGTTTTCTAAATAAGTATTTTTCTTTCCTAAGTGTGGAATAACACTTTTAAAATGTTTAAAAACCTTTTTAAACTCATATACTTTATGAAGCGCACAACTTTTACGATAAAGCATATTTCAATCCATCAGAACAAAGTGGTAACGTTTTAAAATAATGTGTACTTTAATTTTTCAATACCAGTATATATTGTAACGTGTGAATAAAACGAAAGGACGTACAGATGGATGTGTGTATATATATTGGATTTTCTCTACTAAATCACAAATATTCTCCACATTTAATGCAATGTTTTCTTTGTTAGGATTTGAACTTACTATAGACGCATGTTAATGTTTGATATTAATATATAGACAAATCGCGTCGTTAAAATCCGCCATTAAACACGTCTCTGTAAATTCTCTGTAAATAATGATTAAACAAAAAAAAACACATTATAGTACTTTTTTTATATTCAATATTACAGATTTGTTCACTTCTACATAGTACACGCTCAGCGATAAACATGGTTAAAACCTTTTTTTGAAAACAATGCAAGGGATGATTTGGACGATTATAAAACACGTGTTTTTTATACTCTAACAACGCACACAAGAGAATTTGAACGTAAATTATAATTTTATACAAATTTTCAACATCCGGTGTCTCCTTTCTCACGTATACATTATTTTATTTTACGAAATGAATCACTTTTTAGTAGAAATTAAGCAGTGTTTCAATGGAAACGAAGTGTCCTAACACTACGTTCCCAAGTCCCCTTCTTAAGTTAAAATTCATAATAAGGCGTATCCCTTTTTCAATGTTATATTAGAAAATTACACAAGAGCTAACTATGTAATAGGTTCAAATCCATCATTCGAGATGTTTACATTCTGTAATGGATGCAAAGCTTGCCAAGTCACATCAATAACTAGACAGACAGACAGTATGTCTTGCTAAATTGAGTTATTGTTCATCAAGATCAAAGGGAGATCGACATCTTCAAGAAGTCCAATGAGAGAAGAATTATTTATTGTTATACAAAAAATTTAGTTACGAAAGAAAAATGTTATTTAAAAAAGAAATATTAGATTTATATTAATTACTTTATTTGATTTTTTTCGTAGATCCTGAAAATTCTTAAAATTTTATATTTTTTTATGGTTTTATACTGTATTTAGAGTAGAGAGAGGGAACCTAGTGTAAATTCTATGTTGCGTAGCGTTTGTTACTAGAGCAAGAAAATAAAAATAATGAATTCCCCCAAGTGGGAATCGAACAAAACCATCGCGTCTACAGTTTGTCGCTATACCAATGCGATACGACGACTTACAATATTATAATAATGTTTATTATTAAATATTATTTTCGTGAGCTTTTATATTATGGAAAAAAATAAAATGAATCGATACTCCTTTTACTATAAACATAACTTTTACTTATAATAAATAATTCCGAATTTTACTCTGCACAAAAAAAAACAATAATCATTATTAATAACGAATTTAATGTTCCCACAAAACATAACATTATTAATAAGAATCTCTACCAAAATGATATCAAAATTAAAAAAAAATGTAGAGCTACTCAATTTTAATACATCAAAAAGCTTAATTTAATTAGCAAAAAAAAACTATTTCATATATTAAAAAGCACAGGTACTTGCCCAAGGCAAGACGTTGTTATCGCGTGATCGTTAACGTATTTGGGCGGGAGGGGCAGTCGTTGCTCGCCCGCCCTACCGGCGAGACGCTTCGCCTCGACCAGACATATCATTTTAGTGTTTTATACTAGCGTCGGTGTTTTTTTATATACAAAATTAGTGTTTCTACAAAATTAGTAATATCCATACTCGATCCTGCCTTAGTAATGTGAAAATTTAGTTTTTTTGTCATTGTGTTAACGTATATTAGTTGTTAATTGTGTTTTGTTTCGCGGATTAACGCTGTAGTACTACACAGCGTTTTGGGTTGTCGGCGTTATAGTAAAAACGCCTTCGTAGTAAAGTGAGAATGTGCATAAAAGGTTATATTTAACGTGTCTATTAACGTCGCGTCATATTGACTCTACCGGAAGTGAATATTATTGAGGAAATCAGGCATATAATATTGTGATAGTAGTAAACTACACTGATATATCTTCGATAATATAACGACCTATATTATTACATGCTTTTGTTTTGTCATCAATCAGTTTTGACTTGTTGAATTCAACAGTGTATTAATATTAGAACCTTGTCATACTAACCTATAATGGTAATCGTTTATAGCTTGTTAGGTGTAATTTGAACAGTTAGTACGAAATGGGTCTATCTTGAATGCTGTTTTTGATTCTAAATGTTTTTCTATTTAGTATATTAAGAAATTATGTTGTTTTAATTTTTCATGTGTACTTCATTGCTATAATTTTCTTTTTATATCTAAATATATATATTTATCATTTTTTATTTTAAAATCATATAAATCTTTGTATTTTTGCATCGATACGTGCGTTTTTTATGAAAACTAACGTTTTATATAATTTTTTTATAAATTTTCTTTAATATATTACATACATATACATGAATATAAATTTAAAATTTAAAATTACGTCCCATTCGAAACAATTTATAGTTTTATAATTTTTCATTCATATTCAAATAGCCAAATCAATATTAAAAAAATCATTCGTTTCGGGATAACTAACAGTGCAAAGACAAATTAGAAAATAGGCAATTTGTCCTATAGGTTCCATGGAGAGGAGTACTAAGAAGTTACTTCCCGAAAAACAGAATTTTAGGATATACAACATAAAGTCCAAACTAGTATTTTATACTTGTATAAATGTAAAATATTCACATATATTTACGAACATTTAATTACTTACAAAATAAATCTGATCGAGTCTAATTATAATCTGAACGGAAAAGTCACGTTAAAATTATTACAATGTGTTAATTACTCCGTACATTGACTTTTATTCTTACTATTATTACAGTGTGACAGGCCAGCCGTGGCGCAGGGGTACAACTGGTTGTAGACTTGTTCCCACTTGAGGAAAACCTTCTCGATTGGAGATTGAACCCACAACCAGACGCGTTTACAGTCAGCTGATGCTTCTGGTGTCTTAAAACTAGGCTCCCTTTGACTACTTTGCTATATGCAGGATACAGCGTGAAGCTAAAAAAAAGTCATATAATACAGCAATTGTTAAAAAAAAATCCAGTGGTTTTCCACTATCATCTAACATCGTATACTTTACTAACAAAATAAAAGGTAAATAAGACAATCGTGGCGCGGTCGTTAGCGTCTAACGTGATGGTTATAGGTTTTATCCACACTCGGGGAAGTGATTCATTTTCAAAAAATAAGTTACGCTATATAACGTTATATTCAAGCTAGTTAAGCTGGAAAATAATTGTTTTATTACAACAAAACTATTTTTAGTTTTGTTAAAAATAGTTAGAAAAAGATTAATAAAATAAAATATAGATAAGATAGATTAATAAAATAAGAACTTTAAATAATCAATAAAACATTTAGAATTAAACATTAATAATATCATATAAGTGTAATATAAATTTTGTAATATATAACTTCATATAAATCTATATTCTTGCAAAATTTTGAAGATTCTTGTGACAAATCAGTCTTTGCTCTTTTTAAAAGTGTAAATAAATCTACGTCAAGTTCTAATGTTTGAAGCGTTTTCTCATTTTATCTCTATAAATTATGTTGTCGTTGAAGTGGTATTAATTCATATTTTTAAATACTGCTATGTAAATGTAACGAAACTTAGTTTTATTGTTAAAAAAATATTAAATTTCTTATTCTAAAACACTAATTTATTGTCTGTCTATTATAAAATATAGACTTATATTAAAATTAACAATTAACATCAGAATAGAACACTTGAGGCCAGTCGTGGCGCAGCGGCACGAAGTGTGACTGTAAAATCGACTGGTTGTGGGTTCGATCCCCACNCACTTTTCCTTAGCATATTTCACGCTGTATCCCGCACAGAGCAGAATGAAGAGGGAACCTGGGAAACTAGCCTTATTACACTTCGATTCCATTAAGACAATACCGTTCCCCACTTACCGCCATTTCATTTCATTCCATCGAAATCTGAGAATCGAACCCACAACCGTCGCGTTTAAAAGTCGGACCTACTCGAATACATCTTGTCGGCCTATACATCCATAATTATACAATTTTGATACAGAAACTACGATTATAAAACCCTTTTACACTTACATACTGTATGTAGAGCTCTATATATTATAAATATTATCCCAGGCCAGCATCGAGTTTAAATAAGTTATCACCTGTAGAGGTCAAATGTTTTGTTTATCAGGTCAACCCTTGGCCCGGGATTATGATTTTATTTAAGGTCCGTTTCGATCTTACCTAGTAATATAAGTAGAGTTCCGGTAATCAATGTGTAGAGTGTTTGAGTGTCCCGTTTTTCTTTGCCAGTGTTTGTATGGTATGATTGGTTGTCTTATGTTTTCTTATTTATGGAATCAGTTTAATTTTTTTTAGTTTATTTTGGATTTTAGGGTTCTGTACCTCAAAACGTAAAATGGAACCTTTATAAGATCACTGTGCTGTCCATTTGCTCATCTGTCAAGACCATATATATCTTGAGATTGTATGGACGTATCAAGCTGAAATTAATATCCAATATTTATCAGTCAAAAAAAAACAGTTTGTCAATCAACGTAATCAAAAGATACGAACAATTATACATCGATTTTGCTTCATTTTGTATGAAATTCGCCGCGTAATCAAAACATATAGAGTACTTCCCGCGGACTTATAATAATGAAATTTGGCATGAAGTGAGAACTTACTATACAAATAGAGATAAAAACCTAAAAAGTGTAAGCTTATAGGTATTTCATAGAAAAAAAATCATTACAAACTTATATTTGTAATTCATTCCATACCAAGTGATTGCATATACACGCAAATTTAAGTTTGTAAACGTTTATAATTTGTACTTCCCGATGACTGGCAGGCTTTTGTAGCATTTGAGTGTTGTATTATTTGATGCGATTCATTAATTAAAAATTGCATTAACATATTAATATGAATAATAAATCAAAAATTAACCGCACTTGGACAACATCGAGCACGTCCATTTAATATATTATATAAATTGTAGAGTTGCGTGAACCTCACCAAAGCTGTCTTTCAGTCCTCACGAGTAATCAGTATTAATGTAGCCCTAGATAAAATCAAAGTAGAGACGGCAAGAGTCACGGAACCATACCACAAATAACTATAATTATATATTTTACACGATACGATCTCTTTATAGGGTGAAAGTTTGTTACTTTTCCTGCCTAATGTGTTCTTATTTCTTTTCATAAAAGCCTACGAGGCTGATATGGAAAAACTTTGATGTCAAATAGGATGAAATAAAGCGACAGAAATGTTTATAATTTGATAAATTATGTTCGTATGTGTAGAAAATGGACATTTTTTTCGGCGTTAAGTTCCGCCCTTCAACACATGTCTCGAAATTTAAGCAGAAAGTGCAGAACGGAGTGCCTTCACACTAGGTGACCTATGTTTGCCCTACTATATGTGGCAAATAGCGTTAAGCTTATGTAGACATTAAGGCAAAAACTGTTACTGTAATGTAATTAATTTTGGACTCATTTTTTCAACTTCGCACTATATCATTAACGTACGCAAAAGGAACGTAAACGAAAGTGCTAAGACACTCCGTTCCGCTCTTTTTACGAAATTCTGGAGTAATCACGTGTTGAATGGCGGAACTCAACGTCGCGCTTTTGCCGTTGCGCCACGACTGGCCTTAATCTTGCATACAAGCTATAATTTATTCACTTGTATCGTAAAATATGATCTGCTTAGAGAAGAACTTTAAATACGGAAGGGAGAGGGCTTTTAAGGTTCTATATCGTAGTTACGTGTAAAATAGTCTTATATAAATAAGTACTTATAATTTATGAACCAGGCTAATCGTAGCGCAGGGGCACAAAGTGTGACTGTAAAATCGGCTGGTTGTGGGTTCGATCCCCACTCGAGGAAATAAAATATTTATTTACATTTATATTTTCATTTTCATGAGGCAAAGCGCGGCGTTGAGTTCCGCCACTCAATACGCAATGCCTCCAGAACTTGACGGAAAGTGGGTAACGGATTGTCTAAACACTAGGTTCCCTCTGCTTATCCTGCTGTGTGCGGGATATAGCGTGAAGCAGTTTTTTTTTATTTTTTTTATTTTCATTTGTTCGCTCTGATATCGAGGCAAAGCGCGGCGTTGAGTTCTGTCACTCAACACGCAATACCTCTAGGAATCGGCGGAAAGTGGGGAAAACGGCGTCGTTGCAAAATTTAAGCAAGTCGATGCTCGGTGGTTGATTGTACTGATTGTTCATCAATTTCGATACAAATTTTTCTGTAGGGTACCAATTAACTACATTCAGGGGAAAATAAAAAACAGAGTGATGAGTCACTACAATACTAAAAGGAACAATAATATAGTGTTTCATTATAGACTTCCAAAATGCTCTATTATGTGGAATATTTGGACTTCTTCCAGAATAATACAGCTGGCTTCGTGAATATATTTATTTTGTTAGGATTATATTGTGTTTGTATGGCTGTTTGTAAACATCTTAGCAAATCTCATAAGCTCTTACCCATGGCATTGTTCGCGTGCAATTCTCAGATTATCGAATGAACGAGAGGCATGGAAGTGGTTTTATTGTATGAAACTTCATGACTATGTTTTCATATACTAATATACATTAAATCAGCTTCACGCTGTATCCCGCACACAGCAGTAACCGCAGAGGCAGAGGGAACCTAGTGCTAAGACACTCCGTTCTCCACTTTCCGCCAAGTTCTGGTTCTAACATACATCAAGCCTTGATATACTAGTAAATATCTTATATCTAAAAAAACGAGCTTTACGCTTTTTCCTGCTTATCAGGTCAGGCAGAGGGGCTACCTGTTTTTGCGTGGTGGAATTCGACGCCACACTACGTTCTCTGGTCGTATCTGGTCATTTTATTACAATCATTCGTTCTCGGCAACTTCTGTATACTGGTGAATAGGTAACATTTTCCTTGTCACTAGAAAATATTTAGGTCAAATAGTTCCTTATTCAAATCGAACCTACAACCTCTAACGTACTACATTGATATTTCCAATCGGATGCAGACTGCTCATTACTTATCTATTCTACAGTAATATCGATAATACAATACCAATTGCTCGTTTTGGAATAGGTCCAGGCAGTACAGTCGACTCTACATATCTCTATATTATTAGTACGAGTCTAGAGATTTGACTGTGGAAAATACTGGAGTAATTGGGAAATAGAGTCGATTATTTTTTTTAGCTTCTAGCTGTATTCCACATATAATAGTGTAGGTAGAGGGAACCTGGGAACCTAAAGTTAAGACACTCCGTAGTCCTATTTTCGCCCAATTCTATTAACTATATTATATCCCGTTAATCGTGTCGATATAAACCACACATATTTAGAATGTATATTGCAATCGATTATAAAACTCAGTTTTTTTTAATTCACCGTGGAGCGAAGCCATAAGAAAATGTTCCCTTTAAAAAATATCTGATATCATTTTTTGTGTGAGATGATTAGTAAAATATTGTAGCGGCCACAATAATATTTCTAGATCCATTTTACTAAACGGCAGTGGGTTCCACTCAATACAGAATGTCTCGAAAATTTGGCGGAAAGTGGGGAACGAAAGTGCCTTGATGGAAACGGAGTGTCTTTATAATAGGTTTCCAGGTTCCCTCTGCCTACCCTACTATAGATACTAACGAAAAGTTAAGAAAATAATATATACTATGCACATATGTACCTAAAAATTTGACTGCAGAGAGAAACTGGCTCGACAGTATCATTTATAAACGAGACTTGCAGAACTTACGTTTGGTAACTTTGTAACTATCATTAATATTATTTCTTATTTAAGCGGTATTTTTTAAGTATATATTAGTATATACAGGGTGTAACTCAATCGACGACCAAAGGTGGTCTATGGGTAGAGTTCCTATGTATATATTTATAAAGATAAAAAATGACAAGTCACTCTGTTTACACTTTCCGTTCAATTTGAAGGCAAGTTTTATCTTATGAATATTGTAAAAATTTTAATATTATTAATATAAATATCACTTGGGCTGAACGTATGTAAACGTAAATACTCAACATTGGTCTTGCTCTATCTAAGAAACATTGTTGAAACAATGTTATAAACATTTGCGTGTACTATAAAGATTTTTTGTTCTTTTCTGAGGTCAATCGTAACGCAGAGGTCGCGTATGACTGCAAAACCGGTTGTGGATTTGATTTCTACGCTAGGAAACTAAATATATAATATTTTTGTTCTTTCTCTTTGGTGTCGACGCAAAGCGGGGCGTTGACTACCATCGTATAACATGTAATACCTCCAGAATTTGAAGGAAAGCTAAAAGCTTAATGCTAACGAAATGTGTTAACACTAGGTTCCATCTAACTACCTATGCTAAGTGCGTAAACAGCGTGAAACTGAGTGAAAAATTATTATTATAAATTTGATTTTCTCTCGTTCCTTAATGCTCTCCTACACTCTCCAAACAATCTACATATATCTAATTTAACCGCTCTACGCCACATAGTTTCGGCTGTACGACGCCTATACATACTTAATTACCGTATCTATAACTATATACAAATTAAATTTTCTTAACGATACATCTTGAACTAATATAATTTAATAATACTCTATAATAAAATGATTTATATAACAAATTAATTCAAATGGAATTTCAAGTGACAAATTAAATATTTACCCGAATTTAGTGGAAAATTGGGAGCGGAGTGTCTTAACACTAGGCTCTCTCTGCTAACTCTGCTTCTTGGGGAATACAGCATGAGGCTGAAAAAAATATAAAAATATTTTAATAGATGTATATTATGGTCCAAGGATATATATTATAACTTCACTTTTAATATTATTTAGAAGAAAATATTTTAATATTGAAATATATGACATGGCAAGTTATATACCATTTTATGTTCATTATTTATCTATTAACTGCCAAAGTAACCATAATCGAAATTTCATATTTCCTTCATATTTCCTGGTGTTGAGTGAATGCACAGAAAACAGTTTTAAATATAACATAGGTCTGACCGCCACGGGCTCTTCATCTATTTTATATTTTGATTATTGTTTAAGTGGTTTACATTTGTTGTATCACATAGTAGGGTATAGGTAGACAAAATTAAAATATAGTACTCTAAAATAAAGTATGTTTGGTATATTTCTTTATAATAAGTTAACTAGATAAGTACTCAACGGCGTACGATTGGTGTGGCTACTAATCTATTTTGATGATATTAATATTTAAAATAATTAAAATCTTTTTTTTTTTAAATAAATGTTAATAAATTAATTTATTAAGATAACTAATCTTCTTGTATTAAATGACAGTGTGTGAAATATACATAAATATCAAATTACCCTAAGTAGCTTCATACATATAAATGCTTCATCATTTCAAAGAGACACGCGAAATCACCTTTTATATTCAATTCAAAATTACTTTGATTATGAAACCGTATTTACTTATAGAGGAAATTAGAAAAGCCTTTTATTCACTTTGAAATTCTATTTTAGTATCGCGAATGTATGCATATATTTATTCTTAAAATTAAAATCAGCTTCGCGCACATAGCAGGATAGGCAGAGGGAACCTTGTGCCAAAACACTCCGTTCCGGTCCGTCGGTACTCAACGCCGTGCATTGCTTTGACGCCAGGTTAAAGAAATGAAGCCATAAATTTAAATAAATATTTCATTTCCTCGAACCCACAACCAGTTGCGTTTACAACCAACCTCAAGAATTCGGTGGCAAGTGGGCAACAGTAGTGTCTTAATGAAAACGGAGTGTCTTAACACTAGACTCCCAGGTTCCCTCTGCTCACCCCACTAAGTGCTGGATACAGCGTGAAGCCAAAAATAATCTCGAACTATACAAACAATACGAAACAGCAGACATACTAATTGAAACACAAATCTGACATTAATTATCGTATTCGCGCTTGAAGTGGGTAGCTCTAACGACGTCCGCGTTTGTAAACTTGCTCCTTGCTCTCTTCTCTCTCTCTCTTAATTAAATGTATAGAGGCGTGTAGAGTTTAACTGAAAATTGTAATAATTAATAGAAATTGGGGCTATTGCTAAATAGTTAAGATATTTAATGGTTAGTAATAGTTGTGGATTCAAATTCCGATTATTTTTAACCTTTATATAGTTCGATTATTTTTAAGACCCTAGGTTCCTCGTGGCTGTTGAGAGGCAAAATAAAAGAACACGCGCAATATCTTGTTATCAAGGGGAATTTCTGAGTTTCTTGTGCCGGTTCTTCTCAGGTCTGAGGCATTAACTTTAGTGAACTGATGGTAAATTATTGTATATGTTAAAAAAAAATGAAGCATGTAACTTCTTATTTTGAATAAAATTATTTGAATGGGGAATCGAACTCACGACTGTCGCGTTTACAGTCAGCCTCATACTAATATTATAAATGTGAATATCAGTTTCTTTGTTACGTTTTCACGTTAAAACTGCTCGACCGATTATAATGAAATGACTTTATAAACAAATTCTTAATGGTATTAGAAAGGACATAGAATACTTGTTATTATTATATTTTTACATATTATACTTTGGCTATAATATTATACAAAAATAAGTTTTAACGAGCATAGCCGTGTTTAAGTCTCTACTGTTTTTGTATATAAAAATCTTTCGTTATCAAGTTATTGAATAAAACTACGCAGCGTTGTAAGATTAAGAAATTTGACACGTAAAGTCCTCAGGGAGTATTAAGAGAAGATTTCGCGAAATTCCTACGGAAACGGAAAATACCGGGATTTTCCATTTTGTAGTCCACGCATACATAGTATCGGGATAAACTAGTTATGAATAAATTGCTATCGAAAACATGGTTCTGTTCTAATATTTTTCTTTAGTAATATCACAGTAGGAAAAGGCACTTAGGAACGTGTTAAGACACAATATTAAATATTTTGTTATTTTTAACACCTTTAAAGTGTTATTCCAAACGAAGAAAACGTATAAAAATTGGAACATAGCGGGGTTTGAACTCGCGCCTCTTTGATAGCCGTCCAACTAAGCCATACATTCTCATCGAACTACTTTGAAATTCTTATACGCTTAATATTGAGTTGTCTCGAGTTTGAATAGAACCCACAACCAGTCGAGTGTACAGTCACGCTTGTACTCCGCCGCGACTGACCTCATATTACATTCAACCAGTATAAAAACTGATCCACACATCGTAGTCTCCATTGAAATAACACAGATTTAAACTATCTTCAATTCAAACTTTATATTTTATCGTCCTACAAATATTCCAAATCAAAATACAGAATATATAATAAAAACAAATAAACCGACAGAGAAACAGATGTTTTATTATAAAAATAGAAGTATCCAAAATATTTTATTACAGCAACTACATAAATTGAAGTTTACGATCTTCTATTGAATGACAGTTGGTGTTTTATGTATTTCACGCGTTACCTCACTACTCATTTCATGATCAAAGGAATCGACGTAATGAGAAGATTAAATAAATATATAAATCAGATTCACACTGTGTCCTGCACACTGCGGGGTGGGCAAAGGGAACCTTGGTTAAGACACTCCGTTCCCCTCTTTCCGCCAAATTCTGGAGGCATTGCGTGTTTAGTGGTGGAAACCAACGCCGCGTTTTGCCTCGACAACAGAGCGAAGAAATGGAAATATTAATTTTATATAAATATTTCATTTCCTCGAGTGGGCATCGAACCCACAACCAGTCGGGTTTACAGTCACACTTTGTGCCCCTGCGCCACGACTGGCCTCTGTGCCTGGTCTCTTTGAAACATTAGTTAACACTCTTCTTTGTAGTACAACTCTATTGTGACGTATCTAGGGCGTGTCGAACGCGATAGTTGAATGGAATTCGAATCGCGCTATAGTAAGAGAAAATGGTCGGACAGTTTTATTTATAATATTCTCTGAAGAAAAATATAAATGTCAGTAGTGTCAGTTACGCAATTACTATACATAATGTTTAATAGAGGAGATTCAATTCCCACTCGGGGGAAAAAATATAATTTTCATTTTGCTCTGCGAACAAAGCAAATCGCGGCGTGGAGTTACGACACTCAACACAAAATGCCTCAAAAATTCGACGGAAAGATGGGAACGGAGTGTCTTAACATATATGCGGGATACAGCGTGAAGCTAAAAAAAAAGAAAGAAAAATTTATTCCTCAATCGTGTAATACAGTACAATATTCTTGTTCAGAAACGGTAATTAGGTCTTTGCAAGCACTTTTGAATGCCAATTGATGCTAACGAGGTCAGTAATGTCAGTACCAGTTGTAAGTATGTATGTATTCTATGAAGAATAATACGATGTGTTTTTTTTATCTTCTTTTAGTGATAAAGTTATATAACATCGGGTTTTTTGTATATATGGTTCGTAGCCGTAGAGCGCCTCAGTTGAGTGGAATGGAAATCATCACGTTTCCACGTAATATCTCAATATTTGAGCTAAAATTGTTAATCGAAGTGTCTTGACACTATATCCCTCTGCCTACCATGTCATACGCAAGGTAAAATTTAAAAAATACGAAACGAAATTGTTGCATTATTCTTCATTCACATACATTAAAAATATTTCAGCAAAGAAAATACATTAAAAACATGTACTATGTATATAATATAAAAAAACATTATTTATTAACAACAGCGACAAGACAGACTCGCAGTAAAGTGAACGAATGTTACAAGATGAATATAAATGCTCTACGCGTGCTTATTACTAATACTTAAAAATAATATGACTTAAAAAGTTACTTAGGTTCCTATGGTATACCTGAAGTAAAGGATAGAGAGTGGGAATCTTTTTCCCACATAGGAAGTCAAATAGAGGAAACCTAGTTAAGACCACCTAAGTAAAGAATTTTTAAGTAAAAGTTGAATAATTTACGAGATTCGTTCACTCTGTTCTTTCTTTTTTTATTTATAAATTAAAAAAATCTGTTTTCACTTAACTTATAACTTAGACTTAAGATTTCTTTTTCTTTATTCAAAATGAAGAAACGATTTTTTTTAAACGTTTCCCCGATTCATGAATCCACAACCATCGAGCTTATAATAATGTTTAACTTTTCAGTTGTAAATAAAAAATTAAATCAGCTTCACGGTGTATCCCGCACACAGCAGGGTAGGCAGAGGGAACCTAGTGTTAAGACACTCCGTTCCCCACTTTCTGCCGAATTCTGGAGGCATTGCGTGTTGAGTGGCAGAACTCAACGCCGCGCTTAACCTCGACACCAGAGCGAAGAAATGGAAATATAAATTTAAGTAAATATTTCATCTCCTCGAGTGGGGATCGAACCCAGAACCAGTCGGTTTTACAGTCACACCTCGTGTCACTGCGCCACCACTGGCCTCAAAAAAGTTGTGACACTTTAAAATAAGTATATATATCTCTCCTTTAAAAAGATCATGTAGAAGATTGTAAAATTCCAACAAATTTCAATATAAATAAGATTCTGTCTGGACCATAAGTTATAGTTGTCTGTACATTCTCATGAATACGATATGTTACTTTAAATATAAATACTAATACTGTCGTGTTTACAATATAAATTTAAAATCAGCTTTTTAAAACGTTTGATAGAATAGAATTTTTTAAACTCTTTTATGACTCTAAAATATAATATTTTGGCAATATTTTGTTATAATTATTTATTTTTTCGAGATGATCGATTTTGTGAGAGCTTATAAACGCGACGGTTGTGGCTTCGATTCCTACTCGAGGAAATACATTATTTTCGTTTTAAAGTGCAGCATTGAATTTCGCCACTCAAACAGACACACACACACTATGGGTCAAGTTGAGAGGAGTGGTTTAATACTAGTTTTCTTCCACCTGCATACCCTTTTAAAGGCAAATTCAAATCTGTAACCAATACAAACGCAATACCAGAATTCGACGGAAAGTGGGCAAAAGAAATGTCTCAATGGAAACGGAGTGTTTTAACAATTGCTTAATTAGGTTCCCAGGTTCCCTCTACCTACTCTGCTTGAGCGTAAAACACAAAAAAAAAACCAACAAACATATAATTCTTGTACATATATAAAAAAAAGTTTCGTAGCATATCTCCCAGCCTGTATCCAACACAGGCTTCTCTATTTACTACGTGGGGAAGCCAGTATTGAAAGGGGCTGCCGTGACGCGATGTGAATATAAACGCTGTAGCCTTACTGTACGGATTGCAAAACAAATTGATTTAGAACTTTTAATTATTTCTTTTTTTTTTTAATTTGAATATTAATTTTGTTTAACACAGGAAGTGTCGTTGTGGTGGTGGGAGTGTTTTTGTAGGGGGTATGTCAGTTCGAATCGCGTTTGAAAGATATATATTATATTGTTTTATATATATGATGAAAATTTATTTAACGTTTTTTTTTAGTTTCATGCTGTTTCCAGGATAAAGTTTTATTAACATAAAGTTTAGAGTTTTTATATTTACTTGTTATGTAAGGCTTACAATAAAAAACCGGTCGTGGCGCACGGGCACAAAGTGTCACGGTAAAATCGACTGGTTGTGGGTTCGTGTTCGTGTTCTACATGGAATATAAGTCTATGTTTTCAAAAATGTGCTTTAAAAGTGATCTGAGACCTTCAAATTGGACATTGGTCTTACGCATCGGTTTTGCCCCTAAAAAAATATTTTGGCTTACCTCAGAAAATGATGGCGAATCATAAAACTGATGTTACTAAGCCATGAAAAGCATGGTAGGCAGATTCCCCGCTGTTCTCCACTTTCCGATCATTTTTTAAGAGATTGCGTGTTGAGCAGCGGAACTCAATGTCGCACATAGATTTGTTGTCAGAACGCGGAAATTAAAATTGTTCATTAATAGAAAAAACATCATAATTATAGTTAAGATCTACCAAACGTTAAGTGTCTTATTTATCAAAAACAGCTTCTTCCTCCACATATGTCTCTCTACGGTACAATATATTAATCTATACTAAATAATAATATGAGGCCAGTCGTGGCGCAGCGGCACATAGTGTGACTGTAAAACCGACTGGTTGTGGGTTCAATCTCCACTCGAGGAGTTGAAATATTTACTTAAATTTATATTTCCATTTCTTCGCTCTGGTGTTGAGACAAAGAGCGGCGTTGAGTTCTGCCACTTAACACGCAATGCCTCCAGAATTCGGCAGAAAGAGGGGAACGGAGTGTCTTACACTAGGTTTCCTCTGCCTACCCTGCTGTGTGCGGAATACAGCGTGAAGCTGATTTATTTTGATTTTTTAAATAGTAATATATTAGAGATAAATGGTAATAAGACATGTTATGGCGCAATGGCACAAGTGGATGTAAACGGGACTGGTTGTGGGTTCGATGCCCACTCGAGAAAATGAAATATTTATTTAAGTTTACATTTTCATATCTTCGTTCTCGGCTCTTCTTAGTATCGAGACAGTTGGCGTTGAGCTCCGCCACTCAACACACAATACATTCAGAATTCGGCGAAAAATTGGAAACGAGTGTCTTAACACTGGCTTCCCTCTGTCCGGAGCTGTGTGCGGGAAACAGCGTGAAGCTGATTTAGTTTAAATACCAATATAAAACACTACCATGCGTACAGTACAGCACCATCTGAGGACGCGTCTTGTAAAAGCCTCAGTAATTCTGACCCGTCTGAGATCCCCATCTCGTACAGCCCGAGCCAGAGCGGTTTACGCAAATAATACGAAAATTAAGGTGACGGCTATTGTTAAACAAAAATTGTGTGTGACTACATATGTATAGTTTCTATTAGAGCTGTTTTCAGTATTGTTTTTAACTTTTAAAATATTTTTTTTCCAATTTTGAAAAGAAATATGTTTTTATGAGATTTTATAAAAGTGTGAACGTGGATTCGAACCTGTGCCTTGTGGAAGCCGTCCTTGGATAGAATGAAAAGCATATTTTCAATATTTTTCTATTTCATTTTTTTAAGGCTATCCTTGCACAATGCGATAGTCTTACTATAATATAAAAGTGATGTTTCTGATTTTATAATCATTTACTGTCACCAAAAAGCGCGGCGTTGAGTTCCGCTTCAATATTCTTTTTTGTGATTTCCGTCTGGAAACCTACGAAGAGTTTAATTAGCCTTAAGTCTACTTTAATGCTAAATGTGTTGACATAGGAAGATTTTTTTAACTTCACGCTAATCCTGGCTGAATTCTGGCCAATTGAATGGCGGAACCCAACACCGCGCCTCGGCGATAGAGCGAGGAAATGAAATATGAAAAGTGTATTTCAATTTATAATTCATTCATTTTTATATTAAATATTTACATGTCCTCGAGCAGGAATCGAAACCACAACCTGTCACGTTTATATTCACACATTGTGCCCCTGCGCCACGACTGGCCTCAAAATAAAAAAACAATATAAGATTAATTTGTTCATTTCTATACAAAAGTGTTACAAAATCGAACGATGCGCTCTTCCGATTGCAACTAACTACAATGACAGTAGAAAGTGACAAAAAAAACGTGGAATCAAAACGTAACTGAGCTCTATAGAGACCAATTCTACGTTGTTTTGTTGAAAACGATATGTAAATAAAAGAATCGGAAAGGCTTTGGTCCTTAAATTATATTAAAAATCAGTTTCACGCTGTATCCCGCATATAGGTGGGTAGGGTTAAATAATATGAAAAGGCGTAGTTACGTATCACTCGGTTTGGTTTTTTGTCAATCCTATATATATATATATATATAGTGTCTTATTTAGGTTCCCCTATTTAAAACAAAATTATGGAACACAAAACATTATTATAAGTATAATATATGTATTATATTATTATTAAAAATATTATAAATATCCGGCCGGTCGTGGCGCAGCGGCACGAGGTGTGACTGCAAAACCGACTGGTTGTGGGTTCGATCCCCACTCGAGGAGATGAAATATTTACTTAAATTTATATTTCCATTTCTTCGCTCTGGTGTCGAGGTTAAGCGCGGCGTTGAATTCTGCCACTCAACACGCAATTGCTCCAGATCTCTCAGTTTTAACACTAGGTTCCCTCTGCCCACCCTGCTGTATGCGGGATACAGCGTGAAGCTGATAAATATTATATAATAGTTTTTGATGAATAATGTTCAAGTAAAGTANATATATATATATATATATATATATATATATATATATATATTTTAATTAAATAGATTTGAACCTGTGTTCCTTTTCTACAGTTGAATAGAGTAGAATTGAATAGTAGTTCTAACAAACATTAAAATATAATACGAAAACAGGTAGTTAATTTTTTTTAAAATATGTATACAGTAAATGAAATTCTGAGTAACATTTTGTAACATCAATATTATAAAACAAACAAAAAATAAATAATATAACCGAAATTTTATTACAAGAAAAAAAATCTAATCTCATGAAAATACTTTTAACATTCAAAATAAAAGGTATATCATTCTGTCAGTCCCAAAAACATAAAGTTGCCTAAAATATTCAATATTCTAAATAAACCCTTCTTACTTATGTATATATTTATGTATTTGTATTTATGTATGTATACTGTACAATGTAAATAAGCATTTAGTAGATCCTTCTAGGGAAACATGTTACAATCAGCTTCACGTTGTATCCCGCACACAGCAGGTTAGCCATGGGGAACGTCATTTTAAGACAGTAAGTTTGCCACGGTTTTTAGGTTATATTTGAGGTAATGTGCGTTGAGTGGCGGAACTCAACGCCGCGGCTTGCCTCAACACCAGATCAAAGAAATGAAAATGTAAATTATTTTAAATATTTTTTTCATATTCTCGAGTTGGCATCGAACCCTTTAGAAACCCCCGAAAGAGTCGCCTTTACAGTCCTACGTATGAGCCTTACATAATTGAGATAAATTTGAAATTTAAGAGATGTCGGTTGTCAGTAATTCAGTTTTAAGAAAAATTTATGTATGTATATTTTGTACTATTGTTATAAAATTAAAGATTTTGTTTGATTGAACAGTCTTATCTCAAGAACAGGAAGGTTAGGATTGAATAAACACTTCTACTACTACTAATTTGGAGCACAATAGAGTACTATTGTGCTCCAAATAATATTAACTAGCATTTAGCATCAAGGTGTAAAATGTAACTAACTTGCATTCTACCAATATTACTTCAAATTATTTAGTTATTAATTTTAGCTTGACACTGTATTCCACATATAGCTGTGTAAGCAAAGGGAACCTAGTGTCCTTTACACTCTGTTTCCCACTTTTCGAGATATTACCTATTACGAGATGGAACTCAATGCTATGCTTTATCTTATTACCAGTGCGAAGAAATGAAAATATAATTAATTCGTTCGAGTGGGAATCGAACCCACAAACGTCACTTTTACAGGCAAACTCTGTACCGCTGCGCCACGACAGCCTCTACTTTTTAATTATTTTTTTATAATATTAAAGAATTTCAAATTAAAACAAAAATATTTTACACATTTTTGAACCCACTTTGCAATGTCAGTCTATTGTTGGATTAATAGCTCGTAAACTGGTTATTACTGTGTTGAGGCATTACGCAACTGGAAATCTGAACATCCTGTATTTTGATTGAGACATGACATGAAATACAGCGACAATATGTTTTGTAAACAAATACTTTTTTTCAGTTCAGTCGAGTGTTTTATTTTTTTTTTGTATATACTCTATAGTAATAGTGACCTGACATTATGTTTATATCTTTAAGAGGATAACTAATAACTCAGTATTAAAATAGGCAGAGGGAACCTGGGAACTTAGTGCTAAGATACTCTCTTCCTATTAAGATGTTTCTATTCACGACTTTCCGCCGAATTATCGAGGCAATTTGTGTTGAGTGGTGGAACTAGTATATGGCCTAGCGAAACTAGTATAATATAGTGTGGAGGAGCCAGTGTTAAGACACTCCGTTCTCCGTTTTTTACCCAATTACTAGACATGCATTAAGCAACCAATACTGAGCTGCTTTAATTCACTAGATCAACTATATACAAATTCGTTGCTTCAACATGGAATCAAACCTAGGTCTACAGCGCGATCACATACATTCTTATTTAAAAAAACTTTTTAAAATTTCCAAATTCATTTCCACTAGCATATGCTATTACCCGTTTCTGTTCTGGGTCATATAGCCCATACTCCGTAGGTCCCGATATAATACTATAACGGCCAGTCTGGACTCAAGCCAAAAGCCCTCGATCGTTTAGTGAATGTCTACCTGGGGAGTGTTAGAGCCATTTCTGTTTCGCTCCTAGTAGAATATGTAATTTTTGGCTTTTTAATTATTTAAAATTTCCTAATAAGGTACTAGTGTATGAAAATAATGAATATATATTAGAAAGTTGGGGATGAAGCTTTGGTTGCGGCGTTGAGTTCTGCCAATCAGCACTCAGTGCCTCCAGAATTTGGTAGAAAGTAGAGAATAGATTCCCAGGTTCCCTCTGCTTACGATGCTATGTGCGGAATACAGCGTGAAGCTAAAATTTATTAGGCAACAGCAACCGTTACCTCAGTATATGGAGGAAGTGAATTATTGGCATTTTCTAGCTTTTTATATTTAGAAAATAAGTATTTTGAAAATAATTATTTTTATTATTTAGAGGCCAGTCGTGGCGCAGGGGCACAAAGTGTGACTGTAAAACCGACTACTTGTAGGTTAGTAACCACTCGAGAAGATGAAATATTTACTTAAATTTATATGTATTTCCATTTTTTCGGCCTGGTATCGAGGCAAAGCGCGGCGTTGAGTTCTACCACTCGACAGAATACCTCTAGAATTACCTCCAGAATGCCTTACAGCCTATTTTGGTAATTTAAATATCCTATACAAGAATATAATTGTTCAATTGAAATCAGTAGTTCCTGAGATTGGCATTTTTAAACTGACAAACTTTTCAACGTCATATTCGTAAGCTTCACGCTGTGTCCCGTACATAGCTGGGGAGGCAGACACTCGCCTCAAGACGTTCAAATTAAAACATCATCCATTCGCCAATTTCCGCCGAACATTGCGTGTTGAATTGTCTTAGTTCAACGCCGCACATTGCTTTGTTACCACAGCGAGAATAAAAAAAATAATCTCCTCGAATGGAAATCGATCCCACAACCTGTCGCGTCACGATTTCGACTTTATAATATTTGTATGGAAGAATCGTATAATGTTGTATAACTAACTATTCTTTAAGATACGAATGATCAAGTGGATTGTCTATTTTCATATTAGTTACAGACTATTTAGAGAACTCTGGGTCTGCGTCTTATACTCTCTAAACTAGACTAAATGTATATTTAACGCACACTCATTGTATACGAGAGGAAGGTTGCGGGTTCGATTAACACTCAGGGGAATGAGTTGTTTTTATTTGTCCGCTCTGGTATGATAAGATAAAAACGACGTTAAGTTTCGCCACTCAACACACAATGTTTTGGTTAATTCAGTGTAAATTGGGAAACGACAGTGGCATTGTGGGAAATGGAGTGTCTTAACACTAGGTTCCGTTTGTGTACCCTGCAATACGCGGTATAGAGCGTGAAACTTAAAAAAAAATATTGTCAAAAATGCTATATTTGCAACAACACCATACACTCGGGGTGATCGAGCTATTTTTATTTTCCCGTTCTGGTAATAAGATAAAACACAGCGTTAAGTTTCACCACAACAATGTCTCGAGAATTCGCCATATATTTGGAAACAGAAGTGTCCTAATGGGAAACAGATTGTTTTAACGCTGGGTTCCTTTTGCGTATCCTGTTATATACAGGATATAGCATGAAATTAAAAAAAATGTATATAATAAAAAAATGCCATATTTCCAACAGAATACAAGATTGAATGAGCAAAAAAAAATTCAAATAACTACAATACCTTCATTATACATTTTCTATACATAGCCCATACCCAGACTCCTCTCAAATAAATAAACTAGATTACCGCGGACGCCCCGGGGAAGTTAAGTATTCGAAAAAAAAAAACATCCAAGCAATAAATAACTTTATCACGTAAATCATAAGTGTTACATTAGTATGCTAGCGTTAACCTAACTGGAAGTCCTCGTTTCGCCATCTAACACGCAAATTGCCAAACTAAATTGGACTTTATTTGTATATTAACAGAATTGATTTTAATATGGAAATGTTTTAGGGTTAACGTTTAAAAAAATTTCACCTGTACTCAAAATTGAACCCTAAATTGAACGGTGTTAAGTGTATATTGGGTAGTAATATATGAAATATTACAATGAAACTATAAGGGAGATATGAACATTATATTATCGTTATTGCAAATTCGACTTTATGTGTAATAGTAATTGAGATTATATTGGGTTGATAATAAAATTTTATAATTATTAGAATTGGAAGCAAAGGCGACGTGTTCTGTAGAATAATGATTTTAGGATTCCCTCCAGTACTGTTAATGTCAGAATTTACTTTTAACTAATAAATATAATTTACTATGTTTCGTTAACATTTAACTATTAAGGTTAATTTAAGGTTTAAACTTTCATATGATTGAGGTCGTCGTGGCACAGGGGCTCAAGGGTGGGACTGTATATCGAGGGTTGCAGATTCGATCCCGACTCGAGAATATAAATGATTTATGGCGTTGAGTCCCGCATCTTAACACTCATTGCCTCCAAAAGTTCGGTAAAACGTGGGGAACGGATTGTCTTAACAGTAGATTCCCTCTGCCTACCCTGCTATAAATGGGATACAGCGTGAGGCTGATTTATTTTTGATTTATTTCGTATGATGAATTTAGAGAGGATTTGATAGTTAAAGAAAAGCTATAAACTACTTAGTTAATCTAATAAATTATTATTTTACAATATCTGTTAATCGTGGATAATTTCATCTAGCAGCTTATAGCATAAATATTAATGGCGATTCTACTAAAATATCGATATCCGTCGTAAAATACTCGTATACTGCGATTCGCGTATTGATATAAAATATTAAGGCAGGAGAAAAAATTGTGGATATTACTAATTTGGAAAAACATAAGGTTAAATTGTACTCTAACATTTTTAGCCCACATGTATACGGTTGTGATTATTTCCCTATAACTATATAAAATGCACATTATAAATGTGTCTCGTATATAAGACACTTTTGATATACGTGCTTTTGGTGTAGTCAATTTTGAGATAGTGTTTATAGACATTTTGATGTGATTTACGTAGGAATAATGTCTCAAATGCCGCAGCAGGGTTTTGTGCCTGAGAAAATTCAGGAATTCAACCGAAGAGCGTCACAAGACGCCACCGACTCGACTAAAAGAAATCCTCAAGATCCCAAGAAAGAGCTGAATCAGAATGAGGTGGATAAGTCGAGTGAAAAAGCTAAAATTGAAGATAAAGTAAAAGCCGAACCTCCTCGACAAAGTCAAGAAAGTAAAAATCCATTTTCACCCCATTTCTATAGAAGCAGTCGTCCTCATGGCCACTTTGAAATGGGCCCACGTGGTTTGGATTATTCACCACACCGTATGGGATTGGAGTTTTCTAATCGCTTACGAGATTACGGTCCTCAAAGATCAACGTCCATACATGGCCACGAATTAACAGATGGCCCTGTGCCTATGAAGCCGGAATATTTGGGTCACAGAAGTCATTATGGCAGTCAAATTGTCCCTGGAGGTATGAACCATCCAGATGTCGTGTTCCGTCAAGATTATTATGGCCAAGTAGGTTTTTCTCCTCCTCGTGCCTCAAGATTTTCATCTCAAGAATACTTGAATGCCCCTGCTCAGTACGGCAGGTGGCCGGACTACAGGGTTGAGTACCGCCAGCGCAGAAGATCTCAACAGGACCTCCATTCTATGGGCCATAGTCCTGAATCAGGTAATTTTTCGAACCTTAATATTTTCTATTCACCCCAAAATATCAAAGAATTTTCTTTGATAGTATAAAAGACTCTATGCTAGCTCATTAATCTTATTCGACAATGACTATAAAATAGAATATCTTATTGTCATAAAATATTTTAACATATTAATAAATGTCAGGATTAATTATTGTCTTTTCAGGTCAGACCTTTGTGAGGATTCAAAGCGATTCTCACTTCATTGATCTCTTTCTGTAGATTATGAAGTCTTGGTTGTGCTTTTGCCACCATTTCTTTGCTTCTTAATTATTAGTCAATATATCATTTAATACTTGTGTTTTTATAGGTAACATAGAAAACTTAGGTCAATTTATTATATATATATATATATATATATATATATATANATATATATATATATATATATATATATATATATATATATATATATATATATATATATATATATATATATATATATATATATATATATATATATATATATGTATATATGTATATATATATATATATATATATATATATATATATATATATATATATATAACATATAAATCTTTGAAATTGGAAACTATTACGAAAAACTAAACATATCCCAATTTCGTCATAATATTTTTAACATTTTTAAAGTGTTAATCCACAATTAGGAAAGAAAAATACTAATTTAGAAAACGTATAAAAATTTTAACGTAACGGGACTCGAATCCGCGCCTCCTGGAAACCGACCAGGCGCTCTGACCACTAAAGTAACACACTCATCAAGCTACGTCGAAATTCTTATACGCTTGTTACAACTTATTTCGGTTGTTAGCATCTCTGTACGGAGTTTTGTTTTTGAGAATGGAGCGTATTAACACTTCCCTCTGCCTACCCCGCTGTGTGCGGGATACAGCGTGAAGCTGATTTAATTTAATTTTTCCATATATACTTACAAATGTCCCAGATACTAATTAACTCAGTATTTAATTTATAGGCACGCTAATACTAATTTCAAAAATTTTCATCAAGAAAATACCAAGAATTATAAATCTTTGCCAAACAAACCCCATCTTTACTTCCAAAATTTTGACTTGAATTCCAAATTAAATTTATTAATTTCACAATCAAATTGTAAGGGTTCGACGTTAGCGGAGACGCTGTGATTATCCTTAATTTACATTTCTCGATTATGTTCCGAATAATACAAACGAATGGCCGTTTCCTAGTGCTGTAATGTCTGAAATTTTAGAGAATCTTGTTGTTTCTTAATTTAATTATTCTAATTTTTGTGTTTGGCTGTGGTAGACGTGACGATTGTGGGTTCGATTCCCATTTGGAGAAATGATTTATTTAATATTTTATTCAATTTTGATGTTTTCCGCCTACGGTTTACTCGAGGAGATGAAATATTTACTTAAATTTATATTTCCATTTCTTCGCTCTGGTGTCGAGGTTAAGCGCGGCGTTGAATTCTGCCACTCAACACGCAATGCCTCCAGAATTCGGCAGAAAGTGGGGAACGGAGTGTCTTAACACTAGGTTCCCTCTGCCTACCCTGCTGTGTGCGGGATACAGCGTGAAGCTAATTTAATTTTTTATTTTCAAAATATTCAACCATTCTAAATACGGCGGCGTTGAGTTCCGCCACTCAACACACAATGCCACACACAGAAACGCAGTGTTTTAACACTAGCCTCCCTCTGCCTACGTGTGCGGGATACAGCGTGAAGCTGATTTATTTATTTTATTTTAAATACAAAAGATATATCTCCATATATAGTGTTTCTAAACGGACGCTACACATAATGTTTTATAAAGTAACAAAACTGTCTTCCAATGTGAAAATCCCTAGTTTCTTATTCTTGAAACGTCGCGAACTAGGTATTGATTTATTATATACTAGTTTTATACAATAAACCTTATAGAAAGAGGAGAAAAAATCTTAAAAAGAATATACCTAATGTCTTAATTCTCTGTATTTTTTGTAGCAAATATCAAGCATATAGATAAACATAAGTAAGTAAAATATTTGAGGGGTCCAAGCGAGTGACTGTAAACGTGATGATTGCGGGTTCGATTCCTATTCGAGAAAATAAAATATTTAAAATTTTAATTTCCCCGTTCTGGCAAAGAGCGGTGTTGAGTTCCGCCACGCAACACGCAATAACTCGAGAATTCGACAATCGGAAATCTGAAGAGTTTGATGGAACGCGCTAATGGTTCGAGTAAAAAAATATTTTTGCTTTGAATAGTCCCCATCGTATTTAATTGTAAAGAAAAATATTTCTCACAATAACTCGAACGAACATTTTGAAAATATAAAAAAAATGTTTACTTAACTTCACCTTACCCAAACTAACTAATCCAAAACACGTTCAAACATAAACAAAATTTTGACACTTAAACTTAAATCGAACCCAATACCTACTATAATCTTATTATAATAAGTTATTAATTTGTTTACTCCGTCAGGTATCAGCTGTGGGTTCGTTGACCTCGGCTCTATCGATCCCATTCATGCGTGGGCTATAAGGGTGTACACGCGACGAAATTTCTATTGAAAAATCTACTTAAGTATCTTTTATAGTTGAGATACTTAGTTTATTAGCTGTAAAAGATACTTAAATTGATATAAAATTTATAAGTTATTAGTATTTTTTAATGCTATTAATAAGGATGTTGTATATATTTTTTAAAGTTTTGTATGAATTTTACATTTTTTTTATTCTATATTATTGTATTAAGAGAAAGAATTTAATAATAAATCACTCTGTTTTTCCTTTTTTCATTCGTAATATTAATTTATATATTTGCATCCGGTGTGTATTTCCGGTTAGACTTAACGGGTGGCCGTTTTGCTTCCTCGTGAATACAGACTATATCTATATAGAACGTTCGAAACGTCGCGTCATAGAATGTACTTATACAGCCAAATTAATTATACGAGATATAAATTAGCTCCACGCTGTATTTTGTTCACAGCAGGGTAGGCAAAGGGAACCTAGTGTTAAGACACTCCATTCCCCACACTCTGCCGAATTCTTCGCGGCATTAGGTGTTGATTGGCGGAACTCAACACCGTGCCAGAGCGAAATGGAAATTTTAATAAATAGTTATTCGTTCCCCCGAGCGGAGATCGAACCCACAGCCGTCGCGTTACATTCACACCCTTGTGCCACGAGGGTCCATTATTTTTTCATTATTGATAATTCAAAGTCTTCTTACCAGAGCGACAAAGTAAAACGGCGTTGGATAGTTTCTGATTGTATGTATAATTATTGTAAATTCGAATTACGCGGGGAGCGATATTTTCAAATTTGCCTACGCTCTGATCTGATATTCTTAATGTCTCGAAATTTTGTGTTTAGGGAAGAACGGAGTGTTTCGACACTAGATTGACTTTTTCTTCCTGGCTATGTGGAAATAACATGAGAAATAAATAATAATACACTTTTTAAGTGTTATTCCACGTAGGAAAAAAAAATACTTTTTAGAGAACATATAAAAATTTGAACGTAGCGGGATTTGAACCCGCGCCTCTTGGAAACCGTCCAAGTGCTCTGACGAACTAAGCCAAACGTCCTTATCGGGCTACGTCGATATTCTTATATGTTGTAACAACTTATTTTTGTTGGTTCAAATCCCGCTACGTTTAAATGTTTATATGTTTTCTAAAAAATAAGAATTATTACGTTATATTTAACGAAATGTTGATCTCACATTAATATTGTATGTCCTCGTCAAATGAATTGAAATAATAGTAATAAAAGAAGAAAAAGAACTTCATTTACTTATAATTTAAATATTCACTTCTTTCAATTTTCAAGCGGCAAGTTAAAACTTTTAGAAATGAGGTGAAAAGTTTTAATACTAAAGTTTGAAAAATCATAAATTTACTTTTATATTTCTTTCTTTATAGCTATTCTTTGTATTCCGCATATAGCATATTTATGTGAAAGAAGTCATTATATTGTCTAATTTACCCCCGATATCAAGACATTGCACGTTCAGTGGCGAAACTCAACGACGCAAATTGCTTACAAAATCGGAGGAAAAAAAATCAACTTCATGCTGTATCCCGCACACAGCAGGGTAGGCAGAGGGAACCTAGTGTTAAGAGACTCCGTTGCCCACTTTCCGCCGAGTTCTGGAGGCATTGCGTGTTGAGTGGCGGAACTCAACGCCGTGCTTTTCCTCGACACAAGAGCGAAGAAATGAAAATATAAATGTAAAAAAAAATTCACTTCCTCGAGTGGGGATCGAACCTACAATCGATCGATTTTACAGTCACTCTTTGTGCCCCTGCGCCATGATAGGCCTCGAAAAAAATATTCATTGCTTCGCAAATCGTTTTAACTATTTAAGAAATGCAAATAAAAAAGGTCAATCGTGACGCAGAGGCAGCGTGTGACTGTAAGTACTACAAGTTATGGGTTCGATTCCACTCGAAGATATTTTCTATACTTCGCTCTGGTGTTCATACAGCAGGAAACTAGAAACAAAAGAGATAAAAAAAATGTCAAATTCAAATTCTCATCGGATAACAAATTGTACCTTAAATCCCTTGAAAAGCGAACACCAATATCGAAATTGATTGAACTTCCTCCAAGACGTTATATCAAAATCTTTCAGAATATTTCACACTAGTACAGCTTCTGTAATATTGAGAAGGTTAAAGGAAAAATGTTTAACATGGCTTCCTTTATTTCAATGAAAATTACTTAAGGCGATCAAAATATCTGTATTTATGATTATGGACCAAATTGGAATGAATAATAGAACAATAGAGGGAGGAGACCGCGACGTTGAGTTCCGTCACTCAATACGCAATGTCTCAAAAAATTGAGCGGAAAATAGGGAACGAAGTGTTTGACATTAAGTTCCCTCTCCCAAACCTGCTGTAAAACGGAATAAAAAACATAGTTTAAATTTAACGAAACTCATTCTCCAAAGCGTATATATAGGCTGTTAATAAATGCGCATTCATTATAGCAATGTTTATGATGACTTACAAATTACTAGTATGTTGTGATGAGATTTGCATCACACCCTGTATTTGTTAGCTTAAGCTGGTATATTCTAATTTTCGTTGCAATCTACGTTACGGGGGCTTTACTTAAGTTTTTATTTTATTATTTTATCGTATGCACTATTTTTGTTTTTTTTTATTTATAATTTTATATTAATAATGTATAACAGAATTTACTACATGGTTTTGAAGGATGTAGAGCCGATTTTTACTTTGAAAATCTAAGAAATATTGTTTCATAAAATAAGAAAAAGAAATTAGAAACTATTATTCAGGATTCGATCTGTTGTGGCGATAGCAGTTCTAGATTTGATATTCCTATTTGGGTAATGAACATTTTAATTTTTCTCTTTGGTAACAAGACAAAGTGCGGCGTTAAGTTTTTAGTGTCCACACAAAATCTCGATAATTTAGCTCTCAAGAAAGAATATGCTATACATTTAAATGTAAGATTTCACAAGACTAAATAATCATTAAATATAATATATTTTCTTTTCAGGTATGTACACGAATTTTCCTCAAAACTGTAAGTACTTTTATATATTTATCCCAAGATTTATCTTTAGAATTAACTTCGCACCGAAATTAAGGCTACAGTTCCGCACCGAAGGTACACAATTCTTTATTACAAAGGGAAATACGATTTTTTTTTTGGAGGACTATAAAAATTCAGGAAATGAAGTCATCTTTTACAGATTCTTGTTTAGCGTGAAAAATTATACGAAGGGTGGGTTTTTTATATGGATATTTTAATTTGAGGTATAAATATATGTAAATTGTTGTTTTTTTTTTATAGAAATATTATATGTTGTCTTTTTTAGTAGAAAAAATGTATTTTTTTTATTTTATATATACCTAGTTGTTAATAAACAGTGAACGTGATAGTTGTCGGTTCAAATTTTATTTAAAAACGTATTTACGTATATTACATTTTTTTTATTAATAAAATAGATTATAAAAATATTTCTTGTTTCCTCACATATTTTACATATTTTATAAAAATTGGTATTAGAAATGCACTTAATACTTTAATACTAAATACTTTTAACACTCAATACTTGTTTTTAAAAACAATAAACCCAAAAATTACATTATTTAAGCATTTAAAAAACTATGAGTCCAGACGTGGCGCAGGGGCACAAAGTGTGACTGTAAAACCAACTGGTTGTGAGTTCGAACCCCACTCGAGGAGATGAAATATTTACTTAAATTTATATTTCCATTTCTTCGCTCTGGTGTCGAGGTTAAGCGCGGCGTTGAGTTCTGCCACTCAACATGCAATGTCTCCAAAATTCGGCAGAAAGTGGGGAACAGAGTGTCTTAACACTAGGTTCCCTCTGCCTACCCTGCTGTGTGCGGGATACAGCGTGAGGATGATTTTATTTTATTTTTTAAAAAACTATGCAAAATCGAACCCGTAACGACTACAGAACACACGAATATCATTTAAATATATAAAACTTCTTTCGAATTTTACTTGTAAAACACAATTTTAGTTCACGTACATTGTTTGTTACCTACAATTTTCTACGAGAAATAAGCTTAGATAAATATATTTCTCTATTTTCTCCCTTATTACCCAAGTATAAGGCTCAATTTAGCTCAATAAAGTTTATTCGCAGGAGATCCTAGAACATTATTAAATCTCTTCATTTATATCATATACTATATGTTTTAATATACTGTTGTTTGAGGGAATAAACATTTGTTTACATTTTGCTTGGTGCTTTAGGTATAGTTGTTACGATAAGATATGTAGTTTTGAACTCGAATCTGGAAACAAAAAAAAAATGAAAACTGCTTCATATGTATGTATCATGCATACAGCAAGGTAGGCAGATGCAACCTAGTGCTAAGAAACTTCGTTCCTCACTTTCCGCCGAACATTTGGGCATTGCGTGTTGAGTGACGGAGCTCAACGCCAGGCTTTTGTCTTGCTGTCAGAGCGAAGAAATTAAAATTTTAAAAAATATTTCCATTAACTAATTCATTTCCTCGAGCGGGGATCGAACCCACAAACGTCGCGTTGTAGTTGCACGTTTGAGCCACTGCGCCACAAAGACCTTAACTATGGTGAATCGATATAATCTTGGCCTAGTCTTTTTTTGTATTTTACACTGTCTGCATTATATGCATGTAGTTGGCAGTGTATTCTAATATATTTTCTCTTTAAACAGTAACTTTGCTTGTCCAGACATAGAGATCAACGCCGTTTTAAATCAAACATACAAACGGTATTAGTACCTATAATACTACATGTCTTCATTACAATTATAACATGACCGTGTTGCTAGATAGTGCTAGAGCACTTGCTAGAATTCTTTTTTAGTTTCGCGGCGTAGGTACAGGTATGGGAACCTAGTGGGAATCTAGTGTTAAAATACTCCACTCTCCATCAAGACACGTCCTTTGCCCATTTCCTCGAATGGGAATCGAACGCACAACGCCACGTCGGTTAATAAGCTAATACTGTTAATTTAGTATAGGTATATCTAATAGATTAGATTCGAGTATCTTTCGGAAATCTTTTTTTTCTAAAATTATGTGGGATGTTTGTTCCACTTTTAAGTAAAAACTACGAAACGGATTTATATGAAACTTTAAAGTTACATAGGAACAACACACAGACAACAATTTACGCAAACATATATACTTTAGCTACAATATAACCAATAGGGTTAAGCGGGCGAAGCCGCGCGTGGGTGCGTAGCTAGTAATTAAATAACGTTAAAATTAATTGTAATTAACGAACATTCTATAGGTCGGGCCGTCTCGTTAATCGAGCGTGTATTATTTTAAATAAAACTTCGAGAGTAACAAAGGAGGAGGCCTGCGGTTCTGTAAATTGGATTTTAACTGCTCTATGGGGTAGTATTGTGAGCAAATTTTCTTGCAAATTATATGTAACAATGTTTCTAAATAAATTAATTAAATTATTTAAAAAAAATAGTTTTACTATAATATCTAGAAAACTGGTTAAGTGAGAATCGGACTCGCCTATCGAGGATTCAGGTTAGGAGGCTTTAGGTTAACAGAAAGTATAACTTATAAAAATTGACAAACTTAAGTTTGCAGACATATGCACACACTTTGTATGAAATGAACTACAAATAGAAGTTTGTAATTTTTTTTTCTATTAAATAAGATGGAAGTACAGAACCCTAAAAAAATAATAGGGCCCTTTTGTGTTATTTGTATAAACCACCATGGAGATTGGTAGTTATCTGTTCTCTAGATGTTAGTACAATATTATGGTATCGTCGTGCTAGATTGATGGAGCTAGGACCTGAATAGTGGAACTTTTCAGAGGCAGACCGTTGGAGTTTAGCCTCCTATAATTTATAGCACATTCCATAGCACTTGTTGGACTTGGTGTAGAAAAGCCTATTTTTTGTTATTTATGTGGAAAAACCATCCGGAAGTATTTTCTTTTTCAGAGGGTAGTTAAAGAAAATGTTTTCTTCCCTTGAAACCGCACAAAACTGGCTTGTGCTACTACACATTTTTTCTTCCAAGTAAAAACAAAGCATTCCTAAATAATCCATTTTACAAGGATTTCCTCAATTATGAAACAAAAAATACTTATATATTTTAATATTTTGATGAATTACGAGCACGAGTATGCTTAACGCGGATTAGGGCGGATCAGGGAAAAAGTAAATATTAACGTCGCTTGAAAAGTTCACTTTACTTATATTTAAAAATATTTAGGTTAACATGGTTCTTACTGTTTTGCCACAATTTTATTTAGAGATTAGAGGGCGCGCGCGGCTTCGCCCGCTTATTAGGAGTGAATTCTAAAAAAAACCACGAAACACGTGTTCAATAAAATATTTTTAACAGTCTGAATTTTAATTTTTATAAAAATCGGTGGCAATTTTAAGATTTTTCCATATAAACTTTCAACCCCTTATTTGAACCCTTAGGGGGTGAATTCTTAAAAACCATGAAACACGTGTTCAAAGAAATATTTTTAAGGGTCTGAATTTAAAATTTTATAAAAATCGGTAAAAAATTTAAAATTTTATAAAAATCGGTACATTATCGGCATATATCGATTAAAAATTTTTCCATACAAACTTTCAACCCCTATTTCATCTCTTTAGGGTTAAAATTTTTCAAATTCCCTTCTTAGTGGATGTCCAGAATATGAAAATAAAGATCTGCCCAAATTTCACGTTTGCGTTCACGTTTTTCTGCGTGCGTCTTACCTCAGTCAGTCAGCACAAGTCCTTTTATATATATAGATAATATTAAAAAAATCCTTCACATTTTTAGCCTTTAGTTTTGAGCAGGGAAGGTAGAAGGAGCCAAATGTGATTCCTATTTACGGAAATGCCTGCGGAATCAGTGCCGTGTTTTATCTCTCAGAGCGAGTAAAATAAAATAATTTAAAAATAACCATTTTCCCGAGTACCATTCAGTATTTTGACTTGTCGCCTACTTATGATATAACATGTATTATACGGTGGAACTCAATACCGCATTATATCAAACTCGGTTAGTAAAATCCATATATTGACCTAGAATGGAAATCGAATCTATAATCATCGACGTCTTCTTATTATGAGATTTGAAGGCCCTGGCTCCTTTCCGGAAAAAATGTCATAATAAAAAACGTCACCTAAATTAGATTTTAGTATAACAAAATTGTTGAGACAAAGAATGGGTCTCTTTAAAGAAAATTTCCTTTAATAAAACCGAAGTCTCAATTATTCATCCAATATTGAGTTTTATACCAGAGACTTAAGCGCGACTTCGCTAACTTAAACTTATTTTTATATTATAGCCAAAAAATATATTTTTTTAAATATGTATTTTAATAAAAATTATCCTATATCCCTTTTTAATATCTCTAAGCATATGTGTACAAAGGTTAATGACAATCGGTTGATTTGTTTTGGCGTGAATGCGTAACAAACGAACTTACATTTATAATATTTTGACATCTGCCGCATTTTCTAGAAATAAAAATTACGTAGAGATTGTGAAGCGATAAAATTTAGTTCTAAGGTGACAAAAAATAATCAAAATCAGCTTCACGCTGTATCCCGCACACAGCAGGGTAGGCAGAGGGAACCTAGTGTTAAGACACTCCGTTCCCCACTTTCTGCCGAATTCTGGAGGCATTGCGTGTTGAGTGGCAGAACTCAACGCCGCGCTTAACCTCGACACCAGAGCGAAGAAATGGAAATATAAATTTAAGTAAATATTTCATCTCCTCGAGTGGGGATCGAACCCACAACCAGTCGGTTTTACAGTCACACTTCGTGCCGCTGCGCCACGACTGGCCTCTAAGGTGACAAGAAATGATAAAATTAAAAACTGGAATAGTTAGTAGCTAAATGAAAATTCACTGCATAAAGCGTTGAACGTACGTATCTCAGGAACGACACGTTTGAATTGAAAAAGATTGCCTGTTGGATAGTTAATTTATCGAGGAAAACTATAAAATATAAGCTAAAAGCAATAGGGGTGTTCGTGGGGGGGGGTCCGTGTTCGATTTCCACACGAAGAAATGAAATATTTAATATTTTCATTTCCTCGCTGTGGTAACGAGGAAAAACGCGGCGTTTTGTTCCACCTTGCAACACCGAATACGGAGAACTGAGTGTCTTAACAGTGAGTTCTGCCCACTTTGTTATGTGTGATATATATACAGTATGAAGCTATAGGCTATAGGAATATAACGACAATCGTTTTGATTTGACCCACTGTACCTAGGGCTGGAATTACCCTTCCTTTAAAAGCTAGTCCAAACAAATTAATAAAAAGTAAAGAGGCCGTCTTGGCGCAGTTGGAAAATATATGAAAGTTAACGTTGTTTCGTTTTATGGGTTCGATTTCCACTCAGGGAATTTTTCATAACCCCAGTTTCAGTGAGACGCGCGGAATTGAGTTCCGCAATTCAACACGCAATATAAAACGGTAAAAAGCCTGTATCTTAAACATAAAAATAAAAAATTAAAATAGAAATAGTGAAAAGAAACAAGAAAAATAAAGCATAAAGCTTTTAATAAAATTGTCCACAGTATTTTTGAAATAAAAAAAATATAAAGTTTAGTTATTCGACGACACTTTAGAGGTCTTTTGAAGTGTTTTTGCCTAATTCTACTGAAGATATCAAGTGGCATTTGACCTGTGTATTAATATTATATTTTTTTTAGAAAGTTTTATTATATTAGTAAAAAATATATAGATGTTAATAAGCGTGATGGTGGCGTGGTTGTAGTTGTGGGTTCGATTTCTGTAGTGAATTCATCCATTTCTTTGTTCTGGTAAGAAGACAAAACACTTAGATCATTGTTAACGTGACAGGCTGTGGGACTGTAAACGCGATAGGTTGTGGGATCGATTATCACTTGAAGAAATTAAATATTTAATATTTTTATTTCTTCGCTCTGGTAACGAGGCAAAGCGCGGTGTTGAGTTCCGCCACCCGACACGCAATGCTTTCAGAATGCGGAGGAAAATAGGGAACCTACCGTTCCCTACCTCTTAATGAGAACGGAGTATCTTAAAGTTAAATTCCCGTGTGCCCACTGTCTATTTTGATATGTGCAGGATACAGCGTGAAGTTGAAAAAAAGAGTTAGGCACTCAACACTCAATGTCCCGATAATTTTTCAGAAATTGGGAAACGTACTGTCTTAATACTGAGTTACCTCTGTCCTGTCTAACAAGATTTTTTAAAAATCTATTTTGAACCCACGACGACAATAAATAAAAAACGGATATATAAAGCGATAAACTGACAAACTGAGATTTTTTTTTAATTTTCATTTCAACACTAGCTTCTCCATATAACGATATATTTTTGTACCAACTTTGGCTAGTTTCAAAAAATATTTTCGGACCCTGTTTGTATCCACCGTTTGCCTAACCCGGTTAGCTTCTGCTGGCATTTCCAGAACTCGAAGCGTAAATATTTTATTGCGCTACGAAGTGGTGGTATCTTTATGACGACGTCGAAAATTTTATATATAATAGAGGTATATGCGTTATATTTTTGTATGTTAAAGCTTATAAATAAATTTAATTGTATTCGAAACATAACATTGTATTTAAATATAAAGATGTATGCAGAAATTAAATATATTGTTAAAAAGAAGAAAGAAAAGAAGGTCAGTCGTGGCGCTGGGGCACAAAGTGTGACTGTAAAATCGACTGATTGGGTCCGATCCCATTTTCTTTTTATTCGATCATCTTCGCTCTGGTCGAGGCAAAGCGCGGCGTTGAGTTCCGCCACTCCACACGCAATGCCTCCAGAACTCGCAGAAAGTGAGTGTCTTGCACTAGGTTCACTCCGCCTACCATGTTGTGTGCGAGATACAGCGTGAAGGTGATTTAATTTAATTTAAGAAGAAAGAAGTACTAAAGAATGCTCAGAGCTATTAATTATGAGGCTAAAGTCAAGTGGTTTAGTAGTCAAATTTGAGAGTTCCAATATTCAGGTGCTGGAACCGTCATCCAACGAGCTCGATGATGACATATTATTGTATTGTCCAAGGAACATATTTTTATCTAGTTTCCTGATAAATCAGTTCTTACAATTGGTCTAATTCAGTTTCTTAATTTTTTTTTATAGTTACATAACTTATTGGTTGCTATTAAAGTTGTTATTGTTTTTTTTTTATTACAAAAAGAAAGAGAGCGTAAGTGATAAGTCTCTTTATAATCACATTTGTGTGAATATTGAGTTCATAATTGACAGTTAAACACAGTTCCGGTTCCGGTTTATGCATCTTTTAATCCTTAGTTTCTAAAAATTTTCTCAATAAATTGTAGCTTTTTTGTTGAGTTCCGCCAGTCAACACGCAATGCCTCCAGAAGAGGAAGGGAAGAGAGAGAGAGAGAGAGAGAGAAAAGAAAGGAAGTGTAATAATAATGGGAACGAAGTGTTTTAAAACTAGGTTCTTAGATTCTCTCTACCTACCCTTAACATATAAATAATGATATAAATATTTTCCTTCTTTACATTACGTATTCATTATACAGACATTACCAGGTGCAGAACTCAGTGGTTATCCTTAAACATTAATTAAAAATAAATAACATATTCTATATAATAAGTATAATGATGAAAAATATATTATAATAAATAAAAGATTTTTAGAACAACGTTTTATTCTATTATAATAAAAAAATTGAGATTCTTTAAAAGAACATTTCACAATTTTGATAGGAACCAATCTATCATCATCCATCAGTTTTAAGATCGCTGGCCCAAGAGTAGGTACTCTATTATGTACTGCTTACGTGTATATTCTAAAGAATAATTTTGTTATTTTCATTCAGAATAATGACAAAAAATGTGGTGCTTTATCTTATTTATTATTTTTCTTATATTTTTTTTGGGAATGTAATAGATTTTTTATTTGAATTGATAAAATAATTAATTTTAAAGGTCGATTTTTTGATGTCTGCCCGTTTGGTATTTAGAAAACATTAAGATACTTCCATAAGCCCCTTTTCGACGAATTCTGAAGGCATTACTTGTTGAGTGGCGGAACTCAACGCCGCGCTTTGCTTCATTAACAGAGTGGAGCAAATCAAGTATTAAATATTTAATTTCCTCGAGTGCAAATCAAACCCACAACCTATTGCTTACACTCCACCACGCACCACGACTGGCCTCACTATACTTGACTGAATCGATTTCGAAAATAAACTTTTATAATCGAATTTCCACCATAAACTTTTCCCCGGCTAACGATACTAGCATTCGTAGTAAGTTAAATAATAACCGTTCAGAAATTTTTGCTAAATTGTATATTTCCCAGCTTAACAAGTTTAAGTCTGGGTGCTACATTTTTTGTTTAAATTAAGCTATAAAGCTTAGGAACGTGTTTGACTTTAAACGCGACGGTTGCGGGTTTGATTCTTGTTCGGGGGAATTTTATTTCTTAGCTCTCTCGGGGAAATAAATTATTTATTTTATTTCCTGGCCCTCGTAACAATATACAGCTCGGGGTTTACTTCGAAACAACACACAATGTCTTGAAATCTTATACTGTGGATGGGTCTATATTCCATACAGAGTGTCTTAAGGAGTGTCAGGTTCCCTCTGCGTACCCAGAAGGTACATCGTAAAATTTTACGTAACGTAGTATCAAAATACAGATAGATAGGTACCCATAAATGGTTGGACAAAATTACAATCACTTAACGCTACATGAAGCGAACTAATACCATTATACATTTACTAAACCTGGCTTAGCGGTGCTAATCTACTTGCTCTACATTATGTATAATCAGCTTCACGCTGTATCCCGCATACAGCAGAGTAGGCAGAGGTAACCTAGTGTTAGGACACTCCGTTTCCCACTTTCTACCGATTTCTGGAGGCACTGCATGTTGAGTGGCAGAACTCAACGCCTCGCTTAGCCTCGATACCAGAGCGAAAAAATGGAAATATAAATTTAAGTAAATATTTCATCTCCTCGAGTGGGGAGCGAACCCACAACCAGTCGGTTTGTACCACATTTATGTACTGAACATTGTGTATAATATGAGTGAAATAAATATATAACTGAGGCCAGTCGTGGCGCACTGGTTCAAGTGTTTGACTGTAAGCGCGGCTGTTTGTGGATTCGATCCCCAATCGAGAAAATGAAATATTTATTTAAATTTGTATTTTCATTTCTTCGCTATGGTGTCGAGGCAAAGCGCGGCGTTGAGTTTCGCCACTTAATACGTAATACCTCCGAAATTTGGTGGTAAATGAAATGGGGAATGGATGGTCTTAACAGTAGGTTCTCTGCCTGCCCTGCTGTGTGCGGGATACAGCGTGAAGCTGACACAAAAAAACTATTCCGTCGTGGCGAAACAGCAGTTGTTAGTTTGATTTTCATTCGAGAAAATAAACTATTTCAATTTCCTAGTCCTGCTTACTACACAAAGCGAGGAGTTGACTATTTTTATTTATGCGGAATACAGCGTGAAGCCGCTTGTTTTCAACATATTGAAGCCGTCGAAGTACAGTTGAAAAGCGGTGACCGTGATGATCTCGCTGTGGTTGTGGGTTCGAATACTAATCGAGGGAATAGATTAAAGTACAACTATTAACTGTATAAAATATCAGATTTGTCTATCATGTTAGACAATGTTACATCTTGTTAGACTGACCTTACTGTTTGTACGTTTAAATTTAAATTATATAAAAAAAATCAGCTTCACGCTGTATCCCCTACACAGTAGGGTAGATAGATTGAACCTAGTGTTAAGACACTCCGTTCCCCACTTTCCACCGAACTCTGGAGGCATTTAAATCATCTAAATGACATATTTAGTATATTACAAAACACTCACTTTCAATCTCACAAAGCAAATGACATGGACAAACCAGTATAATACCCATGTCAAAATAGTGATTAATCGCGGTAATTACCTATAGCTATCTGACGCAATTATTTGAAATGCTTGGGGTTGGACTGGGGGTTGAAATGGAAGTATAATTTTCATTTAAGCTTCACTGTTAATGTATATTTGAATACGTGATCAGTAAATTAAGGATAGGTGTTGATCTAATGTGATTTTTTAATGCTAGAAGTAGTCTCTGTCGGTCTCCATTTGGGGTATACCTTATACCCCAAATGGATTAAAATAACTGGAGGTCAGTCGTTGAGGACGGTAGAAGTGTGCGATTGTAAACGCGACAGGTTGTGGGTTCGATTCTTACTCGAAGAAGTGAAATGTTTAATATTTTTATTTCTTCGTTCTGGTAAAGGGACGATAGTGCTGCATTGAGTTCCGCCACTCAACACATAATGCTTATTGAATGCCGCGACAAATTGGGGCCGAAGTGTCTTAATGGGAACGGAGTGTCTTAACACTAGGGTCAGAGGTTCCTTCTGCCTATTCCGTTATGTGCAGAATACAGCGTGAAGGTAAAAAGAAACTTATTGTATACCAAAAAAATATTAATATTATAAAAAAATTGATATCTTACTCTCCTATAATTATTTTTTTTTGCTAAAAAATATTATCATTAAATAATATTTATTATTGGTCATCAATACAGTGGGTATTTCTGTTTTTAATTCAAACAGTCTTGTATGAGTTGTCTAGAGCTATTAAATGAATTCATAAGTTCTATCTAAATTTTAGCAAAATACTAAGAAAAACTACATTTATCTTAAGTTATCCTATCCATTTTCTTAGAAATCTTAAATTCTCATTTCGCGAGACAGCCCCAAATGGTATTAGAACTCAATATCACTGAATTCAATTAAACTTTCCCCAACTACACCACAGAGGTGTCAAATATCAAAAATAACAATTTTCCATATATATATTTGCAGATTGAAAAGGCGATGTTAGAATAAATTAGCGTGCAGTCCTAGCACAGTGTCGAGTAAAATATCGCTGGCGGGGGCGGACTATTTTGGTACAGACAGACGGCTAGGGGAGTATCGCTTTATATATAGATATATGTATTAAAGTATGTATGTATGTCTGTCTGTGCGCGTATTTCGTTGTAAGGGGTGAATGTTTGAAAATTTTACGAAATATGTTTCGTATTGCTTCCGAATTCGGTTGGGATCGATATTGAATAATGTATGGTGCTAATATTTTGCATTGCACAAATTTGGGAAGTGGTGATTTTCTTTAAATCGTTTCTTTTTTTGTTTTTTTTTTGTAAATAATATGACGTTTTATCATTATCTCATATTATGTTAGTTTTAGTTTTCCATAAGCTGTTATTAAGTTAATATTAAATTCATATTCGATATTAATATCATAAAGCTGTAGGAAAAAAAATAACTTTTAATAATATAATTTACAAAGACGCGAGTCAAAGCTAGTATGTAATATAAAATGCTTCTTTAAAAATTTTGGTGATAAGACACTCCTATCATGACTTTTCGTCACCTTTAGAGATATGATACCTATACCTACTCTTTATCCTATTGATTTGCTTCTTATAGTTTGTTTTGAAATAAAAACAGTTTATTCCCCTAATCCGAATCGAACCCACAACCGCGTTGACAATCACATGCGGTTGTAGGTTATTTTGAATAATTAACAATTGTAACCGACTTAGTTACTGGCTGAGTTATTTTAAAGTTGTCTAAACAAAGTTTGTTCCGTTTTAACGACATTAGATTATACCAATTAACCGCAGTGCGGGATAGTGTTTTTGTGTTTATATTTACAAAATTTCAAGTTATAATTATTATCAGCTTCACGCTGTATCCCGCACACAGCAAGGTTGGCAGAGGGAACCTAGCTTTAAGACACTCCGTTCCTCACTTTTCCCAATTACTTTAGTAGCGGGATTGGTACCAGAAAAAAAGAAATAAAATTATTTATAAATCATTATTAATTTCCCCGAATGGAAATTGAACCCATAACCACCTGCGCCACGACGCTCTACTAAAAAATCCTTAAGAAAAAGAAATATAAAATCATGATACGTTCCTAAGCGTTCCTAAAGCGCGGCAATGAGTTCTGCCACTCAACACGCAAGGCCTTCAGAATTCGGCGGAAAACGACTAACAGAGTGTCTTAACACTAGGTTCCTTCTGCCTACCCTGCTGTATGCGGGATACAACGTCAAGCTAAAAAACTTATATTACACGTTTAACACAGGTGTTAGAAAATTAATTACAGGTATCGCATGTACAGGTATGGTAATGCGTTAATGGCGGCGGTCAGGCGATACCGAAACGTAGCTGGCTGTTTTGTAGATAAGATGGATTTTTTTAATGAAATAACTGGAAAAATTGTGATTTATTTGGAAAATTTATTTACAAAATTTTTCCGTTTCATATTTTTGATGTGGTAAAATTGGGGCCGGCCACTTAACACGCAACGTTTTGAAAATTAGTTCGTGTGTGTGAGACAGAGTGTTTTAACACTAGGTTCCCTCTGTCTAGCCTGCTGTATGCAGGATACAGCGTGAAGCTGTTTTGATTTTTAATTTATAATCCCATTATGGGGCCAGTAGTGGCGCAGGGGCACAAACTGTACTGTGTACTGTGTGACTGTAAAAGCCGACTGGTTGTGAGTTCGATCCCCACTCGAGGAGATGAAAAATTTACTTAAATTTATATTTCTATTTCTTCGCCCTGGTGTCGAGACAAAGCGCGCCGTTGAGTTCCGCCACTCAACACGCAATGCCACCAGAATTCGGCAGAAAATGGGGAACCTCTTGCTTTATTGCTTATTCTTTAGGTCCACTTTGCTATATTCGGGATAAAGCGTAAAAAACTGCGAAAAAAAAACAAAAAGCTTATTAAATAACTAATTATGGAAGGAGAAATCACTCCTGATTTCTGATTTCTCCTGAAAATGGAAACATTCAATCTATAATTGGAAATATTAAATCGAACCCACAACTAGTCGCGTTTACAATCACACTTTGTGCCCCTGCGCTACGACATTCCTCAATTTTTTTATTCTATTTCTAATTCTTTATAATCCTTACATACATCCTATGTTTACTTATCTTTGCTGTATCCCGCACACAGCACAGGCAGAGGGAATGTAGTGTTAAGAAACTCCGTTCTCTACTTTTCGCTGAATTCTGGAGGCATTGTGTGTTGAGTGGCGGGACTCAACGCCGCCCTTTGCGTCGACACCAGAGCGAAGAAATGGAAATTTAAATTTAAAATAAATATTTGATTTTACAGTCACACCTCGTGCCTCTGCACCACGAATGGCCTCATATTGGCTTTATAATGTATTTATTATTTTTTATGTCCTTTATCCATATCACTCCTCTATATTTCAGTATAGACAAAAATAGCATAACTTTGATAAACATGTTGCCCATTTCCAAGCAATTCTGTCGAAATTGTTGACTCGTTTTCCTTCTAATATTCATATTTGACACCCTCAACTTTCAACACAATTACCTACGCGATATTCGGCAATATAACTTTTTGTTTACTATTTATGATAAAATTGATAATGTATTATAAACCTTATAATAGGGTAGCAAGGTTCAAATACAAACGTGGAATTTTACATATTAAATGTTAGTGAAATCCCTAGCGTCTGTGTCTTGATGTGTTTCACTTGTTTCCTTTATATTTTATTCGTTTAATATTTGAATATTTTATTAGCGTATGTTTTTTTTTATCTTTGTTACTGAACGCCTTGTAATAATTTTGGAGACTATTTTTTTTAGCTTCACGCTGTATTCCCTATATAGCAGAATAGGCAGTGACAATCTGGGAACCTAGTGCTATAATACTCCGTTCCCATTAACACGCTTCCGTAGATATAATATAATCTATAGCTTTGATAAATGGCCTTTCCAACATAAATATTATTCTTCAATTCGAGCCTGTAGTTCTTAACATTTTCGCGGTCAACTAAATAAAATCTTAAATTTAAGAATTTTAGTATACATATATATATATATATATATATATATATATATATTTCGTTTTAAAGGTTTCGTGAAAGAAAAGTTATTAAAGTTTCAGTGCCCGAGTGAGGACCGAACCCACAACCTCAAAATCTAGAAAACTGCATCTATATTATTTACTTCATTAGTTTTCTCGTTATTCAAATTGAATACGATCGTATAGAATGTTTACATTAAATTTACATACAAAACTATTATATCTCTCTAGATTGCATTGTCTACAGTGTTCTAGTAACATATAATTGAAACTTAAAGTAATTGGGCTTTTGATTCAGGGCGTGACAGGAACAAGTGTGTGACTGTTAGCGTGATGGTTGTAGGTTCGAATAAACATTTAATATTTTAATTTCTTAGCTGTGGTGAAAAAGGAAAAAAATGCGGCGTTAAGTTCTACTCAACGCAACATGCCTCAAGAATTCGAAAGAAAAATTGGAACGGAAATTGCTTAATAAGGAAAAGAGTATCTTAACGATAGGTTCTCCCCAATTTCTCTATCCTTCCCTGCTATATGCGAAATACAGCGTGAAGCTCTAATAAAAAAATAACTAATTGAGCTGGTGTTTAATTCATTATGCATTTAAATATATGTTATTTTTGAAGAACTCCTGATTGTTCTCGTGAATTATTCAAATAATTATTGTTTTTCAATTTTGCGATGATACCAAAGAAAACCTAAAGATAAGACTGTACGTTCTTTTTTTTAACATTTAGTAGAAGTTAGATATAGCGTGTGAAGTTATAAAAGATTATATATTTATTGCCCAACCAGACCAAGAAAACTAAAATGTTTCTTATCATCTTTCCGAATAGAACTCTTTGAATATTGTAAGAAAAAGCCCAGAGCAAATAATTGATACAACATCTGATTGTGCAACTTAATGTCTCACTCTGTCTCTGTCTGTCCATACGCTGTCTCTAATATTCTCTGTAAGTCGACTCGCTGTCTCTGCAACTCTACACCCAGTTTCTACCACTCTACACACTGTCTCTACCTCTCCACACGATGTCTCCTCTACCACTTTACACGGTGTCTCTGGAACTCGACTCGCCGTGTGTGCCACTCTAAACCCAGTTTCTACCATTCTATACGCAGTTTCTACCACTCTACACGCTGTCTCTACCTCTCCACACGATGTCTCTACCACTTCACACGCTGTCTCTGGAACTTGATTCGCCGTGTGTGCCACTCTAAACCCAGTTTCTACCACTATACGCAGTTTCTACCACTTTACATGTCTCTACCTCTCCACACGCTAGCTCTACTACTCTACACGCTGTCACTGCTACTCTACAATCTCTCTCTCCGCCTACGTTATTATTATATATGGAATTCAGCATGAAATTTAAAAAAAGGACGCCCACACTACACAATTCATTATTCTCTTCATTAACTTACTACCAGAAGCACTACAAAGAACTCTACTTTCGACGTATCTATTAAGACCATATTGCGTATATGGTCGATTAGATTCATGTGACCACAAAAAAGGCTTATTGGCGGCAATTCAGTGTAATAAAGGATATGATTGGAAACGGGTGCCTCAGGGGGTGTAATGACAAGGCTAAATTGTGAGTGGGGTGGTGACATGTGCGTTTTTCCCTTTTAACATTATAGAGTGGATAGAGTACTTTTTTTGTACTAACTTCTTGTATTTAGTAATAATGGCGAAGTGGCTCAAAGGCGTAGCGATGTGACTGTAAACGCGACGGGTTTGGGTTCGATTTTCGCACAAGGAAATCAATTATTATAGTTTAAGTTTCCTCGCACTAGCAGCAAGACAAAGCGCGGCTTTCATCTCCGCCACGTAACACTCAATGTCTCGAAAATTGAACGTAGCATAATCTCTATCTACCATATGCGGGATACAGGGTGAAACACAAAATAATACGATAAAACAAAAAACTGTCTCCAAATATATGTAAATAGACCATTAATATAAACTTAATCACCCTGTAGAACCGACAGAATGCAAACGATCGTTCATTATAATAAGATCTCGACAGATGTTGAAACGCTTCGAATGATTTAAAGTTTTAATTTTCTCTTTGAATAGTCTAGTTATGTTAATAGAATATCTGTATTGAGATAATCTTTGGTTATCACGAGATTTCAAGATTGAATAATATAAAATAATTATTAATATATACATATAATATATGTAATTGAAGATTTTTGTAAGCTAGTTGTGGCGCTGCGCTGGGGCACAAGCGTGTGTTTATAAACGTGATAGGGCGTGGGCTCAATTCTAATTCTTTTAATGTTTTAATTTTTTCACTGTGGTTTCGATACAAAGTGTGGCGTTGAATTGCGAATGAACACGAAATTTCTCCAGAAAAGCAAAAAGTGGGAAGTGAAACATTTAAAAACTAGTTTTCCCACTGCCTACCCACGCTTGTATCATACATGCGGGATACAGCGTGAAGCTAAAAGAAGAATAACACTTATTATTATTAAGATTTAGTGGCATGTCACTCATCTAAATTGTCGGATGGTGGAATCAAAAAATAATAATATATTATAGTATTTTTCGAGACACATATGTATATTATATAAGTAAATATAACTAAATAAAATAAATATAACTAAATTATTCTAGAGCCTCAACGGGGACTTATTAGTTTTTGTAGCCTCACGGTTTATCTCGCATATAACAGGATAGGTATAGGGAACCTTATGTTAAGACACTCCGTACCCCACTTTCCCAATTTCAAATCGACATATTACGTGTTGCGTGGTAGAACACAACGCCTCGCTTTATCTCATTACGAGAGCGAGAAAATAAAAAAAATCTTATCTCAAATAGAAATCGATCCCACGACCGTTCCGTTTATAGTCAGATGGTGTACCTAACCTGAAAACACGTTACTTTAAACTAAACGAAACAAACACATAAGGTTACTATACTCCACGACTTTTCTTTAAACTTCGCCGACATTGATACTAACCAGCCGCATTAGCTAACTCAATTTCAAAGTTTTTCTCTACAAAATACAAATGAAAGAACAGAAGTCAAATGTGGATTTAAAGGAGTATACGTTCTTATATCTAATTAATTAATTAATAATATGTATTATATATAATATACTGTCTTAATGGGAACGGAGTGTCTTAACATGTTCCCAGGTTTCCTTTGCCTACACTACTATGTGCACGATACAGCGTTAAGCTAAAAAAAGTATACGTTACTTATTTTGTTAATAAAACAACTGCATAACTTTTTCCAATTTCCGCCTAATTTTCGAGACATCGCGTGTCCAATGGTGAATATCAACGCTGTGCTTTGTCTTTTTTTCAGACGAAGGAAATGAAGATAATTCGTTCTTTCGAGTGGGAATCGACAATAACACGCTGTTCCGCTATGCATCATTAAAAATAGAGTTCATAGTATTTTACCACTAATATCTTCTTGAAGATAAATAAAAATTACATTACCAACAAAGGTATTACCAACAATTTAACAGGGAATTCTCAAAGCTTTGACACTGACCCCATATACATATATCAGATCGTATCGGAATAGGTGGAAACGTTGTAGAGGAAATTTCAATGGGGTTGCAAAATATTAGTCGAATTTGGAATGAATTTTATTTCCATATCATTGGTTCAGGCTTACTTTAAATATTTATCAAAAAAAGGTTGCTATGTATCTATAGTCTAGACTGGTTTAAAAAAAAACAACTTCACGCTGTATCCCGCACACAGCAAAATAGGCAGAGGGAACCTAGAATTAGACTGGTTTTAATTAGTTTTTTATTTTGTTTTAAATAGCCCATTTTTCGGGGAAGGCTATATTACATCTAGTTTATCGTTACGATTTCGTACCTGCGAATTGCGATTGCATTATTTTTTTGTACAAGATTTTGACGATTTTTTCACGATGATGAATCAGCTTTTAGATTCAAAAGATTTTCCATTTATTTATTTGATATACGTTATTCGTATATGTCATTCATCTAATAAAAATAAAACCGGTTAAGTGCGAGTTGAACTACAACACCGAGGGCTCCATACCAATTCAGGATGTTAAGCCCACGGAAAGTACAACTTATAAGACTATCACTAATTTAACTTTGCGGGCATGCATGCCCATCAGCATGTACTGATTTTGTTTGAAATTAACTACAAATTTAAGTTTGTTATGATTTGTTTCTATGAGGTACCTGTAAATTTTAAATTTTACGTTCTTTTCCTTTATTACTAATAATAAGTACTCAATTCGTACGAGATTTTATAACTATAGGTATACGGAAAGTATCCTAAAGGTCTTAATTACGCGGCGAATTTCATACTTGTTCCTGTTATATTACTAACTACTGAACGCAATATACATCTTTTAAGGTCTCTAAAAATATACTACCTGATTTCATCGATATAAGCTTAGAAAGATGATTTTTTTTTGTTCTTAAAGGGACCAAAAAAATATAAAAATATATAAAAAATATATATAAAATTATATTTTAGCTTTTTTTTATGGAAAAGACAAGGCAAACGAGTGTGCGAGTCACCTGATGGTAAGTGATCACCGCCGCCCACGACCCCGTGCAACACCAGAGGTGCTACCGGTGCGTTGCCGGCCGCCAAGGTGGATTGGGCGCCGGAGCCCGGCATTACCTGATGCGAAACGCAGTGGCATAAACACCGGTTTTAAATGCCGGTGGTGGTAAAGATCCGGTCGACTGCCCATGTGTGTTGCCATTGCAGGCGACGTGACTCTACCAGACGTACTTTAGTCGCCTCTTACGACACCACCAGTACCAGGATGATTCTAGGCCGGGATCACACGGTCTAGAATAGCTTTAGAGAACTTGCGCTCCACATTGTTTTAAAATAAATGGTTTTGACAAACAGACAGACAAACAACAAAGTGATGCTATAAGTGAATCTATAAAGGTTCTGTTTTTACCTTTTGACGCACGGAACCCTAAAAACAAAAATATACGCTATAGACCAAAATATATGTCAGAACTTGTGGGATAAATGACGTTATTAATATAAAACAGTAACTCATAACTCCGGGTAATGTACCAAGTTGTATCCTGACGGTGGATGAATTATAATAGGAGGGTATTGATGTGAGAGTAGTTTCGATTTCATATCTTATGTCTGTTATCGTAAGGGATATTATTGAGTTTTATTTCAAATTACTTATGTATATAAATTTAACTCAATAGTCTTTTTTTTATTTTCTTCGACATAGTGAATAGATAAAAATATATTTTTAATTTTGCGTTTTAGTAAAGTCGACGCAAGCAAAGCTGCGAACGGCTAGTTTTAAAATAACTTAAGTAGGTATTCACTAAAATCTCTCTCACTAACAAAATATTGCTTTTATTACATTTAAATCATAAAAATTTAATTTCTAAATGAAATCATTAATTTAAAATATAATGCTTACAATGACATTATTCAAAGTATTGTCCATCATTAGAGACCACTTTCTCCCATCTCTCTGGTAGCAATTGAATCCCCCGTCGGAAAAATGACTCATCTTTCGAGGCAATCCAGGAATCAAGCCATTTTTCGGCCTCTTCAAAAGAATGGAAGCGCTACCCGCTTAAACCGTGCGCCATCGACCGAAACAAGTGGTAATCGGAGGGGGCTATGTCCGGTGAATACGGCGGGTGGGGTAGAACTTCCCATTGAAGTGTTTCCAGGTAAGTTTTGACTGGTTTTGCCACATGTGGCCGAGCATTATCATGTAATAAAATCACTTTGTCGTGTCTCTGCTCGTATAGTGGCCGCTTTTCTTTCAGAGCGCGACTCAAACGCATCAACTGAAGTCGATAGCGAGCTCCCGTGATAGTTTCATTAGGTTTAAGCAGCTCATAATAAATTACGCCCTGCTGATCCCACCAAATGCAGAGAAGAAGCTTAGAACCATGGATATTTGGTTTTGGCGACGATGTTGATGCGTGACCCGGCATGCCCCACGATTTTTTTCGCTTTGGATTGTCGTAGTGAATCCACTTTTCATCCCCAGTGACGATACGGTGCAGAAAACCTTTTCTCTTTTGCCGTTGAAGCAACAATTCACACATGAGAAAACGTCGTTCTACGTCTCTCGGCTTCAACTCATACGGCACCCAATGCCCTTGCTTTTGGATCATTCCTAACGCTTTTAAACGTTTTGAAACTGTTGACGCATCTACTTGTAACGTTTTCCCGAGCTCTACTAACGTCTGACATGGATCTTCTTCAAGCAATGCCTCCAATTCTGTCTTCAAATTTTGTCGGTGCTCCAGAACGCTCTTTGTCTTCAAGGTCAAAATCATTACTTTTGAAGCGCCTAAACCAGTCTCTGCACGTTGTATTCGACAAAGCATTGTCTCAACGAGAATTCTGTGTGCTTCTGCTGCAGATTTTTTCTGAATAAAGCAGTGCAATAAAATTCCCCGCAAAAACACTTTATTTGGCACAAAAGTACACATTTTCACAAAGGGAAAATAAATATGTAGTTGACACTGTAGTAAACACTATTCTATAATACTATAATATGAGGTACTACTTTGATGATTCGTTACCGTACGAAATTCCATGCACAGAGTGCCGCAACGCCATCTTTCAAAAAACAGCAAATAAAGTACGTTTTTTTAATAAAAATGAAAACGTTTCTATTTTATTGAAGCTCAGAAACAACCTGAGCTTCCTCTTCTTACTAATTCCGAATTGCTTTGTTATTCTTAGAAGTAATTTTATGTAGTGTGACCACGTTTTATATATCATATATTTATGGAATTTTTAATTATGCCAGAAAAGTTGGAAGCCAGATATGGAGCAGGGCCACAAGCATGTGACAGTAAATACGACAAGTTCGATTGTCGCTCGAGAAATAAATATTTAATAGTTTTATTACTTCGCTTTGGCGTCGAAGCAAAGCGCGGTATTGAGTTGCGCCACTCAATACGCAATGCAAATTCGGGGAACGGAAGTTTCTTAACATTAGTATCCCAGGTTCCCTCTGCTGCACTCCTTCTATACTTTCTGAAAAAACGACAATCAGTATTGTAAGGCGAATTTCAAAACTATACTTTAATTAATAATCGAAAATCTTTGCCTACGCTACTTTTAAAATAAATATATTAAAGTAACTATTACACAAAAAAACAAAAAAAACTAATGTAATTAAGTGATAAAACAGTATAAGTAAACATCCATAAAAGGTTTCCGTGTTAAGGTTCAACCGCAGGAGGTCGGCTGTCGTTAGTTCAAACCACAAACTCTAGGGTATTGACTATTGAAACTGTTTAAATGCTTTTGTTCAGTTTACCGTGATATTGTATACTTTACATCCTTTATGCTAACTAGTATGTGATACAAATTGATAATAAATATCAAAAATATTCTTCTCCCTTGTAATTCCTTGTCTTTCTTGTCTTTCTCTTGGCCGGTTTTAGTGCCAAGCGAGTGACTATAAACGCTACAGGCTATATTTCGGAAAGGAAATGTTTAATATTTTTACTGCNAATAATTTTCTCAAAGATTTTACTAAATGAGGGTAGTATAGATACAGGTCTGGTATATAATTTAGGTATATAATTTAGTACTAAATGTACTTATCTAATTATTATGTTCTTTTAAGAAAAAAAAAATGTTTATGCTATATTTTGCATATACAACTCAACAACGCGCTTCATATTGTAAAGAGCGAAGAAATATTTTTTTTTTACCCTAAGTGGGAATCCAACTGACAACCGCCGCGTTTAAAGTCAGATACCACACTACAATCTGCATGCTGCTCGATGGTGACCTTAAAATTAATGTAAAAAAAAAATAATATCTTTATCATAGTCACCCTAACCAAAGTAAAATTTATTATTAAAAAATGTATAAGCTAAGCTTGGAATAATGGCATTCGTTACAATAAATGTTATTTTGAATTTTTTATATTAAGTTAACAAGTTGTTCAAAGATCAAGGTCCACGTGTAACTTTGTATTGGGAGACAGGAAATTATGGTATTATTTTCTTTTCAGCGTCACGCTGTATCCCGCACACAGCAGGGTAGGCAGAGGGAACCTAGTGTTAAGACACTCCGTCCCCCACTTTCTGCCGAATTCTGGAGGCATTGCGTGTTGAGTGGCAGAACTCAACGCCGCGCTTGTCCTCGACACCAGAGCGAAGAAATGGAAATATAAATTTAAGTAAATATTTCATCTCCTCGAGTGGGGATCGAACCCACAACCAGTCGGTTTCACAGTCACACTTTGTGCCCATGCGCCACGACTGGCCTCAATGGTATTATTACTTTATAAAAATGCTTTTGAGAGGCCAGTTGTGGCTCACGGGCACAAGCGTGTGGTTGTAAACGCAATAAGCTTTGGCTTTGATTCCCACTGAGGTTGATGAATTATTATTTATGAATATTTTCATTTCATTGCTCTGCTATCAAGGCAAAAAATGCGGCGTTATTCCCCACTTTCTGTCTCAATTTTCAAGACATTATGTGTTGAGTGGCGCAACTCAACATCGCGCTTTATTTTTGTACCCGTGAGAACATGAAAATGTTTCATTCTACCAAGTAGAAATCAAACACAAAACTGTCGCGTTCACAATCACGTAAATGTTAGGTATGTAGTCCGAGTACAGTTTTCAAGCTATATATTTTTTAGCTTCACGCTGTATCCCGCACACAGCAGAGAAAACAGAGGGAACCTGGGAACCTAGTGCTTATAATAGTAAATAAAATTTCAACTACATTTACTATAAATAATATTTGAAATATAATTACTTAAAACAAATTCGTATTGCGAAACGAACGCGAGTGTCGCGAGGGTCAGGCTCTGCATTAAGGCGGAATTGCTCAAAGAGCACTCCCTCATTGTGTGGACTTCAAAGGAAAATACTTTTGCGGCTATCTTTTATCTTTTATCATCAAACATTTGTGGAACTTCCTTAAGTTCTTGTGAATACGACTTTTATTGAAATTCGATATGTCTTAAGATAAAGTACGGCGTTGAGCGCCGTCACTCAATATATCGTGAGTTGCTGCTAAAAGTGGAGAATGGGATGTCTTAAGATTAGGTTCCCTTTACGTACCTTGCTTTATGAAAGGCAGAGCGTGAGGCTAAATAATACAAAATTGTACTAATACTTATTTAGAAAACGTATAAAAATTTGAACGCAGCGGGACTCGAACCCGCGCCTCCTGGAACCCGACCAGGCCATTAAGCCATTCGGCCATTAAGCCTGGTCGGTTTCCAGGAGGCGCGGGTTCGAGTCCCGCTGCGTTCAAATTTTTATACGTTTTCTAAATAAGTATTTTTCTTTCCTAAAGTGTGGAATAACACTTTAAAAATGTTTAAAAAAATTGTACTATATCTTAGACCGATTAATGTATAAAAACATAATAACGAATTGAAAATTTTAAATAAATGAATATCAAATGAAAAATAATGCTGCGACGTTGAGTTCCGCCACTCTACATACAATGCCTATGAAATTGGGCGGGAAGTGGGGAACGAAATTATCTCAATGGGAACGGACTCAAAACTACGTACGTCGTCACAAAGGCGTAAAGATTAATTCAAAAAAACTTTTATTATGTCTGAACTTCAAAAGAGGCACGATTTTATTCAGTGTTCATATTTGTTTGACAGAATAGAGACTTTCAAATAAAAGATTTTGAGTGACTTAACTTAACCTAACGCGACTGTGAGTAGATTTTCCTATTTTCTCGCTCAGGTAACAAACCAAAGCGCGGCGTTAAGTCACGCCTCACAACACGCAATACATCGACGCTAGGTTTCCTCCATGTACCCCACATGTATACAGCTTGAAGGGAAAAAAAATATTTTGCGTATTGCGTCTTAATGAGCCTAACACTAGGTTCCCAGGTTCCCTCTACGTACCGTGCTACGTGCGGGCCTGCTGTATACAGCGTGAAGCTAAAAACATAATAATAATTGTACATAGGTATAAAATAAATCTCGACCCAAAAAGCAAATATCTAAAATAAAATAAAATTTAATTACCACGTATTTCATACTCTGTAAACACTCAAAAGTTGATATAAATTATTTCGTAATGATATGCCTCTTAATTTACTTGCCGCGACTTAACGAGGGCCACGTTTATATGTAACTTTATACTTACATTTTTTTTCTACTTCACGCTGTATCCCGCATGGAGCAGGGTAGGCAGTGGGAGCTCAGTGTTCTGGAGGCATTGGGTGTCAAGTGGCGGAACTTAACTCCGCATTTACCTCTACACCGGAAAAAAAATTAAAATATTAAATATTTCATTTCCTCGAGTAGAAATCGAACTCACAACCTGTCGCGTTATTAGTCACACTCTTGTGCCATTGCACCACGACTGCCCTTAACTCTTATACAACTTTATACATACGAATACATATTACATTCAAAAAGTGCTGGCAAAAATGTATATGGGGCTAAATCTGTGATATATGTACATTAACTAATGAAAAAAATAACTATCAAAATCGTAATACTCTGTACGAACAAAAGTATATTTTAGGCAGAGAGTTGAAAATTTCTTCGTTTTTTTTCCAGCCTAACACTGTAACCATATAACAAGATGGGAAGAGGGAACCTAATATTAAGACGATTCCGCCGAGTTTTTCGAAGCCAAGGCGGAACTTAACGCTGCGCTTGTCTTTATTACCAGAACGAAGAAATGAAAATATTAATAAATAATAATTCATTTCTCTAAATATGGGAAACGAACCCACAACCGTAGCTTGTGTCACTGCGCCACGACGGTTTTCGTCGGTTAAAATAATAAGGCGTGTTAGATGGCGAAGTTCATTAAAACTATACTAACTAATATATATATCCTAGAAAAGAAAAAATAGAGAAACCAATAGATGTACTTGTCTATATTTAAGTACTAAGGTACAAAGAATTTAAATCAAATTAAATTAAATCAGCTTCACGCTGTATCCCGCACACAGCAGGGTAGGTAGAGGGAACCTAGTGTTAAAACACTCCGTTCCCCACTTTCTGCCGAATTCTGGAGGCATTGCGTGTTGAGTGGCAGAACTCAACGCCGCGCTTAGCCTCGACACCAGAGCGAAATGGAAATATAAATTTAAGTAAATATTTCATCTCCTCGAGTGGGAATCGAACCCACAACCAGTCGGTTTTACAGTCACACTTTGTGACGCTGAGCCACGACTGGCCTCAAACAAAGAATTTTATTGCAAAATATAACAGTTTTTTCTTTATTTAGTTCAATTAAATAGTAAATACTCAAAAATAAACGTTTACTCACAATTTCAGCATTTTCAAACTTAAACGCCGCGCCGGCCTCGTTTTCTTTCTTTACTTTATCTCCAGTCTAATTAACCTCGTGCCGTGCTGTTGCTACGTTTTTTCTCGACAGTTAAATTAAGCAACTCTTTCATAAGACAGAAAAGTATATTAAATTAAAATATCGTGTCAATCTATACTTTTTTTTACGATTATTATAATTTCTTCGATTGCTATAATTTTGCAGCTTCACGCTGTATCCCGCGCACAACAGGGTAGTGGGAACTCAGTGTTAAGACACTCCGTTTCCCACTTTCCGCCTAGTTCTGTAGGCATTGCGTCTTGAGTTACGGAACTCAACCCCGCGCTTTTACACCAAAGCGAAAAAATGTATATATAAATGTAAGTAAATATTTCATTTCCTCGAGTGGCAATCGAACCCACAACCAGTCGATTTTACAGTCACACTTTGTGCCCCTGCGCCACTACTGATATTATTGATTAATAATATTGACATTTATAATTCCAACCTAGGATTATGAAATTGATTGAATTGAAATTTGAATTTGAATTTCAATAATTCTTCCGTATGGAAATCGAACTCACAACCATCGCGTTTGCAGTCAGACAATGTTCCACTACACAATACGAGTACACTATTAACTCATAAGTTATATATATTTCTCATGTAAATATCAAGTTCAAGTAGTCGTCAGCGTCGTAGTTTAACAGGTTGTGGATTCGATTCCCATTCAGAAAAATGTAATATTTAATACTTTTATTTCCTCGTTTTGGTAAAGCACGGCATTAAGTTCCGTTAGTCCACACTCAATGCCTCTAGAATTCGGCAAAAAATACGAAACGGAAGTATCTTAATAGGAACAAAGTTTTTCAACACTAGGTTCCCAGGTTCCCTCAGCCTGCTATGAGCGAGCTTATAAGCGTAACTTAAAAAAACCCTTTATATCTATAGAATATACCTTCTCTCACTTCACCCCTCTCCCATAATAACGAACTTGTTCTAATTAAGTTAATTTTACAGCGCGTTCACTTTTGATTACTTGAAGACAGTGTTTTTTTAATGTTCTTTTTCTTAAAATGTTGTTGGGAAAGTTTAATTTGAGTATTTAGCTTTGATGTTGTTGAAATGAGATTTTCTGCATTTTTTTTATTTCTAAATATTAAGAAGGAAAAGGATTAATGTTGATGATAGCGCTCTATCTTTCTCTATATTTATATAGCTTGTATGTGATATAAAAAAAATCTCTTGTTTTATAATAAGTATTTCTTTGTTGTTATGTTTTTTTTCTTTAGCTGTGTCATGCATATTGCAAGGTAGGCAGAGGGAACCTGGAAACCTAGAGTGAAGAGACTGACACTCCGTTCCACACTTACCACCGAATTCTGGAGGCTCGAGGTGTTGAGAGGCGGAAGTCAACGCCGCAATTTGATAACCAGAGCGAGGAAATGAATATATTAAATATTTCATTCCCTCGAGTAAATATTGTACCCACAACTAGCAACACAAAAAACACGACGGGTGCTTTTAGTCCCCCTGCACCACGACGGTCTCTATATCTATCTCTATAATTAATTAATATAATATATATGACAAAAACTCTTTAATATATTTTCAATGTATTAAATTTCTTTAATACAGATTTTAGATTTAAAGGAAAACATAATATGTTAACACGAAGGTGGTGGGTTCAATTCCCACTAAAGAGACGCCACTCAACTCAACAATACATTGTCCTAACACTAGATTTCCTTTGCCTTTCCTTGCCAGCTATAGATAAAAAAATATGAAACTACGTTTATTTTATTCGAACCTGCACTCCATTCCATAATAACCAAACTGCCATTTACAAATCTATTTTACTCATCTATTCAATGGTTATATACGAATGTAAAATGGAATCCATCGGAATTAGAGAACGTGCTCCTACATAGAATGTAGAGATAAGGATTTACTTTTTCAGTATCCTCTATAGAATTTTAAGATTGAAAATAGATTTTATTAAAGATCCTGTTGATCTGGTTATAAGATCTAGGGCGAACGGGGTTTAGGGGGGGAGGATGTTCCGTATTTAAGTTGATTGCCTACTATAGCTGTAGACTCCAAAGCCTGTAGAGACAAATGTTTACTAAATCCTTTTACAGGCCCGTCGTGGCGCAGGGACACAAGCGCGTGATTGTAAAAGCGATAGACTGTGGATTCGATTTCCGCTTGGGCGTATAAAATATGTAATATTTTTATTTCTTCGCTCTGGTGTCGAGGCAAAGCGCGTAGTAGAGCTCTGGTACTCAATACGCTATGGCTTTAGAATCAGATGGGAAGTGGAGAGCGGAGTGTTTTCACACGAGGCGAATAACGATAGGCGGAGAGAACATAGTGTTAAAACACGCCGTCCAATTTTTGATACAATGCGTATTAAGTGGCGGAACCCAACGCCGCGCTTATCTTACTACCAGGGCGAATGGACAAAATGAATTTAATTAAATGGGAATCGGATCCATAACTATCGCATTTACACTTTGATAATGTGCCGCTGCACCACAACGCGACAGTTTCAATATCTGCATTTAACATCAGATATTGAAAATATATTTGTAATTAAAAATATTGGAATTTCTTTTAAAGAATATACAGATGATTGACACCAGTCGTGACGCAGTCACACAAGCTTGCGACTGTAAACGCGACAGCTCTGGGTTTGATTCCTAATTGAGGAAAAGAAATTAATATTTTCAATTCTTTGCTCTGGTAACCAGGCATAGCGTTGATTTCCACCACTCAACACGTAATTCGTCTAGAATTTGGCGAAAAATGGGTGTCTTAACACTAGGTTCCCTGGTTCCCTCGCCTTCCCCTACTATATACGGGATACAGCGTGAAGCTAAATAAAAAAGGACAGTAATATAGCATTAAACATTACTTACTTTCTAATTTAGCTAGATAAAAACAACATTTTCTTATTTATTAAGGTCCAACAGAATAAACACAATATCAACGGTACATATTAATACATATACAGCCGGCAGTAGTACAATTACAAGGAAGGAAACTGTTGAAGATATAATTAATTACTTTATTAATTTAGTTATTTTATAGCTTAAACCACATTGCAGGTTAGTCAAAGGGAACCTAGTATTAAGACACTTCCTACCCCACGCACTGCCCAATTTTCAAGACATTAAATATGTTGGAGTGCCGGAACCTAACGAGAGAAATTAATATAAAAAATAATAATAATAAAAATAATGGAATTCGAACCCACAACCGTAATTAATTATTATCACTTTAAGTAATGACAATAACAAACACTTACCAAAGACTAATTCAAAACTCGAGGTCTAATGTTATTCAAAGTGAAACAGTAACCGACGCGTAACCCTTACAACGACTTAAGGAGACTTTTCTACCATACGCTATAATATTTTTAATTTCACGGTTTTTTTAGCTTCACGCTGCAAATGGCAGAGTAGCCAGAGGGAGCCTGGTAATCTAGTGTTAAGACACTCCGTTCCTATTAAGACACTTTCGTTCCACGCTTTCCACCAGATTCTGGAGGCATTGCGTTTTAAATGGAGGAACTCAACACTGCACACCAGAGCAAAAAAATTAAAATATTTCATTTTCTCTAGTGGACATTGAATATGTCGCGTTGACTGTGACAGACTTACGCCCCTGCGCCACTACTGGCTTGACATCAAATCTCTATGGTTTTTTTATTTTTCCTCATAATATAAAACTTAGTAACTTGAGCTACTAAGCTTACATATATAGGAATTTTGCGGTTACAGGAACACATTATATCTACGCAAATTTTATTTTTTACTTTTAAATTGCCTTGACTTGTAAGTATAACTAAATTAACCCACTTATCGTAATTGTGCCATCATTAAAATTGGCAATTATAGGTAGCTTAGGTGACATTACGTTAATATAACACCATCGAGCTGATCTGACGATTGAGCCAGGATCTGAATAGTGCAACTCTTCTATCTCGAGTGGAGATCGAACTCAGAGCCAGTCGATTTTGCAGTCACACTTTGTGCCTTTGCGCCACGACGTATAAAAGTGTATTTTTTTTTATATTTTTGTTGCAATATTTAAATTAATAAATGAAATAGTCTATCTAAGAATCCAACGTCCCTGTAAAACCGTTAGTGACCTACAGTTTTCTCGAGTTAATTTATCTTTAGTATTTGTTTCATCACTGTTTATGTGCTTTAAAAGTTTTTACTAACTACGAAAGCTTGCTTTGTGATTTACTTTATCAAAGTAGTTTTCGTTTCAAAAGCTACAAAGTTCCAAAGTTTTAGTTGTATTAAAATATATTCTGACTCGTGTCGTATTCCTTAAATGTTTACTTGAAATTTTATTTCTTGTATAAATTCCGTAGCAGTTTTGTAGAATACTCATATTATTTTGTTTTTAGGGTTCCGTACCTTTTATGGAAAAAAAAAGAACTCTTAAAAGATCACTTCGTTGTCCGTCCGTTCGTCTACCTGTCTGTCAAGGGCCTTTATCTCAGAAGCGCTTGGAGATATCTAGTTGAAATTCAAACCATATATTCAAATCCTTCGGTCCTTTGATTTCTTGTAAAATTATATTTCTGTCACATTTATTAAAAAAAAGATATAGCCGATTATATCGCAAAAAACGTGTTTTTCGACATTATAAAGGGAATCAATTAATAAGGCTTGACTTTAAATTATGATATTTAGCAGCTAGCATGTACAGTATTTGCTCTGGATAAAAATAAAAATTATACATTTGTTAAATTCTTGTAAATAATAGCCTTAAAAAAGGGGCTGCTAGTTCATGTGAGGTATCAGATGAAAGGGCTCTAGCTAAGCTAAGCTTGGATTTTAGAAAAAGTTCGAGGCCTCCAATTTTTTACGGAACTCTCGGTGGGTGAGCCCGACTCGAGCTTGACTGGTTTTTTTATTAGCTTCACGCTATATCCCGCACATAACGGAGTAGGTAAAGGGAATCTTGTACTAAGCTACTCCGTTCCTCATTTTCTGCCGAATTATCGTTATTTGAGTTTTAATGCACCTTCTACTTTTGAAACATTATGTTATATAATAAATAATAGATTCTATTTTTGCTTTCGTTTAATATTTTGAGCTAATTTTCACTCAAAATATCAATATAGAAATAAAAATTTATCGTAGCATGTCTTAGACCCAGCAAAAGCTCCCTTACGCTACTAAAAACGTGCGAAGTGGGCGGGTTAACTCGTGCGGTCCGGAGCCCGGACTCATTTCGAGGGGTTTCTCTGGGAATGATTAAACAGACACCTTATTATTTTATGTACTTAATATTTATGAATAAGATATATTAAATTTATGTATGTTATATGGTTAGGTAGATGTGGTGAATGGATGTAAGTAAGGATATAAATTAATGAATAAAAAATGGTAAATAAAATAATTTTATTAGTTTTTATTAATATTTAATAGTTTAATTAATATTTTATTTAATAAAAAATGTTTTGATGAATATTCAATAAGAATGGAATATGTTACTGTAATTCACTAAAAACCAATTGTTGTTTCGATTTCTACTCGAGCAAATAAAATAGTTAACATTTTCTTTGCCTCGTTCTGGTGAGGAGGCAAAGTGTCAAACATTTCTCCCGAATTACTCTATAAAGCAACAAAAACCGTATTTAAACCTGCAATTTGAAAGGTTTAAAGGTAGTAACGCTTAAAGGTTTAAAGGTTTAAAGTAGGTGGTAGGTATCCAAAAAAAAATTAAATAGACAATAAAAATAAAATAAGGTCCTTGTAAACTTAAAAAAAATATTAAACCTACCCGACTCACCCGGCTATATTACAAAATCGATGGCCAACACGGCCACTTCTGAGAACACCAACCTAAGTTATAATTGAATTCGTTTAGTTTTGAACTTAAGAAAAACAGTCCGTGAAAATAAATTTCAAAGTAGATAAATTCCTAATATAACCAATGAAATGTAATTGGAGCAAATTGTGGTGCAGGGGCACAAGCGTGTGACTGACTATGAACGCGACTGGTTGTGGTTTCGATTCCCACTCGAGGAAATGAGATATTTATTGTAATGTATATTTACATTTTTTGCTGTGATGTCGAGGCAAAAGCGCGGCGTTGAATTCCGCCACTCAACACACAATGCCTAGTATTCCGTATCACATTTGAACCAAAGCCTGAGGTGAGTGTTTTAAAACTAGGCATCCTACAGATAGAGTGTGACGCTATAAAAAAAACAAAAATAGGAAAAAACATAAAACATTTGAAAATTATTTAAAACACTTGAAAATTGAGTAGTAGATTTAAAGTTTAGTGTGTAAGGTACGATGAATCTTAACACTATGTTCCCTCTGCCCACCCATATACAGCGTGAAGCTATAAATATATTGTTGTAAAAGTTTTGTACGATATTTGCACATGATTTCTACAATATTGTCCCATACAACAAAAAAATCCATTTCCGTATTAAATATTAATAAGTACTTTTCCATTCCAACGACACGTATAATGTTCACATAACTGCAACAAATCTTTTTTTAATGAGGTCTAATCGACCGACTAACCGCTCGTATGATAATGAACGACCTCGCAGTATTGATTCTTACAACGTTCTATCTTAGATATTCTGGGATGTGATTTTTCTAGAAAAAGTTATATTTAAAATTTATTTTTTACAGCTTCAGCACATGTCTGTATGACGTACATATCGGGGTAGGGAGAGGGAACCTGGGAACCTGGTGTAGGTAGTCCGTTGCCAATTTCCGCCGAATTTTCGATGTATTGCGTATTGAGTGGCGGCAATCAAAGGCACTCTTTGCCTTATTGCCAGAGCGAGTGTTCCTCTCTATAAAATTATATGCCTTCGAAAACACAGCAATGAGATGAAGATGCATTTCCTATGATTATATAGAAATAAGACAATTTACTTTCATTCCTAAACAAATATAAAGTATAGGTACCTTACATTTCTGGTCACCATAGTTTCAAAGATACTGGAGGAAGGTCACGTGCATGAAGCATGAAGACCCCTGGAGGGCATGTATTAAGAGGTTGATGACAGTGGAAGAAGCGAAAGCGTTTGGCGCTCCGTTCTCTCTGACTACTCCGTTAGGGATAAAGCGTTTGAGTGGTTAAAATCATGAGATTGCTCAAATACTGTTTGGTCAAAGTAAGAAGACGGCATTAGTTGTCTTACTGGCTTCTGGCAGAAGACTACATGACCTTACTCTCTGAGAACTTGGTGAGAATGATTTTGAAAATGCAGAAAATACAATTAGCTTCTGGTTTAAATTTGGCTCAAAGACGGATAAATGCAGGCACCGATAGTCAGGCGGACAGATGAAATATTTAAATTATTTTTTATTTATTTATCAAAGTATGTAGTTGAAGTTAATTTTAGGCCCTCTTAGTGCCGATATCTGTTGTGAAAAAAAATCTTTAACACAAATATTAAATGTTTTTATTTTCTCGCCCTGGAAACGAGCCAAAGCGTGGCGTTAAGTTCTGCCAGTCAACATGCAACAAGTACGGATGGAGTGTCTTAACATCAGTTCCCTCCATCTCCTCTGCTATGAGCGGTATACAGTATGAATCTAAAAAGAAATAACGTTTTTGTATATTTCTTTCTAAAAAAAAAATCTCGTGTTACATAGAAACTGTAACACGAGATTTTTTAGAAATAAATACACAAAAAAATATAAAATCTGCCATTTTTAATTTTCCTTAAACAAAAAACAACAGTACTATGATTGGAGGATAGAAACCAATATGCCGAGTCATTATACAAGCGGCCCCGTCTCGGTTCGTTAGATCTTGTTAAAGTACAATGATTTTAAATATTATAAACCTTTTGTTGTATGTATATATATGCCTGTTTCATGCCATTTTGGGATATTTTGGCGTTTTTATGGCTTTTAGTGGCATTCAGAGATGTCGATTAGGGTTTTAGACGTTAAATGTGTGCGTTGGCGACAGTTAATCTAATTTAGTGAAAATAGTATATTAATATAAAAAAAATCTTATATCTTATGTTATTTTATTTTACTATATTTATTTTACTATAATATAATTCGTGGGGAACTTAACACTAGGTTCCCTCAGCCTACCCTGCTGTGTGCGGCATACAGCGGGAAGCTGTTTTTTAAATTTTATTATATTTATTTCACATATTTTAATTTGAACCAGTAGTTATTAGGATTAGCGCCTCAAACTAATACACTTTTTAGCTTTATAATATTATCATATAATAAGTATACATAATACTTAACTGCTTATATAATATTTATAACTTATGTATTAAATTATATTTCTTATATTAATATTATATTTATTATTGTATTGTTTCTTCCTTTAACAGATATCTCGGGGTTCCCCGTGTCAAAGACAAGTCCTCAGTTATTGCACTTAAGGGGACTTTTGAAAGGTTAGGGTTTGGAATAACAAAAAGTATTAATGCAACGCTAGTGATGCTATTAACATAATTAATATAGTTGTTTTTTTTGCGTTTTTTTTCCTATTTCATTATAATATTGGGTTCCTACACCAGCATTTTTTAATATTAATAGTACGGCATACCCTCCCGGTCTTGTTAACTAGTTACAGGTTACAGTTTATTATTAGAAGTTTTTTTCAATTTCAAGCCGCATCTCGCATGAAACAGGATAGGTAGAGAGAGCTTAGTGTTAAGACACTCCGCTACCCACTTTCCGCGGAGTTCTGGAGGCATTGCGTGTTAACTGACGACACTCTAAGCCGCTCTTTGCCGCGAAAAGATGAAAAAGTATATATATTTCATTTCCTCGAATGGGAATCGAATCCACAACCTGTCGCGTTTCCAATCACACGCTTATGCTTCTACACCACGGCTGGCCTCATTATTATTACATCTTAACTTCTATCTTTATCAGTCATGAATACTGTTACAGGCCGTCGTGGCCAAGTGGGCTTGTGGGTACAATATCGGTAGAATGATGCACAGCGCGGTGTTGAATTCCGCCACTAAACATGCAATGTCTTGAAAGTGGAGCGTAATAACCCAACACAAGGTTCTCTCTGGATACCCTACTATACTCGTGAGATATGTAAACCTAAAAAAACATAAAATTTTTGCACAAAAAAAAATGTATTTGTATAAAATAATATTTAATGTTTGCTCTACAGATGTATTTGTTTAACGTATTAACGAAGCTTTTTATTCAATTTAACCGAAACTGATATGGATATAACAAATAAAACCTAAATCCATTTTAGTATTATATATTTATATTAATATAAAAAAAATTTTTTTTTACTTCACACTGTATCTTGCACATAGCAGGGTAAGCAGAAGGAACCAGGGAACCTAACGGAGGTTAAATTTAACCCATTAAGAAGTTCTGAAGGTATTCCGTATTAAGTAGTGGAACTTAACTAAGCTAGGAAGTGAAAATTAAATAAGAAAACACACTAAATTATTACTGTGACATAATATAGGATATAACATCACAATCTGTACTAAATAGATAAAAAATAACAAGGCCAGTCGTGGCGCAGTGGCACAAAGTGTAACTGTAAAATTGACGGGTTGTGGGTTCGATCCACACTCAAGGAGATGAAATATTTACTTAAATTTATATTTCCATTTTTTCGCTGTGGTGTCGAGGCAAAGCGCGGCGTTGAGTTCTGCCACTGAACACGCAATGCCTCCAGAATCCGGCAGAAAGTGGGGAACGGAGTTTCTTTACACTAGGTTCCCTCTGCCTTCCCTGCTGTGTGCGGGATACAGCGTGAAGGTGATTTTATTATTATAAAAAAGAACATTATCTGCCAATTTATAAACATTTGCATATTGAAATAATTGATTCCTTTTTACATACATATTAAATTTTCACATACTTTTATGTAGGATTTCGACCCAAAACAATCAAATGTTTAGTTACAACAGATTCCGTAGACATTGGGTGTTTAGTAGCGGAACTGAACGCCGGGCTTTGTCTCAACACCAGAGCAATAAGGAATGTTTTATGTAAATATTCCAAAAACTTTATAGTTTATTTAACAAAACAAAACAATACAACTAACTTTAATTCGATGTAAATTCGTTCCCAAAGTTGATAACTGGAAAAATGCATTCACCCGCTAACAGTTCTTGGTGGAAGTTCCAAGACGTATAATTACTTCGAGCTGATTGCAAGACTTCATTTTAAAGTAAATCCGCTGAAATAGACAATTTGGGGATGAAATCCATTTGAAATTTAAGCTGTAAGTGCTTTTTTGGGCTTTTTAATGAGTTATTTAGTTTATTTAAGGCCATCTTGGGTACTAACTATGGGATATGACTGTAACGCGACGTTTGTGTGTAAGATCATTATTTATTAATATTTTCATTTCTTCGTTCTGGCACCAATGCAAAAGCCCGGCGTTGAGATCCGCCACTCAACACTTAACAATAGGTTCTCTCTGCTTACCCTGCTATACGCGGGATACAGCGTGAAGCTTATTTTGAGCTGTTTTAATAAGTAATTTAGTTTCTATGGATATTAGTAGGTTCGTTGAGAATATTAAGAGCTATGCCATTTCGCTGTATAATCCTCTTTTCAATAATCACCGTGATTGGTTAGTTGGGATGGAGAATTGTTTTCCAGGCTACTTACCTATAGGACTGGATAATATTGGTATTTTTTATTAAAAATTGAAATCATTTTTGACAGACTGAAAACGCGACGGTAGTGAGTTTGATTCCCACAGGACGCAAAAAATATTATTATTTCCTCGCTCTGGCAACAAGACAAAGCGCGGCGTTGTGTTCTGCCACTCAACACGCAATGTTTTGAAAACTGGGCAAGACGATCCCTCAAGATCGTCTTGACACTTACATTGCGTGAAACTATAAATAAAGCTTATACTTAAATAACATTTAAAAGGAATAATATCAGATTTTATACAATTTACTGGATCCTATTAGCGATTATTCAAAAATATTATTTACTCACATTTCGTGCAACTTAGAGACTGTTTTACTTGAAGTAGAAAGCTAGAAATGCATATTTGCTTGACAAAAAGCTACTTGACTCAAAGTTTACCTATTCGAAACTTCTTGTGGTGATCAAACACCAATTCAATGATTCAATGCAACAAAATAAAGAGATGCAGCAGCGTTGTTAGTTTTAATTTTTTTTGTACATTATGCGAAAAATGGAACCGTAGTATCTTAGCACTAGGGCTCTACCGTGCACCATCGATCACCCAAATATTTGAGGAAAGCAGAAGTATCATCAAATATAAGAAATGTCTTGTAAAAGAATCTAGAAGACCGTCTGTCTTTTAAATGCCAAACATCATTTTGCTATTGAGGAGGACACTCATAGCCCTCATTAAATTAAGCTATTTTTGATATTTTTTTAAGAGTCTGACCTAACTTCACTTCCGTCAGTATCTTTATAAAGAAAACTACAGGATCAAAAACGGACTATTAAAGTTTGTGGACTAAAATAACACTTAAAAAAAGCACTAGCTGTAAAAAAGCTATACAGGAAACAGCAAGTAGCTGGTTTGCTTTTAACTAAAATCAAATTAGCTTGCTGCAGGGTAGGCAGAGGAAGCCTAGTGTTAAGACACTCCGTTCACCATTCTCCGCCAAATTTTCCAAAGAACTTAACGTTGTTCCCTTGGGCCACGATGGCTTTTAAATATATTGGGCTAAAAATAAAAATGTAGTGAAGTCAACATTATATTTTATATAATAAAGGATATGTGTGAAAGAGTCAATACAATTATACGCGCGACTGCACTCGATATGCAGTACAGGCCAATATTCATCAGAAAATGGGTTATGTTGAATTTTCCTTTGTTGGAATGGATGAGCGAATTGAGAGAAACAAATATAAAGAATTAATATAATTTTATTTTTAATTTTATATGAGTAATTTTGTAAAACCAGTCGTGGCACAGAGATATACACGACAAATTTTAGTTTTAATTCGTACTAGAGCAACTCAAATAACTAATATTTTCCTTTGCTCGCTCTGGTAACGCTAGGTTCCCATATTCCCCTTGCCTTCCCTGCATTAGCGAAAGCGAAGTATGAAGTAAAATACATTATCGTTGGTAAGAAAAAATATTTAAGCTTGTCACAAGGGTGTGACTATAAACTCGATAAGTTGTAGGTTCAATTTCTACTTAGGAAAATGAAATATTTATTATTTTCATCTCACTTTAGTTACGAGGCAAAATGCGCTGTTTAGTTGCGCCACTCAACACGCAATGCCTCAAAAATTCGATGGAAAGGGGAACGGATGCACCTTAATGGGTTACGGAGATAAGCTACCAAATTATGTTTTCAGCATACAAAATAATTTGAGCAATATGCAAAATAATTAATCTTTTAACCAAAAATAAACTAACGTAACCTTATTTTTATATAATCAAGTTATTTATTGTAGCTGATTTTCCATTTGTAGGGTTGCAAATTTTAAAAAAATGTAGGTTAATTTATTCCCCACATTATATATATTAATACACACAGATAATATAAGCTCACACTCGCAAAGCGCGGTGTGCCGCCATTCAACACACAGTGCCTCCAGAATTCAAAGGAAAGTGGGGAACGGAGTACCTTAACACTAGGTTCCCTCTGTCTACCCTGTCGTTTGCGGGATACAGCGTGATGCAGAACCCACATCCATTTCGCAATACCCGTAGCACCACTAATGTGCCACGATACTGTCACTTAAAGTATTAAATATCATAATGGTAACATTGATTTGGTTAAACAAACGAAATTAGGGCTTGCCACTCAATATATAATGTAAATATGGACCGGAAATTGATACTAAAGTACTTATCGTAGAGTGTACTGGCACCTTCACCCCCAAGGCCGGCGACGTATCTGCTATTCCCTCAGGCTGTAGATGTCCATGGGCGAAGGTTCTACTTACTATTTGTAGTCTTTCAGCTCGTTTGTTCTTTTTTTTTGCTTTTACTAAAAATCTGTCTTTTTGTCAAAAGAAATGCGTGATTAAAAAATTAATATAGGAGAAGGAGATTTCGATTGCATTTTTGGGTGATACTGGATTATGGTCATCTAAAAAGCGTGAGGAGCCCCCAAAGGGCATGTATAAACAGGTTCGTAACAGGTGAACGGTGGTGTGGCGGAACCTAACTTCGTGGTATGTCCCGCTGTACTATGGAACTTAACTTTTTTTTTATTTTATTCTTCTTTCTAGCTTCACGTTTTACTCTAGATATAGCAGAGAATAAAGACACTTTGTTCTCTGCTTTGAGCCTAAAACATCATGTGAGAACAATGACATGTTGAGAAATGGAACACAACTCCGCAATTTCAGATATTCCATGTTAATTATAATAAACCTTCCATTGCAACATAACCCTAATTTTGTATAACAAATATTCCCAACCTCAATTGTTACTGTATGCGAAGGCAATTTCCAATTAGGCCTTCATTTATAATTCTGCTAGATCTCTTCGGGATTGCGCTTCCACTGTGGAGTTGCGTATATGAAAATGACTGATTAAAAATATCACTTAGCCGTGTAGTTAGTATTACTGAAAAAAAAATTGTATAGTGTTAGTGTTTAACTGCTTTTTTTTTGGTTTCACGCTGTATCCCGCACAGGGTAGCGTAGGCAGCGTGCACCTGGGAATCTAATGTTAAGACACTCGGTTTCCATTATGTCAGTTCCGTTTCCGACTTTCTGACGAATTCTGGAGGAACTGCGTATTGATTCGTGGAACTTAGCGTTGTGCTTTGCCTCGCCTTTATTAGGTGTTTCATTACCTCGATAGGGATTAGAACCCACAATATGTCGCGTTTACATTTGCACGCTACTGCGCCACGACTGGCCTCAAATTTGATGTAATGATTATACCAATTTAAAGTCTATTATCAATTTATAATATTGAGATTTTTATATATGATTGAGAGAGGGGTTGAGGCCAGTCGTGGCGCAGGGGCACAAAGTGTGACTGTAAAATCGACTGGTTGTGGGTTCGATCCCCACTCGAGGAGATGAAATATTTACTTAAATTTATATTTCCATTTCTTCGCTCTGGTGTCGAGGGCAAGCGCGGCGTTGAGTTCTGCCACTCACCGCGCAATGCCTCCAGAATTCGGCAGAAAGTGGGGAGCGAAGTGTCATAACACTAGGTTCCCTCTGCCTGCCCTGCAGTGTGCGGGATACAGCGTGAAACTGAGTTTGAGTTTTGAGATAGGTTAGGGAGTGTAGTGATAGGTTAAGAAACTAATACAGGATATATCAAAATTCCTACGGGAATGAGTAAAAATGGGATTTTTTTTCCGTTCCATTCCACTTCGTTCTCTTTGACTACCCCGCTAGGGAAACTAAGTTAAGTTAAGTAACTTACTATACTTTATATTTCTAGTACTGTATATATGTATGAAAAAAGTGCAATAAATATATATTTACATATAGATTAATAAATTAGGGGTCCAAGATAGAAGGCTTGCTCGCAGCGACCCCTGCCAGCCCTTACGAGGGCTGCAACGTTCCATCCGCCACGTGCACCTCGAGAGAGCGCACTGATAGGGCGTCCCCCCAAGGCGACGCGCACCAGTGCGTCCCCGCTGGTGTGTCAAGTGGCGACGAATGCGGCGTTGGGGACCGCCACCNGTACCACAAATAGTAGGGTAGGCAGAGGGAACCTAGTAATCTAGTGTTAAGACACTCCATTTCCAGTAAAACACTTTCGTTCCTCACTTTCCGCCGAATTCTGGACGCATTGTACCTTGTGGTAGACGTCAACGTTGCAATTTGCCTCGTTACCATGTGCGAAGAAATGAAAATATTGAATTTCTTCGAGTGGGAATCGAATCCACAACTCGTCGCGGTCGAACCTCGTAGCCCGGTACGATAGTCGCCCTCGTGCCCCTGCGCCACGACTGGCCTCAATAACCTCTAATATATTTTATTTTTACGTTATTATTGCAATATTTGGATGGAGGTTTCATTTACTTACTCTGCTATATGCGGGATACTAAAAAAAATGGTGAAACTAAAAAAAAATTTTAGATAAAAAAGCATTGTAGTTATTTTAATTAAGAGTCAAGTGACTTTTTCTGATCTAAATATAGTTTTTTTAAGACCGACATGGTGCAGTGACTGAAACCGTTATGATTGATCGTGGCTTCAATCCCCACTGAAGGAAATAAAATATTTTGTAATTTCAGGTCATAAAAGTGATGTTTATTGTTGAGTTTTAAAAGATTTTTAGCGGAAACTGAGAAGATATTTTTTATGGAATTTTGCAATGTTAGAAAATGGAAGAAGCAGTCTAAAATAATAATATACATATTTTTATAGGACGTCATATCAAAGCTATTACTGTATGGGTAATGAAAGGCAAATATTCTTTTCGTTTTCGCATTTCTCATCAAAGATATGTTTGCAATTTACAATCCTTTTTCCTGAACTGTTTATTTTTGACAATTGACATAATATTTTGAAGTTCACTTAGCTTCAGGCTTTAACCCTAGCGGGGTAGTCAGAGAGATCGAAGCGTCAAACGCTACGGTCTCTACATACCCCTTTCGCCTCGTCCACTGTCATCATGCCTTCCGGGGTGTCCTCATGCTTAGTGACCCTCCTCCAGTATCTTTGATAGTGTGCTTTCAAAGAATGTGTCTGTATGTTTATCGTATTATATATACTTCAATTATATATACTTCAATCTATACAACTTTGAATTTTGCCACCAATACCTACGACTCGATTTCGGAAGGAGGTTTATGTCTACGTGCGTCGTTCTTGACTAATAGCATTTTATTTTACAACGATAATTTTATTATTTATTTTGTTTGAAAAAATCACATTTTCATTTTTGGAAAAAAAATAGGTATTATATATTATAGAGTAGCTAAAACGTGGTTTATCTTTAAACATTTAAAGTGGTGCTCAAGAAAACACTCCGTATATATCAAATCAAATCAGCTTCACTGTGTCCCGCACATAGCAGGGTAGGCAGAGGGAACCAAGTGTTAAGACACTCTGCTCCCCACTTTCTGCCGAATTCTGGAGGCATTGCGTGTTGAGTGGCAGAACTCAACGCCGCGCTTTGCCTCGACACCAGAGCGAAGAAATGGAAATATAAATTTAAGTAAATATTTCATCTCCTCGAGTGAGGATCGAACCCACAACCACTCGATCTACAATCACACTTTGTGCCCCTGCGCTACGAATGGCCTCAACTCTGTACAAGTATACCAAAAATATATTCTATACAATTCTAATTCGGGGGAATTCAGAATACGCGAATAGATTATTTCACTAAAGAAATATAAGAAATTAAAGTTAATATCGTGATAATAACATGTTTTTCAACTGAGAGAAATTTACTAAATCACATTTAACTTTTCTGTACTCATGATTTATTATATGACATATTTCATATGAACATGATATTATGGTTTGCCTGAAGGTACTTTTATACAGGTCGTGTGGAAATACATATATAGGTTAGGTTATGTACCTAGTGGTTATTGACTATAAAGGTATTCATTTATTTTCTCCTTTCTCTTTTTTTTTATCTGAAATGCATGTTTTTCTTTTTCAAAGTAATATGGTTACTATTTGATTTCACATGTTTTTTTTTCAATAAAATAATATTTTGGTCATCGTGGCGCAGCAATACGGCGCTTAACTGAAAACGCGGCGGTTGTGAGTTTGATTCTTACTCGAAGCTCTGAACTATTATCATATATTTCCTCGCTTTTGTAACAAGACAAAGTGACATTAAGTTCCGCCATTCAACACATAGTGTCTCAAAAATGGAGCAAAAAGCGGAGAAAGGAGTGTCTTAAGATTAGGTTTCCTCTGCCTACTCTGCTATATGCAGAATACAGCGTAAAGCAAAATAAAATAAAATGAAATATGGCCGGAAACCAAAAATATTCAATAAAGTGTGTATAACACAGAACAACAAACAACTATTTTCAATTATATTTTGGCTCTAACTACATTCCAAAATAAACTTAGATATTTTAACAAGAATAATAGGAATCGCGAACTTAAGAAAATATTGTCTTTTCAGTTACCGCACTCCGAGAGCACTGGGATGAGGCTAATGCTCGTGTTCTACAGCGCAAAGCGCAGCTCGACGCTATGCTCGGCGATTCACAGCGATACGAGGCGAGGCGACGCGATGCTGACGCGTGGCTTTCACGCATGGAGGCCAGGTTGGCTGGCATGACTCCCCCTGGACATACTGCTGATGTCCTTGAGATGCAACTGAGGGAACAAAAGGTAAGAAAATATTATATTTACTCAATTAAATCGTGTTTCAATGAAACATACTCGTATGGTCCTTTCCCTGATCTAGTCATACAATACACGGCGTTAGGTTTAGTGCGTTACAGTATGAAATTCTATATAAGAATTTTTGCCACCGAGTTTTAGAAAATAATACGTATCAATAAGAAAATATTGTTACATGAAACATCCGGCTCGAAGGACCATATAAATAACATTTGTATATTATTATATGAATGTAATTATTTGTTTATTGCTAGTATTAATTAATAAAACGTTTGCTATTATAATATATTTATTATGAGAATAAATAATTATTTTGTTTGGACGATTCGCTCAAGGGATTGTACTGGATAGTTGATTGCATATTAATGGTATTTGGAGACTTTAGTGGCGGAGCACAGCATCTTATTGTAAACGAGAGAGCCGTGAGTTCAAATTCCAATAAGGAAATGAATTATTGTCATTACTTGTAACTCTGTGATGAAATAACGAAACGAAGCGTTGAGTTCCGCCACGCCAAGTGGGGAACAAAACGTTCTTAACTAGGTTCCCTCTGTCTATCCTGCCATCCGGGACAAAGCATGTAGCTGTTTTTTTTCTTTAAGGGAAGATTTATTTGCTTTGTTTTGTTTGTATAGCCTTATGTCTAAACTGACTATTGTGACATTGACATAGGTTACTTTTGTTCTGACCGCAGTTATTTCTGAGAAGTATTTAGTTTTTTCCAATAATCTTATAAATAACGCAAAATATATTATTTGGCTTTATTATTACGTTTTTTCGTCTTATTCGAGCTTGAGTAAACTAAATTATAGTATTACATTTTTTATGGAGATTCTTTTTTTTTCTCTTAATTGTAAAATAATAAAAAAAATAAAGACTCGATGCTCTACAGCCTCTAATTATCTTTTGGTTGAACGTTTGACAAGCAAGAGCAGTATAATGTAAAGTTGAGGCCGAAATATAAACTTGAGCTTCCTCAAGTTCCTCAAACATGAGGTCGTCGTGGCCGCTGTGTCTGACTGTAAACGCGTTGGTTGTGGGTTCGATTTACACTCCGGGGAACAAAATATTTTCATTTGCTTGTAAGGAGGCAAAGCGCGGCATTAAGTTCCGCCACTCATGGCGCGCTATATCGAAAATGGGGTGAAAAATGGGAAAGGGAGTCTTAACCCTCCAACCCTCTACCTACTAAGTGCGAGATACAGCGTGAAGCTAAAAAAACCATTAACTAGAGAATATACATATGTAATTCTCAAAATCAATTTACATATAATATTTAGTAATTTAACCAACCATAGTATTATTTTAATTGCAATTTACGCTTATCGATACAGTCATTATCGTAATGTACGAAGTGAGGTGAACTGCACTGAATGCGGATTCCAGATTGTATTGCAACAAGGATATGTTCATATTAATCAGCTGAAATATAAAAAATTTAAAAAATCAGCTACACGCTGTATCTCGCACACACTAAGGTAGGTAGGGGGAACCTAGTGTTAAGACACTCCGTTCCCCACTTTCCGTTTAGTTCTGGAGGCATTGCGTATTGAGTGGGGGAACTCAACGCCGCGCTTTGCCTCACCACCAGTGCGAAGAAATGAAAATATAAACGTAAATAAATATTTCATTTCTTCGAGTGGGGATCGAACTCACAACCAGTCGATTTTACAGTCACACTTTGTGCCCCTGTGCCACGACTGGCCTCTGATTGAAATATAGCAGCAACCTGTATTTTATGAATGTGTTTGTGTGTAGGTTATATCTTTTCGTTGTTACTATTCACTTAGAGTAGAAATAAGTATAACTTAAAATATAATAACAAAAGCTGATTGTAAATGATTTTGTCTTAAGTCACTCAATTTCCGAGTCATTGCGTGTTGATTGGAGGAACACAACGGCGTTTTTTTTTACCAGCATTGGAAAATGAAAATAATTCATTCCTTCTAGTGCGAATCGAACCTACGACAATCGCATTTACAGTCACGACGACCTCAAATCGAACAAAAATATTAATAAATTAACAATTTTTATAGAGAATTTTATATATTTGATTATACATAACTTAATAATTATCGACTCTTTTATCTTTACGTCTCTTTTATATGGGTTAGTACCTGTTGACCTGATCCAGATTTTACAATATGATTTTTTTTTATATGAAGAAATTATTGCGTATTGTCTGTGTGGATAGATTTTATGAAGGTACTCAGTAAAATGAATAATCTACTGTTATTGTTTTTAAAATAAAGAAATGGCTATTTAGATTTTTCGTATATATAGTGAATATTAAAATATGGTAGTAATTCACTCCGGTCTCTTTTTCTAAGAGGAAAAAAAAATCTTATAAGAAAAAATAGAAAAAAGAAAAATGTTTCGCTTTTTACTTAGTAGCATGGTAGACAAAGGGAACCTAGTGTTATGACATTCCGTTGCTCCACTCAATGCCCAATATTCGAGACTGTATGTTGCGGCGAAAATAAATTTAGTACTCGCCCTATACGTTTTGTTTTAGCTTCACGCTGTATCCAACATAGAGTAGGATAGTCACAGGAAAACTAGTGTTAAGATACTCCATTTGTAAATTTGCAAATTTAATATAAGTGAGGCCGGTCGTGGCGCAGCGGCACGAGGTGTGACTGCAAAATCGACTGCTTGTGGGTTCGATCCCCACTCGAGGAGATGAAATATTTACTTAAATTTATATTTCCATTTCTTCGCTCTGGTGTCGAGGTGAAGCGCGGCGTTGAGTTCTGCCCCTCAACACGCAATGCCTCCAGAATTCGGCAGAAAGTGGGGAACAGAGTGTCTTAACACTAGGTTCCTTCTGCCTACCCTGCTGTGTGCGGGATACAGCGTGAAGCTGATTTTAATTTTTTAATTTTAATATAAGTGTGTTGCGTGGCGGAACACAACGCCGCATTTTGAGTCGTTATCAGAGCAAGAAAATGAAAATATTGAATGGTTGATTTCCCTGAGTGAGAGTCGAACTCAGAACCGTAACAGTCACACGCTTATGCCATTACGCCACGAGGTCCTCAAACTACTACACACTACTAACAAAATTACTTAAAAAAATATATTTTCTATTCCAGTCCTTCCATGCTGAAGTCCATCAGTATAAGCATCAGATAGAACTCTTCGGCCAGCTCACTCAGCGTCTGATAGCTGTGTATCGCAATGACGATACGACGCGTATCAAACGTGCTACCGAGGCTATCAACCATAGATACAATGAACTGAATAACAGGTAAATAATCGTAATGTTTTGTAGAAATATAAAAAACAATCAAATCAGCTTCACGCTGTATCCCGCACACACCAGTAGCGGTAGGCAGAGGGAACATAGTGTTAAGACACTCCGTTTCTCACTTTCCGCCGAATTTTGAAGGCATTGACTCGACATCAGAGCAAAGAAAATGGAAATATAAATTTAAATAAGTATTACATTTCCTTGAGTGGGGATCGAACCCATAACCGTCGTGGTACAGTCACACCCTTGCGCTCCTGGGCCACGACGGCCTCAAATTCTAGAAATATGATATATTTTTTTTATGATTAATAGAAACTAGTAGGTACTTTCTTTATACTGGAAAATCTTTATGTAGTAAGTGAATTTTATTTTCTGGTTTAAAAAAAAAATTAAATTAGCTTCACGCTGTATCCCGCACACAGCAGGGTAGGCAGAGGGAACCTAGTGTTAAGACACTCCGTTCCCCACTTTCTGCCGAATTCTGGAGGCATTGCGTGTTGAGTGGCAGAACTCAACGCCGCGCTTAACCTCGACACCAGAGCGAAGAAATGGAAATATAAATTTAAGTAAATATTTCATCTCCTCGAGTGGGGATCGAACCCACAACCAGTCGGTTTTGCAGTCACACCTCGTGCCGCTGCGCCACGACCGGCCTCTTTTCTGGTTTTCATTAAAATGTATGGCGTTGAGTTTATATCTAACAGAAATTTGCGAACGAAATTATGGTAGGATGCTTAGCACTTTCTGCCTATCCGCCGAAGTTAGGGAGATGAAAATAATATGTTTAATTTATAATTAGAAACGCAAAATCTGTTTTAATTGAAACGTAAGAAATTAAGATAGCTAATTAATAATGCACGTGGTACATCATGATTTATTGAAATGTTACTTTAGCGCCATCTAGCGGTGAACCCTTAGAGTCTCTATGTACATGGCGTATGTTGCGTTTTTGTTGAATTAGTATCAAACAATTTTAAGAGATGGCGTCAGCTACGTTATTTACGTTTACTTAGAAATATTCTATAAATCTAATAGATGGCGCACATATAATAATAGTCTACTGTTTATAGATTCGTAAAGATGTCTCTAAAGCTCATTTATTAAAAAAGGAATGGTTCTAATCGATACAATATGTAAAACAAAAAATAACATAGTATTAAAAGTGACTGATGCATTAAAATAACATTGTAATAAACTTTTATTAAAAAAAAATACGAAAATCAAAATAAATTTGTAATAATCCTCCATTTTTAGAGACATCAGTACTTGTATTAGTTAATGACAGAGAAAATGTAATTGATTAGTTTAAAAACTAATTAAAAATCTTTCTTGAGATAGTTAAATTCACAACTGCAATCTTCTACTTTTAGTAGCCACTCTTTTTGTTAAAATATGTTCTAGTACAGCATCTTTCAGTAAAAAAATGTTTGTGTTCTTAGTATCATCGCTCGTGGCAAGGCGTTGCATTCCGCAGTTTCTTCGCTGCAGAACTTTGATCGTTCTTTAGAGAAGTTTGTCGCTTGGTTGAGTGAAGCGGAGTCATTGCTGGATGCTGCTGAGAGAGATCCTCATCTATTAAAGGTAAATTATATTTTAATTATCTTATCTTATCTTATGTTTGATATAAGAATATAATTAAATTTTATTTATTGTATTTAATAGGAAGCCAACGTTATATATACAATTCTTATTCTAAGAACAAAAACAATCTTCAGAGCCTATAATATTAATTGTACACCGCACTTAATTCTAAATTTATATGCATGAAATTAAATAAAAAAACAGATAATGAAATAATACAAATTATTCTTTGATATGTTTGTGTGTTGTATAATAAAATATCGTCAACTTAGTGTTATTTAAGTTAGCTCATTTGTATCTGATTTTAAAACTGACTATTACAATTAACATTCAACAATATTTTTTAAAATTAAAACATGTATTAAAAAATAATACAAATTGAAATAGCTATTTTTAAATATAACAACATAGAGATATCCGTTTCTTGTGCATTTTTTTGTCTTCTATAGTGGAACACAAAGAAAAAAATTAAAATCGTGATCTTAGGAGAAACACACATAAATATTATAAACATACGTAGAGAGGAGTCCCTCCACCACACTACTTCACTCATTTGAAATCTAACAATAGTAGCAATAAAAAAATATAATATTCTTACATTAATATTAAATTAAAAGTAATTGAAATAAAATATTTGATAGACTGTAGATATAATGCTCATTGATTTCGCGCTATATTCATTCGGGGACTCATTTCAGCAAATTCCTTAGGCATAATTCGTATCTGTACAAATTTCATGTCGTAATTTTGTTTTAGTACAATAGATGGCGCTGCTATTTTTTAATTGTAAATAATTATCAGTTAACAATTTTAAACATATGTATTATTATAAGAAAGAGTAAATTTATTTAAATTGATAGATTGAAAAAAACGTTCAAAAGTTTCATTAAAAATTATTAAGTTTACACATAATGAATTGCCCAATCATGGTCTTTATCCAATTTATACTTATTAAAAAAAAGTTTTACAGCGCCATCTATGGGAGGGTGCAAAAATGAAATGGCTGAAACTGTGTACGTAAGGTTCTAATTCAAAATTCCGGATTCTTCAGCGCCAGCTATTGGCTGTTAGTAACTTTAAATTTCCAAATTTAACAGTTAATAACGGCCAACAGTTGGCACCAAGCAAAGAATTTTAAAGATATAAGGAAAAATAAAAATTGTTTTAGCATATTTAGTTAAACTACATCTTAAAGTAAATATCAATAATATTTACTATTTAAAGTAAATATTAATAATATATAAAAATATTTAAATTCGAAAAAAATATTAACAATAATTATGAGTTATGCAACAACATTATTAATTATATTATATTACACACTACTTTAATACTTTAAAATGTAGTTTGATTTTGTTAAACAAAAATAATTGAAAAAAGATATTATAATTCTGAAGTCGATGCTAAGTAAAAAAACAGGCTTAGTAATTTGATATTGTAGTAAGGCTATTGTCGATAGCTATTCCATATTTTCTTTATTTAATAAAAAAATATCTGCAATAATTGTCACCCTTCATTATATTAAGGGAACATGATGTAATTAATACCTTATAGTAGATTGATATTTGTAAACATTTACTTAATAAGATAATTTATCGTTTTAAAATGATAATTTAAATGAGTAATTAGTATTTAGAAAACAGATTTAGCAAACACTCAATATCGTGTATTCATTATTTCACTTGAAAAATAAGGATATCATGTTTAAATACTTTTCTGTATGTACTTAATATGATTAAAATCATCATTTAACAGGTGAAAAGTAAGAATAAACATTGATTTTAAGATTGACCTTCTATTATATAATATTTTACTTTAAAACGTAAGGCAAACCGCGCATTTCATCGTCTATTCTCAGTCAAACGGAACCGGAATAAAATATTTCAAATAATGGCAACCTTTGCTTGCCGCAGTTACTTTCCAGGCAACCATGTGTTATAGTGTTGAGAAAAAAAATAAGCTTTAATTTGATATATAATTCAATAAAAAAATACATGAGTGCAAATTACCATTAAGTGACCTATTTAAACCAGGCAACCCTGGGCTTGCGACAGACTGAGAGCTGGCAACCATTGTTTTTCCAATTCCTTATGCGATTTTCTTTGAAATGATGTGGGATTCACATAAAAAACATACGAGTGCAATTTTCTCTAAAAACGAATTACGAAAAAATTTAATTAAAGGTGATTCCGACAGGATTCTTCTAGGCAACCCTAGTGTAATCTACTCCACTATCATGTATCATGATTTCTTAAATATAAGTTTCATTAGAAAAACAGACCCCTACAAATTTAAGCAATGGCATCTCGACCTAAAACTACCACTTTGAATAAATAAGTAGCAAAATTTGTGTCTATATAAAAGTTCTGTTAGATTTATTTTACTAGAAAAATAAAATAAAAACTAAGAAAAAAGTTAGATCTAAAACACGTTTGATCTTTTCAAGCGTTAGGTATGAAGTTTTCACTAGAACGCATCACACAACTATATCCTGTACTGACACCATATTAAATATGATTTAGGGACATTTTTATAATTATTAATTTATGTACGACTAGGATTTAGAACGTTGTGGTACAGCTGCGTAGCAGCAGGTTCAATTCTAGCTCAAGGAATTTAATTATAATCAATACAAAGTGCAGCGTTGAGCTCCGCCATTCAACACACCATACGAATTAAAAAAACAGACCATTTATTTGACAATTTACTTCACAACAATAGAGTTGCTATATAATTCTCTTTTGTAGGTTCCCTTATCACCGACATGACATGAATCTTATATTTAGGCATGTCACGTGTCATACATACATACATATTTTGACAACCGTGAAATTATAGAGCGCTGAGGGAATTCATATCTATTTAGGCATATAATAGTTGCGAGGAATCATATTACAAAAATAGAATGAAAATAGAAAAATATATGTATTTGGTTTATTTTGCTTCTAATTTTTTTGCTTATTAATAAATGGAATACTACATTCAGATACATAGATACACTCTGTTTTCTGCTTTCTTTCACTTGTGGGAATGCCGAAAAGTGGCTGAATGCATCGTTAGCGTTGTGCTAACACGCTGTTATATACCCCAGCAAATATTTATGTACAATAAATTATCACTATCTCTCAACTTATCAAACACATATCAAGGTAGGCAGAGGGAACCTGAGAACCTAGTAAAGATACTCCGTTCTTATTAAAATAGTTCCGTTCCCCATTTTCCGCCAAGAGAAAAGCCGATGCATAGCAAATTGAGTGTTGAAATTTAACGCCTCGTTACCAGCGAGGAAATGTAAACACTAAATATCCTCGATTGGGAATCAAACCCACAATCTGTCACGTTTACAGTGCACCCTTGTGCTCCTGCGCTACGACTAGCCTTGATGAAATTAGATCAAGATGCAGAAAAATAAAAAAGCTAAATTATGTTTAATTTAAATAAAAGAAATAATTTCAAAGTTTAGTATAAACTTCTACAAGTTGGTCACCCTCCACAAAGACAATGGCATTGCACAATGCCAGCTCTAAACAGACATCTTGCAAGTTTTTAACGCGACGTCACAAAATATACCGGTTTTATAAAAAATGTGAAATATTAAAATATAATATTTTTTGTGCTTTCATAAAAGCTTTTAGCTTACTTGAATTTAGAATTATGGGTTCTAATTTTGCACGATTATATAAAGTATAGATAGAGTTCAATTCCCACTCGGAAGAAAGAGTAATTTTCAGTTTTTTTGTTGGTTACTAGGGTTGTTAAACTCTCTGCCTCACCAATTTTTTTTTTTTTTTTTCGAACATGAGGTTAATGCTGTTAGCCCTATTGGCCTTTACAGCGACACCGGGTGGGTACAGTTGCCTCACCAATCTCTGACTACCATTTTATATGCGGGATACAGCGTGAATTTAAAAAAAATATGAAATTTAGTATAAAAATACTTCTAGAGGCACATTATTCTGGGGTCCTTGTCTAATTGGAGACCATGTTTGATGTATTACAGAACTCAGTTTCCTCCGATTTATCTCCTTCTCCTGAGTTATATTATTATTATATAAATATAATATTTACATAATAATCTATATATATAAAAGGACATGTTCCGACTGACTGTGGTAAGACGCACGCACAGCCGTAACCGCTGTGCGTAGAAACGTGAAATTTGGACAGATGTTTATTTTCGTAATCTGAACATCCACTAAGGAGGGACTTTGAAAAATTTTAACCCTAAAGGGATGAAATAGGGGTTGAAAGTTTGTATGGATTTTGTTTTAAATCGGCACCGATTTTTATAAAATTTGAAATTCAGACTCTTAAAAATATTTCATTGAACACGTGTTTCCTGGTTTTTTTTAGCATTCACCCCTAAGGGTGCAAATAAGCGGGCGTAACTGCGCGCGCCCGCTTGTATAATATAAATATAATATAATATTTACATAATAATAATAGTATATAGTGTAAGCTAATAACGTCAAAAAATTATAACACTATTTCAAATCAATATTCGATTTTGTTACAGGTAAGTGTCTTCAATATTTGGAATGCTATGCAATGCGGTGAGTATGTGGATTTTTTTTATAATAAACAAAAATATTTTTATACTTTTAGCTTCACGTTATATCCCGCATGTAGCAGGGTAACCAGAGGTAACCTAGTTTAAGACACTCACCGGCAATAACGGAACCTAGCGTCGCCTTTTTTCTTTTTCGCGGCCACAACTGCCTAATTTTTTTATACTTATAAATAAACAATAAAACAACATTATCAAAAAAAAACTAAGAAAAAATATTTCCGATCATTCATATTACAATCTAAATATTTAATCTAGGTTAAGGCATCCTTCAAACGTGACGTGTGACGTGTCAAACGTCTCATACATTATGCGCATATAGATTCCCATCGATTGATATTTACTTGTGTAAGTCTTGGCACCTGCGTTACCGCGTCTTGTTAAATATTATTCTAATATTTAACTAGTTAATTTAACAATTCTTCTAATATTGAGACCAGTCGTGGCGCAGGGGCACAAAGTGTGACTGTGTGGTTGTGGATTCGATCCCTACTCGAGGAGATTAAATATTTATTTAAATTTATATTTCCATTTCTTCGCACTGATGTCGAGGCAAGCGCGGCGTTGAGTTCTGCCACTTAACACGCAATGCCTCCAGAATTGGGCAGAAAGTGGGGAACGGAGTGTCTTAATACTAAGATCTCTCTGCCTACCCTGCTGTGTGCGGGATACAGCGTAAAACAGATTTATTTAAATTTTTTTATGTATTTGATATTTTAAAGAGAAAGGAACGTAACGAATCACTTCGCTTCTCCAATGTAGGTATATTTAGAGACATTGCACGTGCTGGCTCTCTAACTCCACAGAAAGACTTGTATAAAATTATTTGCACGATATTTAAAAATATTGCCGTGAAAAATGTTAATCGATAACTTGTTGTTAATTAAAATAGATATTGCGATCTCATATAACAAAAATGGATATATTTGTATGGTATTTTTTAGTTTTAGACTTCGTTCTTTTGATTTAAAAGTATATGGTTACTAAGTGATATATAACAATATTTACATACAGATAATAAGCTTAATAGTGCTTTAAATATCTTAAATTTTATTCAAATTTGAAGTCATTTTCAAAAATGGCCTTAAACGGACGTCGTTTAGAGACGTTTAAAAGTCGTTGGAAAACAATTTCAGTGGCACTTCCTGATCAAAGCGAATGCGCTTTATAGTGTAATGTGCATTTAAAATTTTAAAATTAAGTAATTTGAATCTACAATATTGTATTTTTTTTGAGATTCACTCTGTATCCCGCACACAGCAGGGTAGGCAGAGGGAACCTAGTGTTAAGACACTCCGTTCCCCACTTTCTGCCGGATTCTGAAGGTATTGCGTGTTGAGTGGCAGAACTCAACGCCACGCTTTGCCTCGACACCAGAGCGAAGAAATGGAAATATAAAAATTTATATTTAATTAATACTTAAATAAGTAAATATTTCATCTCGTCGAGTGGGGATCGAACCCACAACCAGTCGGTTTTAACAGTCACACTTTGTGCCGCTGCGCCATGACTGACCTCAACAATATTCTATACTCTGAAATATAAAAGTAAAAGTAAAGAAAGCAATTAAAATATTAATTACTTACGTACAATGTGAGTGNATATATATATATATATATATATATATATATATATATATATATATATATATATTTTTCTTACTATAGTATATCGAGAAATTGTCTCTTAGAGCTAGGACCTTGGTAAGGTAGTGTAGGGGAACGTCCTATTCTATCTAGATACCAATTTTTGAATTTGTAAATATTGTAGTTTCATTTGTGCGATTAATCACTCAGTGACGGAAGCGTTTTATATAAATAAGTAGTTGGCCATTGGAGTTATTATTATGGAAATATTTATATTAAAAATATCGTAGAGATTTTAATGATTAATTTTTTAAGCTCGCTCTTCAAAGTGGGAAACGGAGTGTCTTAACACTAGATTCCCTCTGCCTACCCTGGTACGTGCGGGATACAACGTGAAGCTGATTTTTTTTAAAACTCGCCCTTTACGTGATGAACGAAAGTACATTACGCGAAGTATAGAATTAAAATGTGAATTATTACCACTAAATTCTCTCTCTCTTTTTCATATACAATATGATTGTTGCATAAATTCACATATATAAACATGCAACACCAATATGCTAAAAAGAACTAATTTTCTATTTAAATATTCTTTGTATTACATTCTTTAGCACTATTCACTACAACAGTCACGGTCAACTAAACATATAACAAGTTTTTTTACTCAATCAAACCAATTTTGGACTTTCGATATACATATATGTATACGAGTAGGTAATATATATATATATATATATNTATATATATATATATATATATCAACAACACACCTCTCTTTTTTCCCTTAGAAACTTCGATAAATCTTCTTTTTGTACCCCTACACTCCCTAAAATACCTATTTATATACATGATAAATTTCCACTTCCAAAATCCACTAGTTTCGTGTATGCGTAGTCCCTCAGTCACACGTTAAGGGAATAGTTGTATATATGTAGATTATGTAGTATACATAAGTAAGAGGAAATGCTCCTAAAATTCAGCGGAAAGTAAATAATGGCAGTGTTTTAATGGGAACGGATGTTCTAACACTTATTTCCCAGGTTCTCTCTACCTATCCTGCTACGTGCGGGCTAGAGCGTGTAACATTTTTAATAATACGTTTAATATTTTTAATATTAAATACAAACAGACAGACAACGTTAGACCTTTTTTAAATGCATTTTGAAACATTTCGACACATAAAAGCGTTTGAAGAATCGATATTGTACAATGTTTCCACTTGAAAGGGCGTAAAGAAAGGGCGTAAAGGCCGCTCGGTAATAAGGGGCCCTTATTATTGAGGAAGCGTTGCTTTCACCCGTCAAAGTTCAGTTTTTTTGTTTAATAAAATGAAAATAGGGTATTGTAAGTCATTTTTACACATTTTTAGAGTTCCGTACCTCAAAAGGTAAAATCGGAATCCGTATATGTAAATTCAATTTGTTGTTAGTATGTCCATTTGTCAAGACCATTTATCTCGAGATTGCGTGGAGGAACGCAGCTGAAATTAATATCAAATATTCTATCTATCTATAGTCCCTTGAAGCACAATAAAAAATCAAGCTTCTAAGCCAACGCAATCAAACGAGCAAAGATACGAGCATTTATGCATCAATTTTAGTGCAAATTCGCCGCGTTATCAAAACCTATAGGGTACTCACCCTTGGATCTACGGTCATGAAATACGACACGAAGGGAGAACTTGTATTTATTATATACAAATAAAGAAAAAAGTCTAAAAAGTGAAAATTTATACGTATTTCATAGGAAAAATTGTTACAAATTCATATTTTAAGTTCATTTCATACAAAATGAATGAATATGTCCGCAAACTTAAGTTTACCAACTACAACTCTTAAATTGATACGGAACCATCAGTAGGCGAGGCCGACTCGCAATACATTATTAGACAATATATATAATGAAACCTAATTTTTTTTTAATTATTAATTTAAATTAAACTATTATATATTTATTAATATTATAAAAATGGCCATCAAGAAAAGTTACTAGCAATAAAGACGTTGAGTTCGAGAAAAACAATTTATCTCAGAAAATAACGAGTGGCGACCATTAAAAAGTCATTAGCTGAAACAGTCAGGCTCTCGCGCTTAAAAAATACATTTCCTTGCATCTTTATATTGGAAAGTGGAAATAATTGAACTACATTCACTACAAATATTTTTATAAATTAAATAACCCCAGATTTCTAAATATATTTAGAATATCGAGCTTACTTTTTCTAGCATACTCAACACGCATTGCCTCGAGAATTCGGCAATAGTGGGAAACGGAAATGGGGAAAGAAGTGTCTTACCACTATACCACAGGTTCCCAGATTCTCTCTGCCTACCTATCTCTGTGTGGGACACAGAGTGTTAATAACAATTTATATAAAGATTTCCTATAATTAAAATGTATTATATGATAAATTTAAGCGGACAAAAACCGGGTTTGGATAGCTCGTTTATTCTAAGCAAACATCGAAACTTCGAAACATATACGCACAGAGATACTTCAAATTATCCACGCACTGGAGTGTCTTAACACTAGGCTCCCCTACTAAATGCGGGATACAGCGTAAAGCTGAAAAAAAATTGGACAAAATAAGCACCAAAGCATTTCCGATAAGAGCCAAATAAAAAATAATATTTATTACAAACACAAACCCACACTCTCGTTTAGTGCACAATATTGTGTGAAATCAACCGATAAGGATCCATTCCTCTTTCATTCGGTGGAAGGAAACGGTTTGGGAAGCTGTGAGCTGTTTATTTTATTACTTTTACTATATCGTTTGTGATTGAGTTTCCTTGTAATGTAACCGCGGAGTGAGTTATTATCGATTTTTGATTATTATTTTACTGTTATATTATAGATGAGGCCAGTTGTGGCACAGGAGCACGTATACTCAAAGGATTGAAATATTTAAAAAATATTTTCATTAACTGGCTCTCCTAACGAGGTAAAAGCCCGGCGTTGAGTTCCGTCACTCATCAAGCAATGCCTCAAAAAAATCGGCGGAAAGCGGGGAACGGAGTCTTAATGCTATTTTCCCTCTGCCTACCCTGCTGTATGCGGGATACAGTGTGATATTAAATAAATAAAATAGTGTACATTGAGGCCAATCGTGGCACCGGAGCACGAGCATGTGACTGTAACCGCGACAGGTTGTGGGTTCGATTCCCACGCGAGGGAATGATTTTTTTTATATTTTCATTTCTTCGCTCTGGTAACGAGGCAATATACTTTTTTTTGTTATTTTTCACTTATTTAAGATCTAGTTTAAAAGTTATAATGGAATTTATGATCGATATTATAGAATATAGAACCTCCTCCTCTTTGTAAGTCGGTTAACAACGAATACCAAGTGCGCATAAATATATGTGTATTTAATAAGAAGCCAGTAAATCCATTTCTTTGGGTAAACGCAAAAACATTTGGGAATTATGACTGTTTATGGGATTTTATGGGGTCCCTTTTACTTGTATTGTGGTTAATGGGCACGTTAGTAACAGTAGTGCATTGTATAAATTGTGTTTCGTAAAAACCATTCTTCTCCCTTCATCAATCTTTTAGATTGAATATAATTCTCCGTTCTAAGATTGGATATGGGAAACGAAAAAATAAGAAATTTAGTAAGCGTGTCGCGTGGGCGAACTCAACCCTGCACTTTGGTGAGAACCAAAACACAGATATCAAAAATATATTTAATAATTACCCGTATAGATATCGAACCCACAACTGATACGCTTTCCCACTGTGTCACAATAGCCTAAATTTTCATCCAATAAAAACTCATAAAACTAATTTTAAGTACAAAAACGTTATTTAGAAGTTATAACTACTATTACATACATACATTTCAAGTAAGCTGTTAGCAACAGTGGCGGATTGTCGATATTGTTTCTCGTTCAGAGCGTTTCTGCCCGAGCGCCCGTCGCAACGAATTATCTTAGTGATGTTACTATCGAAGTTCTGTTTAAATTTTAAAGGTAGCTTTTTCATGCTAAGTATTATTATATAGATACATCACTAGTTATTTTTGAAGTGATATAATTTTGATTAATATATAATGTTTATAAAATATATTGATCTTGGTTTATATAATGCAAAAAAAATTACATTTTAAAAGTTATAGTTAAAAAACAGTTTTTGAACAATATTTCTAATGTTTTTGTTAGAGGACGTCGTTTTAAAGCGGCACAATGACTAACTATAAACGCGGTAACGCAGTTGTCGTTTGTGGGTTCGACTTCCACTCGAAGGAATGAATTATGTTAATGTCTTCAACATGAAACTGTTTCTAGACACAAAGCGGCGTTGAGTTCCACAATTAGTCGAATAATGAGAAACGTAATGTTAATTCTATTTTCCCTCTACTTACCCCGCTATGTGCGGGATGCAGCGTGAAACTAATTTTAATTTGTTTAAGCCAAGTTATTATTTCATATATTTGACCCTTGTTTTGTTTATGATCAAGATTACAAAAAAAAACAGTTTTTTCGAATATCCCATTTTCCAAGCGAATGGTATAGGCCGATACGTTTCTCTTCTGTTTAATAAAGCTGAGGATTTATTGGAAGTGAGGAAGGTTGTGCTAAGTATTTTACGTTAGTAAAAATATAAGATACTACCAAATTAGTGTTAGTTTTTTAAACATTTTTAAAGTGTTATTCCACACTTAGGAAAGAAAAATATTTATTTAGAAAACGTATAAAAATTTGAACGTAGCGGGACTCGAACCCGCGCCTCCTGGAAACCGACCAGATCGGTCGGACCAGGTGGGGAGGCAAAGCGCGGCGTTGATTCCCGCCACTCAACACGCTATGCCTCCAAAATTCGACGCAAACTGCTCCCTCCCTCTGCGTACCTCGCTACATGCGGGATAAAGCGTGAAGCTAAAAAAAAATAAGAAAATATATATGTAAAATGTAGGTTTGTATGTATGTGTAATAATAGGTTTTTAAACGGTTATATACATAGATACAAATCAACTCTGTTCTCAAACGGCAACGCAATTTTAACGCAATGCGTGCGCTTCCATACAATTTTGTTAAAAGCTTCTCCTTTCTACGTGTATTTATTTAAATGTATTAAGATATCTCTTGAATTTTGTCGTATTATAAAGACTTTGAATGTAATAAACTGTATGAAGAGTGGTTTTAAGTGTTATATTTTTTTTTCGCTTCATCAAATTTCGCACACAGGTAGTAGGGAACCTAGTGTCAAGACACTCCGTTCCAGCGAATAAATGAAAATATTATTTATTTCATTTTCTCGAGTGGGAATCATAACCCACAAATCTTTTATGGAATTTAAGATTTCCTTATTTCCCAAAGAGAGCCAAATAACTCCATTATTATTTATTCTATAAAAATATATATAGCTTCGCGCCTAGTGTTAAATACTCGGTTCCCCACTATATTAGAAGTGATTCAATTTCATTTTAGGTTTGTACGTCCCCAAAATCAATTATTAACAGCAAGCCACCCACTTCCAATATTGGGTAAAACGTGTCCCATGTGTTGATCCAGATTATGATTTATTTCACAGTATTATTAAGTTCAGAAAATTTTGTTTTTTTTTTATTATATTGCAATAGCTATAGGTAATCTATATTGAGGCTTACGTAGTACAATGGATACGTGTTGGTCTGTTATCTCGACAGTTGTGGGTTTGATTCACAATCGGGGGAATGATCACGTTTAAATTATTTTCATTTTCTCGTTCTTTTAGACTCTATACATAGTATATTGCTTCTAATGTCTCGAAATTTGGGGAGCGGCGTTTACATTAGGTTTACTATGCCTACCGTTCTATGCGGGAAAAAGCGTGAAATAGCTTTTTTAATATACATTGTGACCATAGTGGCTTAGTGGGGCAGTGACTGAGTGTAAACGACGGTTGTTACTTCGATCCCATCTCGAAAGAGTAGGATTTACATTTGAATATTTTTGCGATATTGGTTTCTAATAATGGAGAACGTAGTTTCATGATAAAGGATTCTCTCTGCTTATTCCATTATTCCATTCCTATACGATAACACGTAATATTTATATATCTTATATTTAGCTTCACGCTGCATCTCGCATATAAGCAGGGGGTATTCAGATGGAATCTGCGTACGTAGTGTTAAAATAATCGTTACCATTAAGGCACTTCCGTTCCCCACTCTCCGCGGAATTCCTGAAGCATTGCTTGACAAGTGTCGGAACTCAATGCCGCTTTCCTTCCTTGCCAAAGCAAAAACATGAAAATATATAATAAAATATCATATTCCCCCAAATGAGAATCGAACCCACAAGCGTCGCGTTATCAGTCACACCCTTGGGCCTTCGGGCCACGATGGCCTGATATTAAAATATTATAATATTGAAATTTACTTTTAAACTCTTAAGCTATATCCGGCAACACTCCTTTACCCAATGTTATTGAGCTAAATATAGATACATTAAGATTTGTTTATAGTAGTATAGCTTATAACAAAAAAAACAGCTTCACGCTGTATCCTGCACACAGCAGTGTACCTAATGCTAAGACACTCCGTTCCCCATTTTCCGCCGAATTCTGTTTTTTCACCTCGACACCAGAACAAAGAAATTAAAATATAAATTTAAATAAAATGTCACTTCCTCAAGAGGGTATCGAACCCACATCCAGTCGCATTTACAGTCACACACTTGTTCCCCTGCACCACGACTGGCCTCTTATAGATTATAGCTTATATTTCGAAATAGCCACACTCAAAACCCATTAAGGATTTTAAGGTTCGTTGCTACCACTTTACAATCGGGATTAGCGGCAACTGTTCATCTAAAAATACTGTAGAAATATTAAAATGTATCCGCATTTAGTATGGAAAGGATTAAATATGAAATGCTCGTAATGTATAATGGGTCTTGTAAATATAACGGTTGTGGGTTCTATTCTTATTCGGGGTATTGAAATATTTTTGTTTATTCATTCTGGGTAGCAAGACAAAGCTTTGGCGTTGTCTTCTGCCACTCAACGCGTATTTTCTTTAAACTTTGGTGGGAAATGAGGAACAGACTGTTTTAGATTTAGATTTTCTCCACTTACTCTCCTAAATGTGGGATATTCCTTGATGCTAACAAAGAAACAAAAGAGAGAGAGAGAGAATTTAAAATTGTAAAAATTGCATAATTTAAAAACCTTATTAAATATTACCAAGAGGTGGTCCTAGCCGTCAATGCCTTAGAATTCGAATTCGAATTCGAAAAGTGAGTATTAATGGAAACAGAGTGTCTAAACACTAGGTTCCCATGTTCCCGCTGCCTACCCTGCTATATGCGAAACAAAGATTTAAAAAGAAATGATACAAAATTTTCTCTTTTCTCTATAAGTGCTATAGGTACCTCAGAAAATCTCTTTCCAAAGGCATCTTTAGTAGTTAGGTACTAAAGGTACCTTTGGAACGTATTATAGACATAGATAGATATCGAACTGCCATCGTTAGCATGTTAAGCGTTCGATTATCTTAATTATATTAATTAACTAAATCACATTAACACGTATATCAACTCATGCAATACATTTTGTAAGGTGGTCCTAGGTTCATGTCTTTCTTAAACCTAGGTAGAAGTATTTGAAAAATTATGACTTGAAAAATATAGATACATGAAAACTTAAAACTTGAAAGAAGAAAAATACTATATGTATATAATATTAATTGAAAGCCACTCGTGGCGCTGAAGCACAAATTTGCCATTACAAATGTTTAATGCATTCATTTCCTCGCTTTGGTAACGAGGCAAATTGCGGCGTTGAGTTGCGCCACTCATCACGCACTGTCTTCAGAATTCGCCAGAAAATTGGGAACGGAAGTGTTTCAATGGAAACAGAGTCTCTTAAATCAACTCTGCTACACAAAAATATTTTTTTAAATCGAACCAGTCGTTCCCGAGATTCATTTCATTCAACCAAACATACTCTTCAGATTTATAATATTGGTATAAAAGTACAAAGAATAAATTGTTTTTTTTTTCTTTCTTAATTTTATTTGTACTTAAATTGATATACCAAATCCGTTCCGCCCTATCTCTTTCCGGGTGCATAACATTTTGTAAAGCTATAAATTATTCATAAGTCGTTTACGTTGCCGAAGCCAGTTCGATTTCACAATGTTTCTAAATAGAAAATATAAAATATCCCAATCCCCAGAATGGGAATCGAACCCATAACTGTCGTGTTTACAGTTACACACTTGAACCCCTACGCCACGACGCGACGGCCTCTATTAAACTTAACAAGACATTATTAGTATTATTGATATACTTATTTCTTCTAATTGTACTTAATTCCCTACTTAACTGAATTAGTAGGGACGCCTTGAATTTTATACATGAACGAAATATTTTTCTCTGCGCTGGTAAGAGACATAATGCGGTATTAAGTTCCGCCACTCAACATTCAATGTCTCGAAAATTGGGAAGGTTACTAGGAAACGAATTGCCTTAGTGTTGAGTTCTCTTTGCATATCCTTCTGTTTGCTGCAGCGTGAAGCATTTCTTTTTAAATAGTCAAGTGAGGCCTGTCATGGCACAGGGTCTTAAGTTTGTGATTGTAAACACTATAGGTTATGAGTTCGATTCCCACTCGAGGAAATGAAATATTCACATATATTTATTTAATTTCTTCACTCTGGTGTTAAGGCAAAGCGCGGCGTTAAGTTTCGCCACTCAACACGCAATGCCTCCAGAATTCGGCGGATAGTAGGGAGCGGAGTGTCTAACACTACACTCCCTCTGTCTACCATGAAGAAAAAAACTAAAGCTACTATGCAATTTGAATTACTTTATTGTTACATTTTAAATAAAAGATAAATAATGTTATTCTTTTTAAAAAATATATTTACATTGCTTTAACGACTATAATGTTAGAAAAACTTCGTAGTACTGTTTTGATTCATAGAATTATCATATTATGTTAATATCGCGCGATAATTAATTAGCCTTTGGAATATACACTCGGGTGCCTTATTACAACTTGAAATTTATATTATTATTATATTAGAGAAAACTTATATTAGAGTTATAGTATTTTTTTTTATATTATACATAAAGTAAATTACAGATCTGTAAATTATAGTTTTTGTATATTATTTTGATTTTAATTTCCAATTTCTATTCCTTCTCTTGTATTGTTTCATATTATTTAAATTTTCATAAAAAAATTGCGATATTAAAAAAAAATAACTTGTATCTTTAATTAAAATCGTAGCAACCCTATAGTAAACTAAACCAAAACAAGGCGTCGCGGGGGTCGGGGGTGGCCGGCCGGCGTCGCGACGGCAGTCGGCCGGCGGATGCCGTGCGCGACGCACGCAGCGCGCCATGTGACCCTGCCGGCGCCCGCCATGACCGAGGGGGCGGGCAGGCCCAGGCCCGCGCCGCCCCGGAAACCTGACTCCTTGACCCTCGCTTGGCCTCCCTGGGAGGACCCGCCGCCGCCTGCACCGGAACCTACGAAACCTCTAACCCTAAATACGGCCGATTTCGGCGGCTTCTGCCCATACACACCACCTGCACCCATACAACCTGAGAGGCGGCCTCGAAGACCCCAGAGCGTGGTCTCGCCCCGTCAGATCCCACCGGTACCTAGACGCCCCCATTCAATAGGTTCCGTTGACGATGAGTGGTCGGTGCCCATCTTGCAGCCGGTGCCGAGGCGGCCGGTGCCCAACCTTACGTTGCCGCGCGCGAATTTTAATTTACCGTCCTCGAGAAGTGATTATCAGTTACAACGGCCTGCTATTATGACGAACGGTTATGGTGCGGTGCCGCCATCTACGTCGCGTAGACTGTCGTTGCCGGGTCAGCAAAATGTGCCCAAGTTGTCTGCCACGTTCCACGGCCTCTCGGGTCTTATGGGCCCCGTGCCCTCGCTGGGAACCCCCGGGACCCCAAGCACGCCCGCGGCCGTACGCGAGGCTGTGCGGCATTTGCTGCAGCAGCCAAGAAACGGCTTCCCCATCATGGACCATAAGCTGTCCCTCTTTATCGATATTTTGGACGCCCAGGAGAGATTTTCGCAGGTTTGTTATAAGGTATTTCAAGTAAATTCGCCTATTTAGTCACCTTGTTTACACATTCACTACAAAATGCACAGGTCGTTAGCGGTCTATTTAAAAAGGTCTAAATTCTATTTAAGGCCGGTTCAAAAACGGTGTTTATATACAGGAGTAGAGTAGCACGAGTTTATTTGCCAAGTACTGTGGGGTTGGAATAGTGTCTCGAAAATAGGAATTAAACGGTTTTGGACATGTTTCTTGTAATCTGTTTTTAGTTTTATTTAATTTTTACAAGATTTGTATTGTATATCATTTAAAATTACAATTTAATCTTATTGTTTGAAAGTTTCTCTCGTAAAATATATTAATTCACTTACTTCCGAGTTGAGGAGGAAGCTTCTTAGGCTCTAGAAGTTTAATTTGAAGTAGAACGTTGCAATAAAACAAAAGTTTTTTTTATGCCGGATGTAGCAGGATAAGCAGAGAATTTTGTGTCAAGTCACTTTGTTCCCATTAAGACACTTGTGTTCCCCACTTTCTGCTGTATTTTAGAGACGCGCTTTACCTTGTTACTCGTTGCGAGTAAATGAATATGAAACATTTACAACTTCTTCGAGTGGGAATCGAAGTCGTACACCTATACCCCTGCGCCACGACTGGCCTCTAAAACGAAATTTCGTAGCTATTAAATTCCTTACAAAAAAAAGCACAAATTTAACTAGGCAAAGTCAATTGATAAGTTGATATTAAATAAGCACTTCTAAAATAGTAATTTTTCCAACGAATATAACCTATATAATATTTAAGTTAAAACGAAACAGTGTCAGTCGGTTAAGTGTCCCGACCTCCCTGAACCCGCCTACAGCAAGTCGAAAATATAGGCATAGTAGCTTTTTTTTTTCAGTTTCCCCGCACGATTCATTCAAAGAATGCGGTAAAAAGAGAGCAAAAAAAACGGTTTTTTTTTCTTTTATAGGTAGGTGCTGTGATCGTTTTGATAGAGAAATAAAAAATAGGGTTTACCTGTTGTTAAGTTATTTTTAAGTTTTGTTATAATAAGTATATAATCTTAGTGGAGTGATTATATTTTAATTATTATTAATAATTAGTAATTACCTATACAGGTATGTAGTAAAAGTGTAAAAGTGTAAAGTAAAAGTGTTCCGTTAGCGCTAAGTTCCCAGGTTCCCTCTGTTTGTCCTGCGTACTGTATGTATGGGATAGAGAGTAAAACTTCCTTTTTTAAATTGACTGACAGATAACGTAAAAAGAAGAAAAGCCATAGAAAGACGAAATGTAGTATATAGGTTTCTTACAAAGTGTGGGGAGTAAAAACTAAGAGAGGATTTCCCAAAATTCTTACGGAAACGGGGAAAAAAAATATTTAATGCAAGGTTTACTTCATTTATTGAGGGTCAGTATTGGCGCAGAGCACAAGCGACTGTAAACGCAACAGGTAATGGGTTCGATTCCCACTCGAGGAAACGAATTTTTTATATTTTTTATTTAGTCTTTCTAATAAAGAGGCAAGTTAATGAGAACAGAGTGTCTTAACAGTAGATTCCCAGGTTCCCTCTGCCTACCCTGCCATGTTCAGCATACAACGTGAACCTAAAAAACAATTAGACGTTTTTATACTTCTGACTTTATGTAACAGAAATAACTAAACATTTTTTTTAGATGAAATGTGATATCTAAATAACTTAAAAATAGGATCAACATTGGATATTTTATATTCTAACAAACGATATGCCATTACCGTTCAAAGCGCGGCGTTGAGTTCTACCACTCAATACGCAATGCCTCCAGAATTCAGCAGAAAGTGGGGAACGGAGTGTTTTAACACTAGTTTCCCTCTGCCTACCCTGCTGTGTGCGGGATACAGCGTGAAGCTGATTTGATATGCCGTTACAACTGCTATCGTTTTATATTAAAACATATTTTATATTCACGAAACGAATATTATTTTTAAATATGATAAGTTATAAATATTATGTTTCAATATATTCGATATAATATTAATAGAAAGAAGGCTTTATACAAAAAATATCTAAGAACTAAATAAAAAAATGCATTACTATTATACTTTTTGGGAAACGAAGGCAACTAAACAACAAAATGTAATACACTTCCTCTTTATTATACTCTGAATAATAAAATTAAACGTTAAATATAGATTTTTAATTTCCTGCTTTATCCCGCATATAGCAGGGAAAGCAGAGGGAACCAAGTGTTAACACACACCGTTTCCCACGCCCCCACTCTTCATTTTCGAGACATTACATGTTGATTGATGGAACTTCGGGAGAGGATATGAAAATATTTCAATTGGGAATCGAACTCACAACCGTCTCATGTTTAGTCAGTCGCCACGACCACTTGGATATAAATGATATAGTTAGTCACCTCAGGCCTCATAGTATATAAAATTACTTTTCTCATAAAAAGTAATACAAACAGACTTTATTATACATTAAAATTGAAATGTTTAATTTGATGAAATGAACATCACGGGGGTGACGTCGATCTGAATGTGAATTTAGAAATCTCTGGAATATATTCTTGGAACAGATTCTGGTCGTGTTTTCCTTTAACAATTTGTATATCTATATAGGTATATCCTATGTGGCGTAATATGTGGATGTTGGCGTTGTGGGTTCGATTCCCGATTGAATTATTTTCATTTCCTCGCTCTGGTAAGAAGGTATAGCGTGGCGGTAAGTTCCGTCTTTCAACATGTAATTTTTGACTGTCAACGTGATGGTGGTGGGTTTAATTCCTTTTTAGGGGAGTGAATTAATTATTTGTGCCCACAAAATGTAACTAAACGCGACTGGTTGTTCGATCTCCACTCGAGGAGATGAAATATTTATTTAAATTTATATTTCCATTTCTTCGCTCATTCGCTTCTTAGTGTCGAGAGAAAGCGCGGCGTTGAGTTCCGCTACTCACTCAAAACGCAATGCCTTCAGGATTCAGCGGAAATTGGTAAACGTATATCTTAACACTAGATTCCCTCTGCCTACCCGGTTGTGTGCGGGATACAGCGTGACAGCGTGTAGCTTAAAAAAATACGAGTATGCATTTTCTATTTCTCGCTCTCTTAATAAGCACGGCTTTGAATTCTATCATTTAACACGCTGTCTTTAAAATAGGTTGGAATGTGGGGAACGGAGTGCTATACGCGTGTTAGGTAGGTTAGGTTTAGATAGGCTTAAAATTTCAATTTTGTAAGGTCTGGAAAAAAATTGAAAAATGCTTTTATGTGGCATGCAGGCAGGCTACATGCGAAATTTCAAATTTCTAAATCCAGTAGTTCTGTTTATGCGTTTTATCTCGGTTTCTCAGTAACAGAATTTCTTTATATATTTTATACAACTTCTCTTATCATTCTAGATATAGATTCTAAAATTCCATTTTTCAGTACAAATATTACTGTTAAGTAAACACTCCTATAGACTTAAGATACATCCTTCTTTCTCATACAAATATTGTTTTTGAGAAATATGCAAAATTATATTCAAATAATGATTTATACTCGTAGCTCACAAGGTTCCATTTAAAAATAATATTTCGTCGTACATATAATGTCCAATGTTGAGGCCAGTCGTGGCGCAGGGGCACAAAGTGTGCCTGTAAATCGACTGGTTGCGGGTTCGATTCCCACTCGAGGAGATGAAATATTTATTTACATTTATATTTTCATTTCTTCGCTCTGGCGTCGAGGGGAAAGCTCGGCGTTGATTTCCGCTACTCAATACGCAATGCCTCCAGAAATTAGCGGAAAATGGGGAACAGAGTGTCTTAACACTGGGTTCCCTCTGCCTACCCTATGTGTGCAGGATACAGCGTGAAGCTGAAAAAAATATAATGTATTAAACATTTTAGTTTTATGGATAAAACAAAATAATAAATTAATTATTTTCAACTGGGTTCAAAAAGTAGAGTTAAAGTGGGATACGGTTCTGTTTTAATGTGATCGGAGTGTCTTACCACTAGGTTGTCATGTACCCTCTGCCTTTTTTTTCGCTGGGAAATGCATTTACGCAGACCGCTCATGCGGAAGGCCAGTGTCCTACGGATGAGTAGTACTACTCACAGGTGAAACGATCCTACCTACCCACTAAAACCCAGTGGAATCCCTCTCCACTTTACTTTCTTTTTTTAATTTTGATTTATTCATAAAAATAGCTAAATACTTACTTAATGTATACCTCACCTCATTATTACAAGCGAATGGTAGCCTTTGTAATGTTATTCACAAAAGAAAAAGGACAATAAAAAGGCAAATCATAAAGCCCAACTTGCTTTTCTAAGGAGCTTACAAAAATCTTACTATTACAAAAAAAATCCATCCATAAAAATGACGTGAGCGATAATCGTCGAATTTCGGCAAACGACTGGTTTTTTTTCAGCTTCACGGTGTATCCCGCATCAGGCAGGATAGGCAGAGGGAAGCTAGTGTTAAGACATTCTGTACTTTTGACCGAATTTTTGAGGCATTACGCTTGCGTGTTGAGTGGCGGAACTCAACGCCATGCTATTCAGACTCCAAGCGACAAATGTGTTATAATATTAACGTGAAAAAGAAGAGTGATCTATTACTCATAATAATAAATCTTTAACATAATACATTTTTATATATATATATATATATATATATATATATATATATATATATATATATACATATATATATATATATATATATATATATATANCCCACTTTCCGCCGAATTCTGGAGGCATTGCGTGTTGAGTGGCAGAACTCAACGCCGCGCTTAACCTTTACACCAGAGCGAAGAAATGAAAATATAAATTTAATAAATATTTCATCTCCTCGAGTGGGGATCGAATTCACAACCAGTCGGTTTTACAGTCACACCTCGTGCCGCTGCGCCACGACTGGCCTCGAGCTATCTCCATTCCCCATTCAGACACTTCCTCCGAAATCTTAAGACTGTTGTAAATCATTAATTCCCTGAAGCGGGAATCGAACCCACCCTTTTAACCGTACCGTACCGTTGCGCTACGACAGCTTTATTTATAAACAATATTTTAAATAGGTCATATGATGCATTTTCAAATCAAACATGAAATTATACGTTCGAACAAAGTTTTGATGCTAGCTACGGAGTAAATCGCTGTAAAATATTATAAATTCAGCGAAGTTCAAACGCGGAACCTCCGCATACTTCCCAACTCGCCCCGGTCCGGGATTCGAACACAGGACTATTTGCATTGTTTGTTGAAGTCACTGGCAATTCCTAACTTTGGGTAAAATTTTGGTATAATTGTTATTTAATCAAGTCTAAATTTCAACGGAGGTGAAACAAAATGTAATTGGGATGGAGCTCCGGCTCGAGCTTTGAAGGGTGTTTTTGTGAACTTTGTTAGTTATCGGATCATTAGCATATCGAAATACATATATAAAATATAGTAGTTTTGTAGGTAAGATTTCACCACTTGGAGAGGTTTTATTTTGTTTCTATTGAACAGTTTTTTTTGGAAATTATAGAAGTGGAGAACGGAGTGTACTAGGTTCCCTCTGCCAACCCGGCTGTGTGTGTGATACAGCGTGAAGCTGATTTTATTATTTTGATTTTATGAGCATATTTCGATTTTCCATGACTCGGAGTTCATAGCTCTGTATCTGCATCATAAAACAAAATTCATCACAGAAAGTATTCCGCGCACAATGTTGCGATGCCATTAAAAAATATGATTTCGCTAAAACACACTTACCGAAACGGGGAGTAGAACCCCCCTACCCCCATTGTACTGGAACTCTGTTCCACTTGACCCCATTCTCGAAATACCTTTTGTTTCAATATGAAAAATCTGAAATCTTTCAGCAGGATCAGGAAAGCCTTAATCAAAAATTGCTATATTTCATCTATACTCACTTGTTTTCTACACTTGTAAATGGCAAAAAGAAGTTGTAGTACTCTTCAGTTTTATTTCTGTAGATTTATAAATTTATATATCTTTAAGAATTTTTCTTTTTGTATTTATCTTAAAAGAAATACTATGTCAGAATTTTTTTTTCTTAGAATATTACCACAGTTTTAGTTTAGTTTTGAGGCCCCTCGTGGCGCATTGGCACAAGTGCGACTGTAAGCGCGATAGGTTGTGGGTTTGATTTTTCGTCACTCTATGAACTGATGGAGATAAGATGGATTAGTTAAAACATATTTTTAGTTATAACTTAATAAAAATATTTATTCGTTAATATTTTTTACAAAAATCCAATAATTATTTCAGTTCATTAAGAGAGTATATATAGAATAAAATTAATAATAAACATTCATTCTTAAGTAATTTCTAAAGCCTATATTTTTAGCTTCACGCTGTTTCCCGTACATAGCAGGGTAGACAGAGGGAACCTGGAAAAACAAGACATTCCGTTCAAATTAAGACACTTCCATTTACCACTTACCACCGGATTCTGAAGTCATTGCGTGTTTAGTGTAATTAACCAAAAATATTCGATGCTTTTAAAAGCAAGACCTAAAAAATTATCTATAAAATCAACTTTTTGACGACATCAAGCTGCGGTATGCGGAAATAACATTTTTGTTACTATTTCGATGTTTTTTTTTCTTTTATCTGTATTTATTTAATTTCTATAATATTGTATTTTGTATTAAATTTGCCGCATAATCAAAACCTATAGTATATTTGTCCTGTGGATCTTAGATTATAAAAATTTTACCGCTCTTTATTTTTTTAATAACTGAGAACCGCAGTACAGATAAAGAAAAAAAATCTAAAAAATGAAAATTTATAGATATTTTAAAGTAAAACTCATTATAAACTTATAATATTGTAGTTCATTCAAAAACAATCTAGAATAAAATCAGGAATTAAAAACCTTCCTTCACAATCGTCTATAACAAATACATTACTAAAAAAAACTCCTTAGAGAAAATGTTAGCAAAACAAGATGACGGCGTCGACCAAAAAGAATGATATTATCGAGCGTCGTATCGCCTTACACGACCGTTTCCAGTGCTGGTGACAATTAGCCGAGTGCCTTTTATAGGGGACGATGGTTTTTTGTCCTTATATTAGTGGCTTAGGCGACCAGTAGTAGTTGAGGATTCGATCACCACTTGAGGAAATTAAAAAAATATATTTTAATTTTTATTTTTATTTTCAATCTGGTCTCGAGACAAAGCGTGGCGTTGAGTGTCGGTTTTCGACACGAAATGCCTGAATTCGGTGGAAAATAAGAAACGGAGTGTGTTAACACTATGTTCTATCTGTCTGTCTTGGTGTGTGCGGGATATAGCGTGCAACTGATTAGTAGCAAACCACGTTTCATCCGCTTAGTTTTTTTGTTATATTATAGCCAAATTGTATAAAATCATTACAGAAATTGAAGCCTGTGTTATTCTGATGGATAAGCTATATTACTATAAAATATAATCTAAATCCGTTCTATAGTTTTTGCGCGAAAGTTGAACAAACATACATTCTCATAAAGTTTCAGATTCTTAATATTAGCAAGATAAGGTAAAGGCAAAACGCGGCGTTGAGTTCCGCCACTCAACATGCAATGTCTTAATGGGAACGGAGTGTCTTAACACAAGGTTCCCAGATTCCCTCTACCCTCCTATGTGGGGGATATAGCGTAAAGCTAAAAAGAACCCATCATAACAACATAACCATAAACTTAACTCCCTTTTATAGTTTTTGCATTTTTTTTATACTTTCTTATAACGTTTGTATTATGCATTCCGCGTGCGCTGTTCAATAATGGACACTCACAATCTGAGCTCGGTTTACGACGTCGAAGGACCTCGCTGAACCCATAACCACTGATCTTAAATAATATAAAGAGTAAAAGGAAAGTTGTGATTGAAACAATTATTTACTATTTTATAGTTAGTGATAAGTCACTATAATTTAATAATATTATTTGCTGAATAAAGGAATTAAACTCAGCACTTTTTAAATCACTCTATGCCAGTTTTAACAAATTAGAAACTATGAAGTACAAAATCTTTTGAAATTAGCTTTACTTAGCCAATAGTACTCTTCTTCTATCTTTAGATTCAATCTGTATCCCGTATATAGAGAATTTGGGAACCTAGTGTTAATACTTCCGTTCCCTGCGTTACGCCTACTAAAGAAATTGCGTGTTGTTTTTTTTTATTTTCCCGAGCATCGAACCCACAAACGTCACGCTTGCAGTTGAACGCCTGCACCCTTGAACTGTACTAACTATTAACTATTGTATAGATTCTTAAAGTAAAACGCGACGGTTGTGGGTTCGATTCTCACTGAATGAAATATTTTCATTTCCTCTCTCTGATATTCTACCAACCAACGCCAATCATTGAGTTCCGCTACTCAACACGCAATATCTCGAACACTTTACGGTGTGTGGGAAACGGAGTGTTTTAACACTTTCTTTCCTTTGTCTAATATTTATTTATTAGTACTTCATCATGTAAAAATAAGCAATCGTATCGTCAGTCGTTTCATATAAAGATATTTCACAAATGGCGACTTACTGGGTAGGTAAGTTGCGTTTCGTTTTATTTTGTTTCCTACGACTTAAAATTAGTAGCTGCACTCGGTTGGGTTTTAGCGGTGGGTACTCTTTTAAAAATTCTACACCATTTATATTTGTTTTGTTTCTTAAGTGAAATTAGAATTAAAAGAGAGAATGTGAAAAATTTTGTGAATTATACCGTTTTGTGGTGTTTAGTTAGTGGTTGTTATTTTTAATAAAATAAATAAATAAATCAGCTTCACGCTGTATTCCGCACACAGCAGGGTAGGCGGAGGGAACCTAGTGTTAAGACATTCCGTTCCCCACTTTCCGCCTTATTCTGGAGACATTGCGTGTTGAGTGGCAGAACTCAACGCCGCGCTTTGCCTCGACACCAGAGCGAAGAAAATGGAAATATAAATTTAAGTAAATATTTCATCTCCTCGAGTGGGGATTTAACTCACAACTAGTCGGTTTTACAATCACACTTTGTGTCCCTGTGCCACGACTGGTTATTTTTAATGGTTGAAGTAATTGTAGGTAAGCTCTTCGAAGATGGCTTGAGTTGATATTTGGCTAATAGAAAATAATTAAAATTAAAATTTTGCTACTGTTAGAGCTAGATACTTGTCTAAGAAAACTTTTAAGAGATTGTACGTAGCGAGATTTGAATCCCCGTCTCTTTCTACATTTCCTGTGGATGTGGATTAACATTTAAAAATTAAAAAAAAATACTGTTAAAATATTATAAATTTACTTATTTGTACTTGTTCATACATCTATAATAACATGATAATAATAATATCTATCATCTATCTATATAATCGTGAGGTAAGAAGACTATCTAATGTCCGCTTTCTTTCTTCATTTTATCATCAAATATAATAGTAAAGTATACGTTTCTGGAAAACGTATTTTTTTTAAATATCTAGATCCCTAAAGCCAAGCAAAACGGAAAAAAAAAATCTAGTGGATTTTTTACTCATTTTAAAGACATGTTTGCCCAATAACGCTTATAACTTTATTACCCTCAGTAAAATTTGAACCCACAAACAACATCAACCACACATACCACCTAAAGTCACTTTAATATCAGATCCTGCACATATAATAACGCTACAAACTGTTAATATTAATTATCTTTACATTGTATCGTTCAAAGCTGTGGGGCTAAAATTCACTTAGCCATAGCGTGTCTTTTTTTATTTTCTACAAAAATATTTCTCATAAATTTAAAAATGTTGAAGTGGATACAGTAGAGTTTTTCACTGCACTTAATAATTTAAGTACGAAAAGCTGTTTTTTTTTTTATTTTTTTTTGTACACAGCATCTCCCTCTGGGGCAATTAACCGTCTATCTGTTTAATAAAACGCAGAAGATGAAAATATGCATATTGTATACTATATTCGTACCTTAACACTAGGTTAACAGGTTCCCTCTGGCTATCCTGCTGTGGTCGGGATACACGATGAAGCTTAAATATACTAGGCTTGATAAACAGGAATAAATTGTCTTTAGTTTTACGTTTACCTCCCATATTGCGGTTACGTAGAGTGAGCTAAGTGTTGAGACAATTTCCGCATTTTTAAGACATTCTGTGCTGACGAGAAGCGAAGTTAAACGTCGCGCTTTATCTTAGCAGAGCTAGGAAATTAATATTACTTACTTAGATCTCCGATTGGAGATTGAACCTAATGTGTTTTTGATTTAAAATAACAAACTTATAACTATTTTAAATAAACAATTAACAAAACAATTAAAAAAAAATCCTCTCGTTTTTCTAGTCAATATTATTTCAAAGATTTTTTATTTGGAAAACTATTTATACTAAATCCTATGAGGGGAAAGAGAAAACGTAAATATAACTTCTGTGGCCGAACCGATATTAATTTTCCACAATTGCGACGGTCACTCGGACTTCCCCATTCGGAATTACACCAAACTAAAATATATATGTATACGAGTATATCTCTCTCAAAGTTTATTTTTGTTCACGTTGCTATTTTCATATTAAAGTTTTCTTTATTTTTAGATTTACGCTGTATCCCGTTTATAACAGGGTGGGTAGGGGCAATCTGGGAATATAGTGTTAAGACACTCCGTTTCCATTAAGACTTCCGTTCATCACTTTCCGTTGAATTTTGGAGGTATTGCGTGTTGAGTAGTTAAACTCAACGCTGCGCTTTGCCTCGTTACCAGAGGAAAAAAAATAAAAAACAAAAATATTTCATTTCTTCGAATGGGCATCGAATCTACAACCTGTCGCATATACAGTGACCCACAGGTGCTCCTGCGCCAAGACTGGCCTCCTGAAAAAAGACATATTTCTCATTATCTCATTTAAGAAATAAATGTAGGTAGTTCTCAAAATTCAAATATACAGTAAATTGTTATAAGAGACGACTGGCTATCAGTTATCGCAGTCAAAGCCTTTTGAGAGGACCCTTTCGATTTCCTCCTTATTTTCTTTATCGGATCTGTATTATGAAGGGTTGACAGGTTCCAGCAATATTCTAATATAAATCACAAAAATATATGGACTATATTTTTTTTTATACTAATATTAAATATTTTTTGTAATATTTTCTCAAGGCCAGTCGTGACGTAGGGGGTAAACGCGACAGATTGTAGATTCGATTTTCACTCGACGATTGACATTGGATCGACATTTAATGTTTTCATTTCTTCGCTCTGGTTCCGAAGCAAAGCGAGGCGTTAAGTTCCGCTACTCAACACGAACGTTTCCAGAATCCGGCGCAAAGTGGTGAACTGAGTGTCTTAATACTAGGTTCCCCTCTGCCTATCCTGCTGTATGCGTGATACAACGGGAAGTTGTAAAAAAATAATACATTGTTTTTTTTTATAAAAAAAAATACTTGACATCCAAAAAATACTTTCTGAAACATCTCAATCTTCACTTCTTTTATCTAAACCCATTAAAATGAACCATCCAGTCAAAATATAATTACAGTTAAATATGAAATTAACAAATTTTCAACTAAATAAATTATCATAATTTTTCTCAACGGCAGTAATTAGGTCATTTTGGAAAAATCGTGGGACACCCACCCCTCGAGAGGGTGGGTTTTAACAAATTAAATGTTTTACCGCGTCTTTTAATGAATTTTAAACTAGTCTATATGTACGGTGGTAGAGTTAAAATGTGTATAATCAAGATAGTTAGGTGACTGTGGGTTCAAATCTTAGGTCTATTTTATGTTTATATGAAAAAAAATATATTTTTGTGATTTTTAATTAATAATTTGTGTGATATAGTTTAACATCGTGACGTTTGTGGGTTCCATTCTTATTCGAGTGAATAAATAAATTATTTTCGCACTGCTTAACCAAAGCTCAGCGTTAAACATAGCTATTTAACGCTAAATGTCTCGAAAATTTTGCGTTAATTGTACGGAGTGTTTAACACTAGGTTCCTTCTAGCTTCCCTGAAACTGAAGCTGTCTCTTTTTATAAAATGTAACAAGGAAGTACATATAAAATACAAAAATTCAGAAAGTTCCACAAGTAAACGGTACCATACCTACTATATAGCTCTTTCAAAGGAGTAACATTCAATTATACCTTAAAAGATCCACCATTTTCTATGAAAAGATGGCAATTACCTGCATTTATTCAATTTATAAGGTTCCCGGGTCATTCTGGGCGTCGCCGTTAAATAAATATCTTATTGTATACAGCGCTGAAATGTTATTTCTTCTTACTCAATAATAGTTGTGTATTTGTGAGAGGCCCAGTTGTGTTGGGTACCTAGGTTTGATTCCTGTATAGGGTAAATTTAAGGTAGAGAAATGTAAGGAAGATTTTTTTTTGGATTTTTTTTCATGTCTTTGAAACGTATAAATTTTTATATCAATTAGATCTCTCTAAGCGTATTATTATTGTGGAAAACAATGGTACAATGGGTATCCTGGGAAACTAATAGTAAGACAGTCCGTCCCCATTAAGATACTTCCGTTCCCCACTTACCGAACTCAACGCCTCGTGCGAAAACAGCGAAAAATGAAAATATCAAATATTTCATTTCCTCGAGTGGGAATAGAAAGAATATCGTAAAAAACTTTTTTACAGTATACAACTGAATTAAAGTTTCTATGATTTTCACTTATCTTCAATCTGTATATATAGTGTACAAATATACCTTGAATTTTCTCACTCCAAAGTGCATGTGGCTCTTCCCTCCCTTATAAGTAAGAGGGGTAAAGTTTAAGCCCTCTCCCGTCCCTCATTATAAACTTCTTAAGGGAGGGACACTTTACATTTTGACCTGACCATTTTTTAAATTTTAAAAAACACGTTCTTCAAAAGTTTCTTCGAGCATTAAAATTGGATTGTTCTTTTTTGTCTCTTGTGATCGTTGCTATATGTTGTTTTATTAATATTACTAATTTCTTGCAACTTTGTTAGCGTGAAAGATGTGAAACGGAAACGCTCGTTTTTTTCCGTTTTCGTAGGTATTTCGAAATACTTCTCTCAGTGAGTTCTCAAAGATAGGGCCTTGAAAACTCACCTACATGACTAATTTCACTTAGTTAAGTCCAATCAAGTTTCTAGTTTCTTCTGTGTTTGTCTCTGTTCGTGTGTTAATAACGGAAAATTTTTATATATTTAAAATGTTTTTCAAATTTGTATTTTTTTAGTGCTACATAAGGTATATGTTCCCATGTTCCCTCTGCCTACCTTGCTATGTGCAGGATGTAAATACTATACTAATAAAAAATACAGTTTAGAATATTATATTAATATTGAAACAATACATATTTTCTATACAGTACACCTACATTTTACTAAAGGGGTTAATTCTATCAAGAGGGTGCTCGGTGACGTGAAAGTCGATCTATGAACACTGTACAGACAGTCAACTTTGATGTTAAATAACTTTTAATTTAGGTGAAAAATTTGGAAAGTTAACATTGTTAGAGTGTTAAGCATTTTTTATCGAGTTTTCACTTTTATTCGACTGTATTTTTTCTTAGTTTCACGCTTTATCCCGTGTACAATTGAGTAGGCAGAGGGAACCTATTGTTGAGACACTCCGTTCCCCATTTTCCGTTCAATTTTCAGGTCATTGGTTGTTGAATGGCGGAATTCAACGCAGCGCTTCGCCTCATTACAGGAGCGAGAAAAAGGAAAATATAAAATATTTCATTTCCTCGAGTGGGAATCGAACTCAAAACCTGTCGCATTTACAGTCGCGAGCTTGTGCTCCTCCGTTACGATTGGCCTTAAATTAGAAAAGTGTTGGAGTTAATGCAACGGCTGTGGGATTCAAAATAAAATATATATAATTATTTTCATTATCCCAGCTCTAGTAACAAACAAGATAAGCGCAGCGTCGAGTTACGCTCTCTCTCTCTCTCTCACTCACACACAATGTCTTAATAATTGGGCGAATATTGGAAAACGGAGTGCTTTAACACTATATACCCTCTGTTTACCTTGCTATATACGTCATACAGCGTGAAGCTAAAAAAAACATATATTTATTAATTTAGCTTCACGATGTCACGGTCCCTAGCGGGGTAGTCAGAGAGAACGGAGCGCCAAACGCTACGGTCTCTACATACCTCTTTCGCCTTGTCCACTGTCATCAACCTCTTCATACATGCCCTCCGGAGGTTCCTCATACTTTTACGTGACCTTCCTCCAGTATCTTCAACAAAGGCCTCCCCCTACCTCTCTTATATTTATTAGAGATAAATAATATATGAATTTTACATGTATGTATGATCAAAATACATATTAAACAAGGACACCAAAGAAGTTGTAAGGTGTAACAAATTACGTTGTAAACAACTTTAAACTGAGATGTCAGTGAGACAAATGACGTTTTAATTTGTGTACTCGAGCTTTACAAGAAATTCTTAAGATATTAAATCTATTTATGTTTTTCGGAAATGCTATCACGAAATGTACACATTTTTGGATCGAGTACCGTAACTTAACACACAATCTCTCGTAAATTTAGTTGAAACTGGGATACAGTCTCCTAACACTAGTTTCCTCTGCCTATATTGTTATTCCTATGCAGGATAAAACGTTAAGTCAGGGCGTCACCGCACTTTGCCTCGTTACCAGAATTAGAAAATAAAAATATTAACATATTTCATTTCGTCGATTGGGAATGGAACTTAAAATCTGTCGTGTTTCCTCACAAACGCTTGTGCCCCTGCGCCACTACTGGCCTCAAAGTTTAGTTTATAAAGTATATTTTATGAATATTCTCCGTATATTCTTTTCAATTTCAATTTTAGTTCTACATATCCAGTCCTTTTTAGGGTTCCGTACCTTTTAAAGAAATAAGGAACCATTATAAGATCACTTTGTTGTCCGTCCGTCTGTCTGTCTGTCAAACGCTTGGAGATATTGAGTTGAAATTCGAACCATATACTCAGATTTACGACCCCATTATTTCCTAAAAACATCGTATTTCTATATTTACTTAAAAAAAGATATGGCGAAATACGGCAAAAAACACTATCCATATATTATAATCATACAATCAGTTTCACGCTGCATCCCGCACACAGCAGGGCAGGCAGAAGGAACCTAGTGTTAAGACACTTCGTTCCCCACTTTTTGCTGAATTCTGGAGGTATTCCATATACTATAGGGAATCAAAATTTATATGGCCAATCACCAAATAATTATACTTCCAGTTCACCTAGAATCAAGAAATGTGGCAGCTAGCATCTACAGGTACTACTTGTAGATGCTAGCTTGTTCAGGAAAAAATCTGAAGACTATACATTTGTGGTTAAATTCTAAAAAATAATGGCCGTAAAATGGGGGCAAAATTTGTATTAAAGCCGCTATTTCAAGTGAAAGGAAGCTAAGCTTGAACTGCAGAAAAAGCTCGAGACCTCCAATTTTTGTACGGAACACTCGGTAGCCGAGCCCGACTCGTGTTTGTCCGGTTTTTTTTCAATATTCCAACATTTCTAACCTAAAATCCATATAAAATATATGTATACAATAATTAATTTACTTCGAAATAAACGCGTACCTGAGTTCGACAGTCCCTCTTTTGTGAGGTACTAGCTTTAATGGCTGCACGATGAGTTCACAGCATTGCCGAGCCATTACTTCGGTGGCAAATTTTTACTAATTACATTGGGCCACATTTTAGAGAGAAACTTTGAAAATTATTATTAATTCCTTAATTTATATTTTATATATGAAATATGTTTGAATATATTGTTATTGATAATTTTATTATGTTTTTTTTTGAGCTTCACGCTGTATTTCGCGTGAAGCAGAGTAGGCAGAGGGGGCCTAGTGTTTGGACACTCCGCTTCCTAAGTTTCGCTAAATTCTGGAAGATTGGGCGTTGAGTAGCGTTATGCCTCGACAGAAGAAAGGATTTTTTTTTGATTTCCTCGAGTGTAAATCGAACCCACAACATGTCGGGGCCTGGCCTCGATCTTATGATTTAACGACAAAATTTATATATACTCTGGATAATATTGACTTATGCTTAACAATAATATATTTAATAACTTTGCCTTGAGATGGAATCGAAGTCAAGACCATCGCGTGTACATAACGACATCTTCCACTCAGGAGGTAGATACTCGTATATAAAACAAAAAACTATTTATTAAAAAATTCCTTTTTTAAAAGTCGAAATATTAAAACTAATTTCTAGCTTTATAGCAGCTCCTTCAAACAAATATTTTCTGGAAAAAAAAGTGTTTGTTTTACTCTTTCAGAGTAATATTAACTTTCAATTTAAATTTTATAGAGGAAAATATGTTCAATTACTTTTTATTAAGTTTGAGCAAAAAATTGTAAAAACCATCTTAGCACAGTGAAAAGAATGAAAACGACTGTGCCTTTTGAAAACGTTGTATGCAGTTTAAATACTTATATCTTAAAAAAATGCGGCACGTCGTGGTGCAGGAGCACAAGTAAAGTGCGGCGTTGAGTTCCGCCACACGACACGCAATGCATCCACAATTCGGCGGTAAGTGGGTAACGAAAGTGTCTTAATGAATAAGAGTTAATCGAATCCACAACCGTCGCGCGCACACTGTCACACGCTTGCGCCCCTGCGCTACGACGGTTCTTCTCGTATTATAAATGGCAATGGCATCCTTCTAATATTATAAATATGAAAGCTTGTGAGTTTATATGTTTGTTCCACTTTCACGCAAAAACTACTGAACGAATTTTGGATGATACTTTACAGTACTATAGTTTTATACATCTGAATAGCTCATAAGCTACAATTTATGCAAAAATATTAAATATTTTTGCATAAATTGTACCGTATGAGCTAATTTTTGAGGCCAGTCGTGGCGCAGCGGCACGAAGTGTGACTGTGAAACCGACTGCTTGTGGATTCGATCCCCACTTGAGGAGATGAAATAATTACTTAAATTTATATTTCCATTTCTTCGCTCTGGTGTCGAGGCTAAGCGCGGCGTTGAGTTCTGCCACTCAACACAGCAATGCCTCTAGAATTCGGCAGAAAGTGGGGAACGGAGTGTCTTAACACTAGGTTCCATCTGCCTACCCTGCTGTGTGGGGGATACAGCGTGAAGCTGAAAGTTTGTGAGTTTATATGTTTGTTCCACTTTCACGCAAAAAAAGAATTAGATGAAACTTTATAGTAGTATGGTTTATACATCTGAATAGCTCATAAGCTACAATTTATGCAAAAAAATCAAATTAATCTATAAAATTTTTACATTAAAAAAAAAATGGATTCACATACAAAATATTACATTATTTCATTTGAATGACATTCACAATGTTGACTCCGGACTGCCTGAATAAAAAACTTCGAACAAACGAAGCTGAATCTAAAAGATATTCTTTTAATACTTGGAAAAACTCACTAAGCTAAGTTATTTTTCCATTATATTTGAAAAGAAAAATTCAATTGAGAGGTTCGTTTTAATCCATCATTATAATGTTTCTGGACTGAAGACTTTAGTAACTAAGGACTGCCTAGATGTAACCGGTTCAAATTTATTAACTAAACTATTAAAATTGAGGTTAAGGTGGCTTCGCAGCCACATAGCAGGGAAGATAGAGGGAACCTATATCATCTCTTATCATCCTTACATGCTGCCCATTTATCGAGACATTTCATGTAGATTTACGTTTAAGTTACGCTTAACTTAATGCCGCGTGCTTCTGCAACAAGACGCTTAATGTCAATCCTAACGGCTGATATGAAACCTAATCCAGCATCATGCTGTATCCCGCAGAGAGAGCCCAGTTTCAAGACACTCCGCTTACAACTTTTCTCCGAATTTTGAAGTAATTGAGTATAGAGTGGCGGAACTAAACATCACTATTTGCTTCGTTGCCAGTGCGAGAAAATAAACATGTGAATATGTAATTTCCAAAAGTGGAAATCAAACCCACATACTGTTGCGTTTGCAGTCGCACGTCCCCTGCACCACAGTAGATCTTAATTTCAGATTTTCTCCGCTTATATCGAAAAATCCCGTAGCATAGTAATTAAATTAGATCGAGGTCGTAAAATCGGGTCGTAAGAGATATTAAATACATACACGTTTTAGTATAAATAGGTAAAAACTGTTAAAACATATATCACTTTGCGAAATTAAAATTATTAAGGTCACTCCACGTTATGCAATACTATAGATATGGAATATTATATTCAACTGGTTCAAATGGAAATAGCTCATATTTGTTAGATAGTTATATCGTCGATATAATATATATTTTAAGTTTAAGCTTTCCTAAATAAACGGATTATACAATAAGAAAAAAATTGTTCAATTCGTACCAGTAGTTCCTGACATTAGGTCGATTAAGCAAACGAATTCTTATACTCTATAATAATAATGTAGTGTAATAGACGAGTGATTGAGTCATTCCGATATTTTTATCTTGCTTTTGGTTTGGTGGTTGGGGATTCAAATCCCATAAGTCTATATTATAAAATAACGTTAATATTTATAAATTTACTTTTTTTTTCTCGTTTACATGTACAAATTGAGGAGCTATATTCCGTTTCGTAACATACAATAACTAAGTGGCCAGATATAAAAAGGTATAGTGATAAGTCACTAACATTTAGTGATACAACACTACACCGTCTTTTCCATTTACACAAATATACAATGATAACAAAAAAAACATTGTTATCACGTCACTTATCAAGATAACACGTTTCCACCTCGTTATATGTGTTTAGAAGAGGCATACCTATTTCTTTTTATCCATTTTTTTTTTCATTTCTACCCCCAAAAATAAATAATTGTTGTGCACCCCATTCATGTGTCAATAAGAGTAATGTGAGGCCGTATCGACCCTCATGGCTAGCTTTTGTTATATTGTATGGGAAGACCTTTGAATTTCACCAAATAATGTATAATATAAATGTTAAAAATTATTTTCTATTATAGTTTTTGTATTGAAAGTATTTTTTTTTTTGCTTAAGTTCATATAGAGACCATGTGGGATTGCGCCAGAAAACGCGACATGGGTTCGATCGCATGGGTTTAACCGAGTCCTAACTCGGGGGAATAAGTTGTTCGTTTTTTTATGCTCTGGTAGATATAACGCGGCGTTGAGTTACGGCCCTCTCTCATTCACACACTCGCTTAAATTTTATTACTTAATCAGCAGATCTGTTACAGCTCGACCTAATGGAAGCGTGTACTAACCTTTCCACGCAGAGGGAACCTCCTCCTTTAAATACTCCGTTCCTTACTTTTCGAGAAATTCTGATAGCATAGCCTGTTGAGTGGCATCCCTTAACGCCACACCTCGATACCAGAGCGAAGAAATGCAAAAATTAAATATTTCATCTCCTCGTGGGAATCGAATCCATAACCCCTCGCATTTACAGTTACACTGATCCGGCCTCCTCTTTAGCGTTTTAAAAAATCATTTAAGGTCATGTACCAATAAAAAGACAATTTGAAATCCATTAACAGTATAAATAGCTGAAAATGTATGTTATATTTTTAAAGGAGGATCCATCTTGAAAAATATCAAAGGAAATCCTGTAGGTAGCTTTCACGTAAGAATATTTTAATATTCTATTACTATTCTTTTGTTTACTTTTCGGTATGTTATCTTCATATAAAGTTTTTTGTTGTACTAATAGTTGTAAAATTGGTGGCGGGTTCGATTTATGTATTTATAGTATATATTAATTTTTATTTTACAAAGTTTTATTTCGTTTTCTAATATTGCTATATATTGTTTACAGATTTCTTTTATAGCTTCACGCTGTATCCCGCATACAGCAAGTTAGGCAGGAACATAGTGTTAAGACACTCCGTTCCTCCCGTTCCGCCGAAATCTTGAACGGAGAACATGACAAAGCGCGACACTAACTTCCGCCATTCATTTGTCGTCTCGAAAATTGAGGCGTGTTTCCATATAACGGAATTTCTTAACACTAGGTTACCCTACTATAGATGGGTATATGTAGGTTAAAGCATGAAGCTAAATTTGAATCGTGTACCATCAAGTACTTACAAATTACTAATACCACAAGACCATAACACCTCATAACCATTGGGACAGTAGTGTATTTACACAGAATGGTACAATATAACCTAATTTAATAAACGTAGCGTCGGTTTTAGTTTTAATAAAGGCATATAGACATAGCTGATGCCGTCGTGGCGCAATGGCACAATGTCTTGCTGCAAACGACAATAGAGGATTCGATGAGTTCTGGTAATAAGACAAAGCTTCCGCTTCCGCTATTCTTTTCTTTTATGGAAAATGACAAGGCAAACGAGCGTTCGGGTCACCTGATGTTAAGTGACGACCCCGTGTAACACCAGAGGAGCTACAGGTGCGTTGCCGGCCTTTAAGGTGGATTGGGCACCGGAGCCCGGCATTACCTGATGCGAAACGCTGTTGCATAAAGCCACTACTTAACGCCGGATTTAAATGCCGGGAGTGGTAATGATCCGGTCGAGTCCCCCCATGTGTATTGCCATTGCTGGCGACGTGACTCTACCACACGTACTTTAATCGCCTCTTACGACACCACCAGTACTAGGATGATCCTATTTTAGGCCGGGATCACACGGCAAAAACTCTCATTTAAAAATTTATGCGTGTACCTATGGGAAACGGGTTATCTTAATATTACTTCCCTATGCGTACCCTACTCTACTATAATTTGGATAAGAATTTGAATCCACTATCATCTATATCCAAATACATATTCCAATGCCACAGGATCGTATAGCGGTAAAACATAACCTATATTAATAAACGCATAGCCGGTTTCAGTTTTAATAAAGGCCGTATATACATACATACATACAAAGTTGTATAACAAAGCTATAGAAAAACTAGGGTAGGAGCAAAGGGGCGTATAAAAGTACAAAAGTACCTTTGCTTTATGTACAATCTGACGGTCAGAAGTGGAACGTTCTTGTTGTTGTATACATGAATAATGGTCTATAAGTTCCTTTTTTTTTAAAGGTTGCCGGTTTTTTTTATAGGGCGTTCGACGGAACCCAACGCCGCGCTTTGTCTCGATGGAGCGGTGAAATGAAAATATTCAATATTTCCTTTCTTCGAGCGGTAATCAAACTCGCCTGTTAAATTTACAATTATACGCTTGTGCCCCTGCCCCACGATTGGTCTTAAAAGGGAACCTAGTGTTTGGACACTTCGTTGTCCACACACTGTACAGTCTTAAACACATAGGGTGTTTCGTTTTATTATTATGAAATGTGAAAATTGAACCCACAACCGTAACAATTGGTAATAGATACAGCGCCGCTGCACCACGACGACCTAAATATGCGTAATCTTCTTTCATACAAAAGAAAAAAGGGTTAATCAATATTACTTATTATTATTGTTAAAAAAATTAATTAAATCAGCTTCACGCTGTATTCCGCAGTATAGGCAGAAGAAACCTAGTGTTAAGACACTCCGTTCCCCACTTTCCACGGAGTTCTGGAAGTATTGCGTGTTGAGTGTGGAAACTCAACGCCGCATTTTGTCTTAACACCAGAGCGAAGAAATGAAAATAAAATATTTCATCTCCTCGAGTCGGGATCGAACCCAAAGTCGATTTTACAGTCACACTTTGTGCCACTGCGCCATATTATACAATTATTTTTATTAAAAAAAACTTATCACAGCCGGGTGGAGATAAAGGCTATCGTGGCGCAGGGCCACGAGCGTGACAGGTAGTGTTCGATTACCACTCGAGGAAATAAAATATTTAATATTTTAATTTCATCGCTCTAGTAACTAAGCAAGGCGCAGCGTTGAGTTCCGCCACTAAACACGCAATGCATCGAGAATTCGGCGTGAGAATCGAGTGTCTTGATACTAGGTTCTCATGTTCCTTCTGGCCACCCTGCAACGTGCGGGATACAGCGTGAAGCAAAAAAATAAATTATCACAAATAAAAATAAATAAAATTTTTATTTATAAATATCTATAACTATTAGAGCTCACGTAACTTTATAGCGAAGAATTTTATGTGTTTTTGCAGTATAATAGTGACCTAGACAAATATTTCTCCAAAGACTACTGTGGTGTATAGTTTCTTATTTTATTTACTTCCCCGATGACTTAGTGCAAACATTTGAAAGCACAAACTTCAAAATAAAAGGTTAAAGTTAAATTCTTGGTTGCATAGGTACGACGTCAAATAGCATTTTAACTGAGATTAAGCTTTTGTTTTAGTCATTACACTCTGTATCCCTAGGTAACTCTGCTTATGCGGGAAAGATCTTACAGTAAAGACACTCCGTTTCTTCACTTTCCGCCAGATTCCTGTGGCGGAATTTAAAGACTTGCTTTGTCTAGTAGAGTAGGAAACTAAAAATAAAAGGTAATCGAACCCACAATCGTCTCGTTTGTGCAACTGTGCCACGACAGCTTCACTGTTAATGTCAGTTGAAACCAAAACTTATGTTAGTTCATAAGATTTTTAAAATTCAAAAATACTTTTTCTGAGAAACTCTACCGTCCTCTGGGACTTTTTTTAATAAAATTTTAAGATCTCAAATCTAACTCGGTAAGAAATTTTAGTTGTAATATAAAGTATGTTTAAAAAAATCAAAAATCAGCTTCACGTTGTATTCCGCACACAGCAGGGTAGGCAGAAGGAACCTAGTGTTAAGACACTGTTCCCCACTTTCCGCCAAGTTCAAATGAAATGTTTGTTGAGTGGCGGAACTCAACGCCGCGCTTTGCCTCGACGAAGTATATTTACTACATACATATAAGTTTGTATGTTTGTATGTATACAAGAGAATTATATGACGCTTATCATGGTTGGTATCTATGTGAAAAAACCTTTGAAATATTTTGTTACTTTAGAGATGGTTTGCCAATATTTATTATGAACCTTTTATAGGGTAAACAGTAAGATTCTAATATGAAGACTTTCCTTTTCCAATTTTAGTCAAATTTTGGAGAGAATGTGTGTATACTGACGGAACTCAACACCGCCATTTTACTATTGGAATTGAAAAATCTAAATAATTTTTCCCAAATAGGAATCTATCTTAGATCTGTCGCATTTACCACTTCTTATTCTTCTTATATAAGAAGAAGTATAAGTGCTTCTCCAACTAGTGAAGGTTGGCAGTTAACTTTAACAAACACATTTTTTCTCATTCATTATACTCTCTTCTCTCTCCCTCTCTCTGTTTTAGTATTATGAACACATAACATTTCAGATTACCATTTTAGAATATTGATCATTATTTCAAACGCAAATACGTAGAGGTGTCACGTTATTATGAAATATAGATCCTCAATATCCAGGAACCTCCCATAGTGAGGTAGTATGAATACTGGAGTGTATCGTTAATTATGTATTCGGCCTCCCGCTGCTGGTGCGATGCGATTTAAATTTAACCAACAAGATTGTCTAGATTGTTTTTGTATTAAATTATAAAGATATCAATATATTTTTTGTTTTTAGTAAGGACAATTTTTATACGCTATATCTTCACGCTGTATCCCGCACATAGTAAACAGAGGGAACTTGAAAACCTAGTGTTATGACTCTCCGTTCCCGTTAAGAAATTTCTATTTTCCACCAAATTCTGGAGGTATTGCGTGTTGGTTGGCGGAACTCAAAGCCGTGCTTTGTCTCGACACTATAGCGAAGAAATGAGAATCTTAAATCTTTCATTTTCTCGAGTGGGAATCGAACCCACAAACTGTTGCGTTTATAGTTACACGCTTGTGTCTCTGCGCCACGACTCGTCTTTCGTAAAGTATAAAAATTTTGATCGCAGCGGGAATCGAACTTCTCCTCCTCTATTTTGGAAATCGTCCAATCTCACAAATAGCAGACCGAACCTAGTGGTAATTTTCTAGATATTACCACTCAACACAGTTGTGAAAATTACGGCCGCGCTTTATCTTGTAACTCAAACGAGAAAAATCATATAATATTTTCTTCAATTTTTTTCCTTCGTATAAAGAGTGTTCAAAAACACATAAATGCTGTCAGTATTGACTGTATTATATTTATACAGGGTGTATCATTATATCCTCCTCCATATATACTAAGAACACGTTCACAAACAAAACACAATATGCATTTCTCAAAACAAAATTCCCAACACGATTTTACGTTTAAAACAAATTCTGGAATAAAAGCAAGAATTCGACGGCAACGGCAATATTAAAATGAGACAACCGATTTCTATTTAAAGTTCAACTTAAACTATTTGGGCACAAACCGAGAGGAAGCAAAACTAAGGGAAGTACAGCTGTGGAGCGAACGGGCGACTTTAAATGTTGTAGACATTGCAACTAAGCTGTTTATACATATATGTAGGTATATATTATATATGAAACACTCGTTCGCGGCTACGTCCGCGGCTTCGTCCGCTTGATCTCTACTATTATTTATTTACTTATCTTCGTCCGCGACTTCGCCCGCTTGAACTTTACTATAATTTATTTACTAATCTTTGTTCGCAGCTTCTTCCGCTTAAACTTCACCCATATTTACTTACTAATCTGAATTGCTTTCGTGTCTTAGTAACACGAGCACTTTAAAATTGAATACTAAAGGTTTACCATTTTTATAATAAAATTGCGGAAATTTTGTCGGATTAAATACTTTTAACTAACATATTATTTATATAACATGAACGGATTGAAGTAAAACAAACGCTTAATGTTAAGGGAAGCTTGCCAAAATACAATAGTCAAAACTACATAACAAGAACAAGTCTTCGTTTTTTTTTTTCAATTTTATCTTCGCTCTGTATTCCGCATAGGGCAGGACAGGCAGAGGGTCTATTGTTAAGACATTTCAGGCCGGCCTGAGGCCGGTCGTGGCGCAGCGGCACGAGGTGTGACTGCAAAACCGACTGGTTGTGGGTTCGATCCCCACTCGAGGAGATGAAATATTTACTTAAATTTATATTTCCATTTCTTCGCTCTGGTGTCGAGGTTAAGCGCGGCGTTGAGTTCTGCCACTCAACACGCAATGCCTCCAGAATTCGGCAGAAAGTGGGGAACGGAGTGTCTTAACACTAGGTTCCCTCTGCCTACCCTGCTGTGTGCGGGATACAGCGTGAAGCTAATCTAATTTAATTTTTTTTTTAAAGAAAATGAAAATATTTTACTCCCCCGAGTTCCAATAAACCCAAAACCGTCGTGTTTACAGTCAGACGCCGCGCCGTGCCGGTACCTCTCATGTTTGCTTGCAGTTTTCAACTCACTGTCCATATTAAAGATACTGCAAATTACAGACTTTCCAACTAAAATAAAACAATTATTGATTTAAATTAAAAAAAAATAGCTTTACGTTGTATCTCGCAGGGTAGGCAAAGTGAACCTAGTGTTAAGACACTCCGTTTCTTATTTTCCGCCGAAATTTACAAGCATTGCGTGTTCAGTGGCGGAACTCAACACCGAGCTTTTCCCTTGGTGAAAGAGCGAAGAAATTACAATATTCACAAATAATAATATATTCCCCCGGATGAGTATCAAACCCACAACCGTCGCGTTACAGTCACGCCCTCGTGCCCCAGCACAACGAGAACCTCTATATAAAATACGACGATCAGTCAAAATAAGTAAGTTAAAATTATTTAACCATTTCAAGTTAACCCCAAACCGTAAATTACGGCGTTAATCTTAAGGTGAAGACAAATTTCTCGCGTCGCTTTCGCGAAAATGCAAATTATGCAATTAAAAACCTTTTCTCCTTTCTTAGTGTGAATTCGAATTTCTTTAGATTTCTTTATGCTGTGAGCTTTTTTAGTTTTCTTTTTTTTTTGTTTGAAGGATTGTACTAGAATATTTATCTTATTTTTTGAGTTTTATATTGCTTATTAGATATTCATGCTGTATCCCGCATATAGCGGGATAGGCAGACGGAATCTAGTGTTAAGACACGTTGCCCATGCGTGATCCAATTTTCGAGATATTACGTGTTATGTGACGGAAATCAACGCCGCGTCGTGAACCCACATCCGTTGCTTTTACAGTTACGCTCTGTGTCGCTGCACTACGACGGCGTCGGGTATTTCAAATCCAAGAATATTAGAAAAGAAAGGAAGACAGAATTTTTTGTAACTCTTTTTATATGAGAGAATTAAAATTTAATTTTATATTCGCATACCAACATCCATCTACATATATTGACTTGTTGAGGCCAGTCGTTCGCCTCTCAAGAGAATGGCGGAACTCAACGCCGCGCTTTTGCAACCAGAGCGAAGAAATGAAAATAATAACTATTTTATTTGCTCGAAGGGAATCAAACCCACTAGCTGCCATATTTACAGTTACACCTTGTGCCCCTGAGCCATGACTTACTCTCTCTCTCTGAATTCGATGGAAAATGGGAGACAGAGTGTCTTATCACTAGGTTCCCTCTGCTTCTAAAAAAAATATTATTATCTCCACTGGCAATCGTAATACCTGCACTTAGCTATCTAAACCTACATTCAAGGACTTCTGGTTACCTCTATTAGAGATAAGTTATCCGTTGTACACTTTCTTCCTGTTATTATACGTTTTCTGTATTTTCTTTCTTGTGTGGTACATAAATAAATGAAAAAAAAGAAAAAGAAAAAAATAAAGTGAATTTTAAAACTACCCCCGGAAATATTTTAATTAACTGAAATTTCACAGTCACCAAACAGAGAGCGGTGCGAACGGTCGTTTTAACATTTTAATCACCTCACCTTTTGAATTACACGAGAGTAAAAATTAAAAAGGGTAGGGGGTGGGGGTTTGTTTGGGTCGAATGGTAATGATGTGGAAATTAATATAGTTAAATACTTACTAAGCGAACGTATAAAAATTTGTAAGTGTGGAATAACTTTTTTAACCTTAAAAAAATGATAAAAAATCTGTATAATTATTGTTTAAAATTGATTTTGATTAACTTTTATTAGTGTGTAGAACGATGTCTTTATGAGAACGGAGTATCTTTACACTAGGTTTCCAGGTTCCCTCTGCCTATCCTGATATATGTGAAATACATACATAGGTATATAGGAATACAGCGTAAAGTTAAAAAATATTGGTATACATATACCTATCGTATTTACCAGAGTTTTTTACCGCGCTAGTTGAGTTCCGCCACTCAAAACCTAATGCCTCAAGGATTCGGTGGAAAGTAGGGAGCGGAAGTGTCTTAATTAGAAACGGAGTGTCTTAACACTATTGATTTTATAATCACTTTTGCGCCGAATTCTGGAGACATTGCGTGTTGAGTTGCGTAATTTCACGCCGCACTTTTCTTCGTCACCAGATCGAAAAAAAAAGAACATTTTCTCGAGTGGGAACCGAACCTACAACCTATCGCGTTTACACGTGCTCGTGCGCCACTCCTGGCCCCATATTTCATTCACGTTATATGGAAAATATTACTCACGATATCAAGCTTATACTACAAAGGTTTTCTCCCGTAATTAAGCAAGTAGCGCTTCATTAGACGACCCTTTTAAGCTTTTATACTAGTCGATTATTATTTAGTATATTGAATTATATGAGGCCTTCGGTGGTGGTGGTGGGTTCGATTCACACTCAGCCTTTAAAATTATTTTCATTTAACCGCCCTAATACATAATAAGTTTCGAAACTGAAATTGGGGAACTTAGTGTCTTCACACTAGGTTCCCACTAGAAAATTGCGGTAATAAACGTGAAACGTCTCAATTACAATCGTTATTATTATTTTTTCACGATTTTTACACATTTTTAATGATACTCTATACTGCAAAGTGCTCGGAATATTGGTTTTCCAAAAATATATTATAATGTATACGAAAACACTCGCGTGTGTTTTTATTTATTAATTCAGTTAGTGTTTAAAATTTAAAATATCATTATTATCTTCATATCTTTATAAATGTATAAAAAAATAATATATGTATAATATATAAATATATAATTTTACACTTTTGTAGCGTATTTAGAAGAACTGAAGAATTTAGAACCTGATAAGATTTCGATTAAAAAAATTGTACACGTTGATATATTCAAAACAAAACGCCGCGCTTTGCCTCGACACCAGAGAAAAGTAATGCAAATATAAATTTAAATAAAATATTTCATCTTCTCGAGTGGGGATCGAACCCACAACCAGTCGATTTTACAGTCACACTTTGTGCCCCTGCGCCACGACTGGCCTCAAAAAAGAAGTGTTAAGGTATCCCGTGGGACCAATATCTACGGGATGTACGCTATCCTAAATTTTCATCCCAGCCAGATAATAATAACCTTGTTTCTTTACTTATAGTAACTTTTTTATTGCTATTTTTAGCTTCACGCTGTATCCCGCACGTAGCACGGTAGACAGAGAGAATCTGGTAACGTCATATTAAGACACTCTATGCGGATTAAGACACTGCCCTGCACCACGTCCCACTGAATTCTGGAGGCATTTCGTGTTGAGTGGCAGAACTCAACGCCTGACACAAAAGCAACTGAATCTCTAGTATTACGAAACGCGGCGTTGAGTTACGCTCATTGAAACGTCTGTCTTTAAACTAGATTTTCTTAGCTATATTATCATTTGTGGCTATTTCACACTATGCGGAAAAAAACGTGACAAAGTAGAATAAAAATAAAAATAAATATACCATAAACTGAATTTGACACCACTCTAACCTCCATCGAGAGTTATCTAACAAATGCACTATATCAATACATTTCAAGAGAAATTTACATCACTTTTCCGACTTAAAAATAAAACGTATTCTACACCTAAGTGCATTCGAAATGGTGTTAGCCGGGCGAATATAATTTTAGTACTTTATTGATCGGTCTGGCTTCTACCTACATATTTAGCTTTATTTTTGTTGTGGTGGTTAAGGGATGAAATAAGGAAAAGGAGAATACGGAGGGGGGAGGTATTTATCAATGGATTTTCTGTATGTGGAAAAACACAGTTTATTGAAACAAAACATCAGCTTCACGCTTTATCTAGCACATAGCAGGGTAGGCAGAGGGAAGCTAGTGTTAAAATACTCCGTTGCCTATTTTCCGCCGAATTCTGGAGGCATTGCGTTATGAGTGGCGGAACTCGCCGTGCTTTTGCATCGACACCAGAGCGAAGAAATGAAAATATAAATGTAAGTATATATTTCACTTCCTCGAGTGGGGATCGAACCCACAACCAATGCGCTTGGAGTCGCACTTTGTGCCACTTTCCACGACAGGCCTCTATTTATAGCGGCTTCACGATTTTATCATAGTTCGGTAGGCAGAAAAAACATTGCGATTCGCAACGGAGTGTCCAAAAATGCTTTAAATATCTATTAAAATAAATTTAATAAGTTTTAATTTCACGCTGTATCCCACACATAGCGGGATACGAAAGGGGAACCTAATCCTAAGATACTCTGTTCCCCAATTTTCGTCAAATTCTCGAAGCATAATTCAAGTATTCCGTTAAAACTAATAATATTTACTTAAAACAAACATAGCACGTATGGCTGTACACTGTAAGAGCAGGCTTAAGTCGGATCAACGCTGGTTCCGGTGATTAACTAGGCATTTGTAGATGTCCCCAGAATAGTACGGTAGTATATAACATATAAATAGGAATATAGATATTTTTTTTATTTTATAATTATTTTTATGGGAAGTGGAGAATGGAGTGATGTGACACTTGGTTCTATATCCACCTTCTGATGGAGGTGATGAAATAGTTAATAATACGGTATTTATGCTGAAATCCCTGTATGAATCAACTTCACGCATTTTCTATATGAAACGTAACACCAAGATAACAATTTCTCCGTTCTCCGGGATTGAATACCGAAATATAACACAGCGCGTTAGCTTACCAGGGCTGGAAAATACAATAAATTATATACAAATATATTATGTATATAATTAATTTTTATGAATTATAAATAAACCTACTACTATATAACCGTCACATTATGTTTTACTATACCACTATAGCCTCAATTAATTATATGTAAATATTATGTTTAGTTAATGCGTCGAGGTCGTCGTGGCACAGTGGCACGGCAGTAACCTTTAACGGTTGTAGCTTTGATCCCCAACCGATCCTCCCCCATCGTCCTACTCGAGGGAATGAATTATTTAAATCTCTGTTATAACCAAGCAAGTCACGGCGTTGAGTTCCGCCACTCAATGTCTCAAAAATCCGACAAAAAGTGGAGATTGGAGTGTCTTAACACTAGATTCCCTCTGTCTACTGTGCTATATGCGGGATACAGCGTGAAACTGAAACAAACATCTTAATGAAATAAATACAGTAGTTGTTACAAACCAGTTATATACAGATAGTACTTCACTAAAAGTATATCAAGTTGGAGCGAACATTAATCTTCTCTAAAACCAAGAAAAATATACACTAAGTCTTAAGGATAGAGGATAGAATGGAGGGAAAAAGAGCAAATAAAAGTCTAAGTGAGGCCGTCGTGGCGTAGCGGCATGAGGGAATGACTGTAAGGTTGTCGGTTGTGGATTCGATCACCAGTCGAGGAAATGTAATGTGTATTTAAATGTATATTTTCGTTACTTCGCTGTGGTTTCAAGGCAAAACGCGGTGTTGAGTACCGCCACGCAACACGTAATGCCTCCAGTTCGGTAGAAAGTGGGGAACGGAGTGGGGAACAACACTAGGTTCACTCTGCCTACCTGCTGTGTGCGGGATACAGCTGAAGCTGATTTATTTATTTTTTATTTAAAAGTACTAAGTACTTAAGTTATCGGCTTTTCTTCTAGAATTAGACTAAAATTACATTTTTATCTATAATTTATAAATTATAATATATATGGCTCGCTTTTTCTTTTGTGGATAACGAAACGTAAATTCTCGTTGTTTTTGTCGTTGTTTCCTACGCTACGTAACTTCGTTAGTAATTGTAGAGTTTTATATCAATATAACTATACGATACATATCAATGTTATAGATTCAAATCCTAGAAAGGAAAAGGTTTAAGTTTAAATTTATGACTTTATCTTAGTAAAACATATACATTATTATCTATTTTTTACATAAACAATATATACTTTTACATAAGAGAAATAAATTTTACATTTTTAAATATAAATTGTTATAAATAATACATTAAAATATATATAGATATATATTTTAATGTATTTAAAAACTGTATTGTATTTATTTATATTAATTTGTTTTTTTTTAATTTTTTACAATATTATTAATGATACTTATTGTTTTTTTAAATAAAATATGTAAAGAAATATTTTTTACTTATTAAAAGAATTGTATTATTAAAATTTAATTTTTATTTTACAGGTAAGCCAAGACTACCTTAAATACATCCTCAGTACGTAAAGAGTAAGTAAAAATGTATATTACTAAAATTTCTAAATGTATAAAGTTTCTCTTTTTTTATGGAAAAGGACAAGGCAAACTAGCGTTCGGGTCACCTGATGGTAAGTGATTACCGCCACCGTGAATTTCTCTCTCTCTCTCTCTCTCTCTCTCTCTCTCTCTCTCTCTCTTAAAGTTTAATACAGATTGCTCTACACCATATATATAAATCTTTTAATTCTGAAAACACAAGAGTTCTTAAAGGAACAGGCAACCACACAACAAGCAATGGCAATCCAGAATTATGTGGAAAGCGGGGCACTAAAGTCCTAATGGAGACCGGATTGTATTAGCTCTAGGTTCCCAGGTTCCCATTGCCTACCCTACCTTGCTATGTAAAAAAAGACAGGCAACCCATAGGTAGTAAAACACTAACTGTCCAAAACGGACTAACACAGAATACCAACGCAGATATTGATTTTATTGGTGTAAATTTGTAACTAACTAAACGTGTGACCACCTTGAAATCCAAATACGCTGCCACTAGGTCAGTTGGTCGTTAATTTTTCAACATTAACTCGCCACTTGCCCACTAAGTGAGAAGATGTTGTAATTACATTGGATACAGCCTCGTTTCACAGAGTTATCTGTTAAATTTTGATTTCTTACCAAGTCGGTTTTTAATCTTACCAGGAAAATTAATTGTAAATTGGAAATAATTTAAAAATTGGCTGTTTGTAGAAATGTTATTTAAATTTATTGACATTTATATTTTCAGTTCTTCGCTATGGTGTAGAGGCAAAGCGCGGCGTTAAGTTCCGCCCCTCAATACGCAATGCCTCCAGAATTCGGTGGAAAATGGGAAATGGAGTGTCTTAACACTAGGTTCCCTCTGCCTACCTTGCTGTGAGCGGTATACAGCGCGAAACTGATGAATTTAAATGATAAACTAATTTTTATTTTTAAAAGAATCGTCGCTCCTGCAATGTGGCAACACCAGGCTTGCCATGAAGGTTTGTTGCTTAAACACTCCGTTTCGAAGTTTCTGCTCAGTTTTCGAGATATGGCGTGTTGAGTGGCGAAATTCTTCACCACGCTTAGTTCTTTTACCACAGCAAGACAATAGAAACAATTGATCACCCCAAGTGAGAATTGAACCCACAACCGTCACAACCTCTGGCTGTAAACGTGATCTGATGGTAAAAGTGAATTTATCACAATCATACAAGATCTTTAATATCTAGACCCAAATTAATCCTAGGCTTTGGGAAATACACTTCGAAGTAAATTCAGATATTCTAATAAAAACACGGTAAGATTAATCTGTGGAAATTCATTACTTTGGACAGATTTAAGATAACTCCATCTGCGTCTTCAATTTCCATTATTCGTGTTAAAATTTGTGAAAATGATGAAATTTTAGGTGTGCGTGGCACAGTGGTTACAGCGTCCGACTACTGAGTTACAGTTTCGAATTCGATCCCTACTCTACTTAATGAAAAGAAATTTATAAAACATCAATAGGTACGGACGATTAGTTGCGTAGGAAATAATATTAATAAAAAAATATATATAGGTATATCGTTTAGGTCCCGCTCTCATAGATAATGTGCGACGTTGAGTTCCACCATTCAATCTGCAATATCGGCAGAAAAAGTGAAAGAAATATATGCCCTATAAATATGTATGGAATGACATATAAATAAGATGTAAAAATAAATTATTAGATTATAGATATATTCAGATATATATTCAGAACGGAGTGTCCCATCACTAGGTTCCCTTTGCTTCCCTACTTAGTGCGGGATACAGCGTGAATCCAAAAAAAAGAGTAATCTATCACTTGAAAGCTTAAGGCATCGTAAACCTAAGTTTCACGCACCTGTTGATTCGAGTTTTACGGGTCAATAAAAAGGTTACAATAGTAATAAAGACGTTTGTGGGGCGGTTCAATGAATTCAAATGTTTAGAGAATAATATCGCTAGTAAAATGGCCTGTTATTATATTATTATGATTTCTTTTATTAATAATTTTTCATCTTTTTGATGATATCTATATCTATAGTATACTGTTGTGTGTTGAAGTTTGAATATATGTATATATTTTTTATTTGCTTTAGTTTTTGAGCAGAAATTTTGGATAAAATCTCTGATTATTGTTATATTATTTTTCTTTTTATAAAAATATATTAATATTAAGGTATGAAATAGATAAATTTGTCACTATATTTTAAATTAAAAAGGAATCTTCGCGTATATGTAGTTTTATACATTTTTGGAGATCTAATGTTGCGAACACTTTGTTACAATATTATATCTTAAAAATGAATAAAATCATTTAAGGCCAGCTTTGGTGTGGCAAACGCGATAGGTTATGGGTTTGATTCCCATTCGAGTCCCTCTGGTGTCGAGGCAAAGCGCAGCGTTGAATTCCACAACTCAACACACTTTGCCTCTAGAATTTAAAAGAAATTGGGAAGCGAAGTGTTGTAACACTAGTCACCCTCTGCCTGCTCTACCCTGCTACATGCGGGATAAAGCGTGAAGCTGAAAGAAAAAAAGAAAAAAAAACCTTTAAAGCTACATAGTAGCTCCAGGTTACAGGTGTATATCCAAACTGAGTTTCGTGACATAGTTAGCGGATAACACGACAGCCGCAATTACTGGTGGCCGCTACGAAATAATCTGCTTAAAAATTCAAATCCTACCACGTTTCAGTCCATACTCAACTCGAATTGACCATCGAAAATCAACTCTATTGCAACAGTATTAGGTATATTTTGTATTTTTGGTTCAACCAGATGTATTCTAGTATGTAAGAAATGATTTTCGACTTTAATTACAAGTATATAAGATACGTTTTTGTGTGTTTCTATATGTATGTTAATAAAACCAGTGGCTAATTGAGTGCCTCTGTTGTGGATACGAAATCGGATGAACGTTGTGCTGTATGAGGGTAGACCGAAAAAAAAGTTTTAAATGTTTAATATTAATTGTTCTTAATGAATTTGGGGTGGTTTTTAGCAGATTATTCTGTTGCTTTATGTTTTTTTTTATTTGTATTTTTTTTTACAGAAATTGACGAATGTATATATTTTTTTTGTAATAGAATCTTTTTAACTTCGTTGTATATCTCAGATAGTTGGGTAGGTAGAGCGAAATTAGGAACCAGTGTTAAGACACTCCGTTCCCATTGAGGCACTTTCGTTCCTCATTTTCGGTCGCATTGTAGAGGAATTGAATAGCGCTACTCAACAAGCAATGCCTCAATATAACAAACTTACCCTACCCGACTATATTACTATTTCATTCAATTTTTTGCGTAATACTAATAAAACTAAAATAAATATACGGCGACTGGTTGAGGGTTCGATCCTCACTCGAGGAAATGAAATATTTATTTAAATTTAAATTTCCATTTCTTCTCTTTGGTGTCGAGTTCCGTCACTCAGCACGTAATGCCTCCAGAAATCGGCGGAAAGTGGGGAACGGAGTGTCTTAACACTAGGTTCCCTCTGCCTACTCTGCTGTATGCGGGATACAGGATGAAGCGGATTTGATTAGATTTTTTGAAAGTACAAAGGAGTTCTACCGTGTGATCCCAGCCTAGAATAGGACCATCCTGGTACTGGTGGTGTTGTAAGAGGCGACTAAAGTACGTGTGGTAGAGTCACGTCGCCAGCAATGGCAACTCGCATGAGCAGACTCGACCGGATCATTACCACCCCCGGCATTTAAAACCGGCGTGAAGTAGTGGCTGCCGGCGCCCAACCCACCTTAAAAGCCGGCAATGCTCCTGTAGCTTCTCTGGTGTTGCACGGGGTCGTGAGTGGCGGTAATCACTTACCATCAGGAGACCCGAACGCTCGTTTGCCTTTTTTTCCATAAAAAAAAAATGTAAATACAGCAAAAAGATCACAATTTGCCACTATTGTCATTTCTTACATTAGCCGACAGCGGGGGGTTTAAAGGGCAAACGTGCATACGAACTGTACTTGAGTTTGAGTTGGTTTTTTTGTTGTGTAAAGAATTACTTTTTTTTATATATATGTACGTAAATTATGATAGGTTTTTTAATATTTTAACTGCAGTGATTGTTTTAAGGAATGATTCTTCACTTTGTATCCCGCAGCAAGGTAGGCAGCAGAACCTGGGAACCTAGTGTTAAAATACTCCGTTCTCATTAAGACCATCCTGTTCCAAATTTTACTACGAATTCTGGAGGCATTGCGTGTTGAGTGGAGGCACTCAACGCCGCGTTTTGCCTCGTTACGAGAGCGATGATAGGAAAATATAAAATGCTTCATTTCTTTGAGTGGAAATAGAACTTACAATGGTCACATTACAGTTATACGCTTGTGTCCCTGCGCCACGACGGCCTTTTGAAAATTTTTATTATTTATTATTTTTTGCGTTCACATTTCTTATAATAAAAATATATATAATGACGTTACATTTCATTTTCCATAGGATTTTCACAGAGATATTATTTTGAACTAGAAATTCAAGTTTTAATTAACTTACTTACATATATAATTACTGTCATTACAACTGCTGTTTTGTTAATATTGAACCGCGTGGTTGGGGCCAGTTGTCAAGACTGTAGTCGAAGTAAACGCGGCGTTGAGTTCCGTTGCTCAACACTCATCACCTCGGGAATTCGGCGAAGTGTAGAGAACGAAACTGTCTTAAAGGGAACAGTGTCTTTGAACCTAGTTAAAGTTCCCTCTATCTATACTGCTATGTGCTGGGTACAGCGTGAAGTTAAAAAATATATATAAATAGAACAAATTTTGTGATATATATTTTTTTCTATTTTCACATTTATTTTTGATTTTAACTAGTAGGCATCAAAACAATTTAATAACTTTATTCATGCTTTTTAACGTTAGAAGAATAGGCAAGCTAAGATACCCCGTTTCCCTCTTTCCGTTAAACTTTTCAAGAAATTGCGTGTCGAGACCTGATCTCAAAAGTCAACAATAGCTTTTAATAAATGAGATTCGAACCCACAATCATCGAATGCAGTCACGTCCTTCCCCTTACAGATTTACTCTCAACTATTACACTCTTAAAGTGATTTCACTGACTAAATTCTTTTCTAATTACAATAGTATTCACACAATTAGCACATAGCAAAAATAATGTATCAGGGAACCTCGAAATCACCCTCACCCGCTTTACCCTAATCTGTTACGATGTTCTAATATCATTAGAAAGATTACATGGTTTCTGTTGTTCCATTTAAATTAATGTGAAACTTAAATAACAACAAGAGTTTTAACTAATGTCCTATACTAATCGTCGCCTGCAACTTCGTTTGTGTGGAATTTAATATGTAAACTGGAAAATCTCTTTTTTTCCTGTTTCGTAGTACTTTTGTGAAATCTTCGTTTAGTGCTACTATTCCTTTACATGAGTTTAGCAATGGAGCAGGAGACGGGGGGAGGAAGGAGAGGCGTAAGCATAATATGCTACATTTAGTTATAGGATAAATAATCATAAATAAAATAAATAAATCAGCTTCACGCTGTATCCCGCACACTGCAGGGTAGGCAGAGGAAACCTAATGTTATGAAACTTCGTACCCCACTTTCCGCCGAATTTTTCGAGGCATTGCGTGTGTGGCGGAACTCAAGACCAAGCTTTTGCCTTGTTGCCAGAGCGAAGAAATGTAAATATAAATTTAAATAAATAGTATAATAATAAAGATGTAAAATAATAAAAAAACATATTTTTTTGTTACCTTTACTCTGTATCCCGTACATAGCAGGTTAGGCAGAGTGTTAAAACACTCCGTTCTTATGTAATCACTTCTGTTTCCCACTAATATTGTTATATTATATTAGTTTCCAAATATTATAATATAATACTTTAAAATATTATACTATTATTCACTTTCTGTAGAGACTCTATACCAGTTTTTGTACGACCCTTTTTTGTACGATCCCCATAATAATAAGATCTATTCACTTGACTAATGTGATCGTTGATGTTGAAAATCTTGTATTGTTAACACTTAATTGCCTTTGATTTTTTTTTTCACTTTTTGCTAGTATAAAATTGACTCAAGAGTTGTATTTCTTTTGTACTACATAACTGTATATGTTTGTGTCATTATAGTATCCATACGTTATTATAATATAATTTATTTTTACATTTCCTCGCTCTTGTAAGATAAAACGCGGCGTTGAGTTCTGCCACTCAATATTTAATGTCTTGAATTCAAGCGGAAAGTGGACAACAGAGAGCCCTTCACATTAGCTTCCCTTCGCCTACCATGCTATTTATGGAATGCAAGATTGTGCTGCAATTTCCTGAAAAGATAGAAAGCGGAAACCGAATGTCTTAATACAAGGTTCCCTTTGCTTAACTTTATGGGAATAGGATTAAGATAAAAAAGTAAGGCATAATTTTTTAAATAAAATTTATTACGCTTGTAGGTCAAACAGGTTTATTACACTTGTAGGTCAAACCATAACGTAAACACTTTACTCTCAAAGCAAATAATAAATACATTTCCTCGTCAGTATTTTTTCACGTTTTTTTTCTCTTTTCCACGGTATTTTAGATCCTTATTTGTAAGGTGAAAATATGTCAATTCACTGTTTGTGTTTACAATAGACGTCGGACGTCTATATCGATTTGGGAGCGGTAATTTGGTGTTTCTTGCAAATCATCCCGTCTTCCATTCGGTCCACAGATGCCTGTTGGGATGAAATTTGAACTTAACGAAAATGTTTCGAGAATAGATCTTTTGTCTTATATGGTTTTTTCTTCTTTTGATTTTCAGTAAATGCAGTTTAGGGTTTTGTTGTTGTTTTTTTTTTATTTTTTGGGTACTTGCTATATTTAATTAAATATATGTTACTATATTTACTTATTTTTGCGTGATATTTAGTACTTTAAATATAATATGCAATAAAATGTATAACCCTTAAATTAAACCTCAATTTAATAAAATGGTATAACCACATCAAAATATTGCTAGAAAACCTAAAAACCAAAATTATTAAAGCCTTTGCTCGAAAAATAACTCAGAATACATAAAAATGTCACCTTATCTTTTAATTAACGTTATCAGTAATAGAAATAGCTTTTACACGTTAATCTACATTGAAAATTAGGTATTACAATAAAGCATTCCATTCACAAAAGCTCCCTCCAACCTAAAGAGATGCTATTGTCACAAAAAATGGACACAATCATCTGTAACGTCCGCAAAATAGTCCAAATTTCAATTCAAATTCAATTTCATTGTGAAAATCTTTGAAATTAGTTACTCGAGTGAGAATTTTGTGATAACCTCGCAAGGTGTCGGTAATTTTGGTACATTTCCACAACTCGGGACCATTCGGGACGATTCAGAACGGTATCAGCGGGTCCTAACGAGCTGTCTGATAGACACGAGATAAAAGGACGGCATGTAGCCTTCTTTGACTTAAATGGAATTTCAAAAGGGATGTCGCCTGTATTGATTTTGGTTGGGAGATGTTTTAAAGATCCCATTAGAGATAATTTCGAACTTAATAATTGGATTTGCTCTAATCAGAAATTGTTTCCAAAGCATACACTACAATGATTGATCAGTTCATTTGAATATAAAAATTTTAGCTATCTGTCTGGCTTCTCTCTGATGAGGAACTTTTGTATAATAATATCCTCAAGTTTGTAGCGTATTATCTCGTGGTTAAGCATAACACAGCTTCATCGATCTGCAGTATGGAACAAAAGCCTGCGAACTACAACTTTACAAAAATTCCTTTAGCCCCGGAATTTTTTTGCCGAGCAAAGTTTGGCAAGTTTCTTGCTCTGCTGAACTCTGAGCATGGATTGTGTGTTTTTTTTTGATGTAACTGTAGCAAACTTTAATTTCAGCTTTTTAATTTCATGGAAGGAACGTGAAATTCTAAATTGATGATTTTATATTGGATTTGTTGCATTTGGATTGATTTAGGTATATATTTTACCAGTAAAGCTTTTAAGGAAATGAGATTGCATATAGCGTAGCTTTATGTATTCTACAAATATATGCAGAATTTAGTATACATGATACATGTAAGTTAGTATTTACATTACGAAAAGCGTTTCCGCGCTTTAGTTTCGCTTCGCTTTCGCTTTGGTTCAAATCTTTGGAGTCTAAAGTTCCCTGGGCTTAATTTTGTTACTTTCTGTGAAAGGTACATAATTTATTCTTGCAAATATGAAAATAACGCGGTGAAAGTAAAATAAATAAATCCTTGGAGAGGTTTAATGAATTAAGGAGAGTTTTTTCGTTGAACGCGCCTGAGATTAGTCTCAGGAACTACTGATTCGACTTAACATTTTGAGTTGCAAAATATTTTTTATTTATGAAGAAGTAAGATTAAATTAATTTTTACATATATATTCTATTTTACGTATCATACTAGTTAGTATATAACGTTTAGTTATCTTAATAGGTAAATGTTAGTATTAATTTACCTTTTTTTTTACCTTCACGCTGTATCCCACATGTAGGAGAGTAGGCAGAAAGAACCTAGAAACTACTGTTGAGACCCACACTGTCTGCGGAATTCGGACGGCGTTGCGTGTTGAGTGGCGGAACTAAGCGCAAAAACGCAATAATAAAAACATAAAAATCATTACCACGAAAGGGAATCGAACCCACAAACTGTCTCATTTGCAGCTAGTAAAATATATCACAAATTTTCCTTCCCAAAATCTTTATTCAACACGTAGGTACGCTTAAGCTAACTATGTAAAGTATTTTGTGTTAGAATTTACAATAAATTGTGGATTGGTTGTCATTCTCACACAATTTACTAAATTAAGATCGCCCTCCACTCCAAGATCGCGGCGTACAAATTTCATTACAACCTGTTGAGCTATAAAGTCCAAAATGGATCGTGGTCCAATAAAGCTTACGTTCAACTTTAGCCATTTTGAGGTAAGAAGAGTATTAGTTCGACAAGTCGTGGGGGTTTTCGAGTTATCTCGAATATTTGGAAAGGTTTGTGGGATTTTGGACTTTAATGTTTTGAAAATTGGGGTTGATTTTTAATGGGGGGTTGGGTGGTGATAAACGAAGCAACGAGCAAGTGCAGAGACTGTGCTAACGTTTGCTTTGTGAGTTTTAGTTTGGACTTACTTAACTTACATTAAGTATTTCCAAAAACTTGTTGTTTTATTATTAATACGTCATTTTATTCGCTTAACCTATTTGGCGCAAGTTTTGTTTCATACTATATTAATATTAGGTATTAGAGTCAAATTAGTTTTTATCGCTTAATATATAGTTCTAATAATCTTTTGTACTGTTACCGGAACTCAGTAATGAAAATAATCCATTCTTTTGAGTTAGAATCGAATCTACAACCGTCGCGTTTAGATTTAAAGACTGTAAAAAGCCAATTGTTTGTTTTGGCTTTACGGGGTGTGTTCTTCACGCTGTAACCCGCAGGTACAGGAAACTTGGGCATCTAGTGTTAAGATACTTTGTTTCCATTTAGACAACCATCCCTCTTTCCTTTCTGCCGATTTCATGAGGCGCTTTTCAACATTACCAAAACGGGAAGATGAGAAAAAAAATATTTCATTCCCCCGGTGGCAATCGAACCCACAACCGTCGCGTTCATAATCGCGCGCTTGTGCCACTGCACCACGACAGCTCCAAATTTATAAATAATGTTCTATAAACCCTTTCAAATTTACCAATATATTCAATCAAATCAAATTTTATAGTTTAATCAAAAAAAAAGTTCATAAATAACAGTTTCATTTGCAATATTTAATCAGTTTCAATAACAACAAACAATTTTAGATGAGAATTAAATGCTTCTACTAAACGAAGCTGCCCACTTCAAGGAATACGCAATAATTTTTAATTGCACTCGTAAAGTAATAAAAGAAATACTATGAATGTAACAGCGGGTTTTAAGTTGTATACTATCTTTTTGAGCTTCACGCTGTATCCTGCATATAGCAGGATAGGCAGAGGAGCCTGTGATCTTAGTGTTAAGACACTCCGCTGTAACTCATTGCGGCGTTTTGCCTCGTTACCAAAGCGAGGAAATAAATTATTGAATATTTCATTCTCCCATGTGGGAATCGAACTCACAACTCTCGTGCTTACAGTGCAGTCGCATGCTTGATCCTCTGCGCCACGGCAGCTCAATTTAGTTTGAATCTAGTATTTTGATTTCTTTTATCTTCACATGTATGTATGAATGTATAATTATTCAATTATCTACTGTATATTATTTCGGGGAGCCTATTTGTATAGTTAAGTAGCGAGACCAAAGTGGTTTAGTGGTAGAGTCTTACCGTAAACGAGATGGTTATATATTTAATTACTACTCATAGAAATCTTTATTTTGTTAATATTTTTAGTATATCTCCGCTTTGGTAAGTTTTGGCGCATAAGATTTGCCATTCTCAATAATAGTACAGTATTTTGTCCTGATTTAGTGCTCTTGTCTATCCCGGATAAAGTAACCTAACGCTGATAAGTCTAACTAAAAATGTAAAAAAACATTACAGAATCGAACCCAAAACCATCACTTCCCCTCACCATCTACACCATTATGTTGGTATTCCTCTGTTAGGAGGAAACGAGGAAACTTGCTTTCATTCGAATGAAACAAAGCAAACTTATATGGACGCATTTTAATGAAGGCATATAGGAAATAAGTAAACAGACTATTGTGGACCTTAGTCAGAGTCTGTACGGTATAAATTACTTAACAGATTCGTACCACGAGGTTACGTAAAGAATGCCAGTAGGTACCCTACAGCTGGAATCTGCGCCTTTGTGATTTCTTAATGCAATGTTTTATTCTGTGTAATTAAACAACTGATTTATTTTAATTTTGCTATATTTTGGTGTTTAAATTTCATATATATATATGTGAATGTAAATGGAGAAATTTGGGGTGGAAAGAAATTTTTGTTTTTGGACCAATGTTCCTTATTTTTGATGAAAACATTAAATATACATATTTATAACGTATATTAATGTATTAAGTTCATAGTTATAGGTAAAATGGGTTAAGTTGATTGATTTCTGAGACAATAAAATACATTATATTTGAATATTAATTCATATCAGTGACTAACGAACGTTGAAAGCTGTCTCCAAACGGGAATTGGAAAAGCAACGTGATCGGTATGCAGTTTTCTTTTATTTCATGTTTTCTTTTTGTTTTATTAACTTTATGCTGTATCCTGCACATAGTAGGGAAACAGAGGGAACCTGGAAAACTAATGTTAAGACACTTCCGTTCCCCACTTTCTAGCTCAACACTACACTATGCCTTATTACCAGAGCGAACAAGTGAAGATATTAGTGAGTGGGAATCCAACTTACAACCGTCGCTTTTACAGTCGAACGCTTGTACTGCGCCACAACGACCTTAAACTCAACTTAAGTTGAACTGAAGAAAAAAAGCAAAAAAAAGCCTTTTAACTAATAACTCGCTAGCTATAAAACAAAAGACGAAAACCTAAATAAATACTAATAAACCACCATTCCCTTAAAACAAACCTTCTCCAGAACCGTACAATATATTTTTAATGAATCACATTTCCAACCCACGTTTAAATAAGAATACGTACCTATATAAAAAGAGATCAAGATGGCGGAAAGCGGAGTGTAATCTTGAGTGGCAAAACATGTTTGACATTTGCACCGTTGCACTTTGTAGACGAAATTGTTCTTGTTTATATTATGTTTAGTTAGGATTTGCTTTTATTTATATTTTTTTAGCTTCACCCTTTATCCCGTGTATAGTAGGCAGTGAGAACAGAGTGCTAAGTCACTCCTTTTTCCATGAATACCATCATTTTTCCATGTGGAAATGTCCGAATTCTGGTGGCATTGCATGTTGAAAGCTGGAACTCAATGCCGAGCGTTTTGTCGTTATCATTGCGAGGAAATGAAAATATAAATTTAAATAAATATTTAATTTTCTCGAGTGGGGATCGAACCCGCATTTACTGTCTCACGCTTTTGCCCCTGCGCCAGGAGTAATCTCAAATAAAAGATAGACATTTAAACGGGGTTACAATAGTAAATTATGATAGTTTTGCATATTTGAGGCCGTCGACAGACCGACTCAAAACGGAATCTCGAATACATTTTGAGTGACAGAATTCAACGCCGCGCTTTGTTTTGTTGCCAAAGCAAGAAAATGGAAATAAATTGTTCCCCTGACTAAAAATCGAATCCACAACCGTTGCGTTTATTTTTTTATTTGGGCCTCCTAAATTGTTTTTTATTTTTTAACTTCTCGCTGTGCTTAACCCGCACATATGCATCAGGCAAAAAGAAACTGGGAACCTTGTGTTAAAACACTTCGTTCCCCTTAAAAGACACTTCCGTTCCCCACTTTTCGGGCATTCTGGAGGCATTGCTTGTTGAGTGGTGGAAATCATCGCCACGTTTTGCCCCGTTACCAGAGCGAGAAATCAAAAATATTAAACACTTCATTTAATTTCAGTGAAGATCGAACCTACAACCTGTCTTATCTACGGTCACTCGCTTGTCCGCCGACGGCCTCGGAAATTGATATAAGCAAATCTTTTTCGATATAACATTCAAATTTACTACCCCTTATTTAAACAAGCGCAAAACCAACACAAAATAAGAAATACTAGTGACGAATATAAAAAAAATCGGTCAAATGCGAATCGGACATGCGTACCGAGGGTTTCGTACCAATTTCAGGATTGTATGCCAACGGGAGATCCATAGAGAAATTGACAAATTTAAGCTTGCGGACGTACACATTGATTTTCTATGAAATGAACTACAAGTTTGTAATATATTTCTTTTTTATATAAAATCTCTAGAAATTATCACTTTTTCATTTTTTCCTTCATTTGTAGGTACTGCAAGTTCTCAAGTTTTGTAAAATTTCAGTTTCGTAAATTCACGAGAGGTATAAGTTTTGATTATGTGGCGAGTTTCAGTAATAATGATGTTTAAATGCTTCTCTTTTGATGGCATTAATTTTTTTGCATTGCTTTTGACTTTTAAAACTTTGATTTTTTTTTGTACTTTAAGGGACCGTGCTCTAGAATATTCGATATTAATATCAGCTTGATACCTCCACGCGATCTCCATATAAATACTCTTGACAGACAGATAACAAAGTGATCCTATAAGGTTTCCCTATTTTCGTTTTAAGGCACGGAACCCTAAAAATGCTATCAAAATATTTTTCTTCCATAAATAAATACCGAACGTTCATTTTCTATTTATCTTTAGGACCCCTCCAACTTTCACTCCATCCCAACGCCGGTCATTATGAGGGGTGGATTAGAGCATGTTGCTAAATTGCCACAGCCCAAATGATGAAGATTAAGGTGGCTGTGTAAACAAATATATTATATTCGAAATATTTAACAGGGATTGTGGGTTCGATTTCCATTCGAGAAAATTAAATGTTTAATATTTTTTTAGTTAAATATTTATTTTTAGGTAACTAGATATAGTGCGGCGTAGAGTTCTGTCATGAGTTCATTCGACACGCGATTGCTTCAGGAATCGACGAAAAGAAATCGGCTAATTTTATTTTCATTTGAAATACTTATTACAGGTTCGATTTGCACTTGAAGAAATGTAATAATTAATGTTTTTAAATTAAATACTTAATATTTTCATTTTTTCGTTTTGGTAACAAGGTAAAGCTCGATGTTGAGTTCTCCCACTCAACACGCGATGTCTCCAGAATTCGGCAGAAAATGAAGAATAGTAATGTCTTAGCATAAGTTCGTCAGGTTCCCTTAGTCTACACATCAGAGAGCGAGATAAATTAAGAAAGCCATCGTGGCGTAGGAGCACAACCTCTAACTGTATACCCAACGGTTGTGGATTCTATTCGGGAGAAATTAAATATTTTCATGTTTCGAGAATTGTAAACGAAGTGCTACGCGGGAAATTGTATGAGACCACTTCTTTATAAAACGAAAATCAATATACGGTTTTTCATTTAAATTATCTTTGATATGCAAACATGTATTTTACTGTTTACTTTCATAATGAATGAATTAACTTTTATGTTTTTAATCAATTATACAATTCAACAAACCAAAGCTGTTATTATTTTTGTATGTTTATTTTAGTTTGTACAATTTTAAAACAATATTTTTTGTGAAAAATGATGCATCTCTTTCTTTTAGCGAGTTAAAATTAATATATAGTTCATGAATTTACTTGAAAATTGAATGTTTTTTTTGGCAATATTATGAATGCGGCGTTAAGTTACGTTCTCATTATCTCAGAGTGTATTAACACTAACTTATCTCCGCCTGAAGCTGAAAAACAAGGATATATTTTTCAATTAGCAAAGCACCACTGGATATTTTCACATAATTCGTACATTTCATTCCTTTGAATAGAGAACGAATCCGCAACCTTCGCCTTTGCTGTCGCACGCTTATACCCCTCCGCCACGACAGCCTCACTAACGCCCAAGATTAGATTGTTTCATACATCTATCCAATCTAGAGATTGGATAGATATATGAAACAATCTAAGATTGACGTTGGAGATAGGTTATTAATATTGGGCGTTAGTCGTCGACTTTGAAGTACGTCTTAAATTCCTCGTAAATGTTAGCTAAGGCTAGTCCTTAGCTAAGAAGTCGAATATTTTATACTTATAGAAATAATTTTATTATATACAATAATATTTTTTATTTCCTCGCTCTGGCAACGAGGCAAAACGCGGCGTTGAGTTCCGACACTCAACACGCAAAGCCTCTAGAATTGAGTGTAAAGTGGCCATTGCCCAATGTCTTAATAGGAACAGAAGTGTCTTAATATAACGTTCCCAGGTTTCCTTTACCTACCCTGCAATTACAGTGCGGGGTACAGTGTAAAGAAAAAAAAGGAACAAAAGTAATTATAAAAACCAATATCAAATGATTATGACAGTGTTCATCGACACATTGTCCCGTATTGATATTTCACATTGGCACAGCGCCCAATTGCTGATTTAGTTTTTGATATATGGTCGCGGCGCGGCGTTGCTCGACACAAGTGATAAATGTACGGTGTGGAAAATTACGTTTTCAATGATAATTCAAAAATATGGAACGGAGTTAATTTGTAATTTTTTTTTTGATAGTTTTTGTTGATGTTTTTGGATTTTTTTTCATTTATTTTTTTTTGTGTAGATTAAAAGAGTGTAGTGTTGAGTCACGTAGTTTTTCGTTTTTACATTGAAACATTTTGCGGCGTTACGCTTTTTTTAGTGTCATGCTGTATCCCGCATATAGCAGGGTAGGCAGAGGGAACCTCGTGCTCAGATACTCCGTTCCCCATTTTCCGCTGAGTTTTGGAAGCATTGGGTGTTGAGTGGGTGAACTCTACGTCGCTCTTTGCCGGCACCATAGCTAAGAAAATTGGTATATTAAATATTTCATTTCCTTGAATGGTAATTTACATACTTGTCGCGTTTACTGTCATTACGTTTATAAGGTGATAAAATATCATATAAGAGACACTTTATGGTACAAATTACTTAATACTTACTGTTAAGGCCATCGAGGAGAATTTTGACGAAGATAGATATGAACCTACAGCTTAATGGTGAGAGCGCATAAATGGATTGCAAGAGGCGCGGGTTCAAATCTTTATCTTTATTATATCTTTATTATATATTTTATCTTTATTCCACTCAGGAAAGAAAAGATTCGAACCCGCGCCTCCTGGAAACTAACCAGGAGGCGCGGATTCGAGTCCTAGCGGGACTCGAATCCGCGTTCAAATTTTTATACGTTTTCTAAATAAGTACGTGGAATAACACTTGAAACATGTTAAAAAGTAACATAAGCATCAAAAAGTACAAAGAAAAAGAAAGAAAAGTAAAAAAAAGATGAAAAATATAAGATGAAATTGAGTTAAGTAGAAACTACTTAGTTGTCAGAAAATCAGAAAACTTTTATCACCAATCCGAGGTAATATTTCATACAGTTGGCGTCGTAGTGCCAAGTTCCAACAAGTTTCCATTGAAAGATGTGTTGAGACAAGAGGCTGCCAATTATTGGCAAAAGTTGAGATGAAATTGTTAAAATTACAAATAAAAAATGTATACGGTTATTTAATTATGATTTAGTTTTGCTCCGTATCTCCAGTAGGAGAGAAGGTGGATAATTTAGTGTTAATACATTCCGTTCACCGTTTTTTTGTCTTATATTTTTCGTTTTTTTTACTTTCACGTTGTGAAATATTAAATGTTTAATTTCTCTTTAAAGGACTAACTGAATCCACAACCATCGCGGTTTCTACCTTCCAGCTTATTTTAGGTCCACTGCGCTTTGAGTGGCGGAATTCAACATACTCCATTCCCTCGATCCTCCCTCATACGGACATAATCCATTCCCTCGAATAGGAATCGAACCCAAAACCGTCACGTTTACAGTTAGATGCTGTCCCGTTGCGCCATGACGTCCTCTATATTCCTGTTCTAATGATTAATATATTTTTCCACCAAAGCAAGTAAAAAAAAACAACATTTTTATATTTTTAAACACACAAACACAGGTTACATACTAAAACAAGCATATCTCACCACAATATTTAAACAGTTTATGAGAAATCACGTTTAATTACAACAAACATATACTGTAATACGTTAAAGCATTGCTAGGGGCCCGTCTATTTGCGTTCAAAATCTCTGTTTTGCCAGGTCCGCCTCGTCAGCTTAGCGCGTGGACGTGTTTTAATTATATTCTCTTTTTTTCTCTTGTAAATAAATGTAGCGATGGGAAATTCTTTTGAATATTTTAAGTAGGTATTTGTTTATTATATTCGTTTAAATAGAACATAATGTGTGTAAATATATATTTTTTTTAGTTTCACGCTGTATCCCGCACAAAGCACTCAACGCCGAATATGGCCTAAATACCAATGACGAATGTTAACGTTTCACCAAGTTAGAATTGAACTCACAAACTTTCAAATTCAAATTTCCAATATTCTTTGCTCGAAATTTTTTTTTAACTTTTTTGAATCGTCGAATGAACATAAAGCTACCAGTTAACCAGCTCGGAAGGCAGTTCTGTGAAGAAATTGCCTTTCAACATAACTAAATGTTAAATGTTGTGTTAATTTAACTATAACATAAACTAGCAGCTATCCGGCATGAGCAATTGATCCGGCAATTGATATATTTTTTATTTTTTTTAGCTTCACGCAATATCCCGCGTGGAAAAGTGTAAGCAAAGGCTGCCTAGTGTTAAAACACTCTGCTAACCATTTTCCGCTGTTAATTCTGGAGACAATGGCAAAAGGCAAACCTCCGTGTTCACCGGTGGAATATAACACCGCGCCTTGCCTCGACACCAGAGCAATGAAATGAAAATATTTCATTTCCTAGAGTGGGAATCGAACTCACACCCCATCGAACCCACAACCTGTCGCGTTTATAGTCACATGCTTCTACCCCACGACTCAATTGATATTATTACCGTACATTTTTTCCCCTAAACTTTCTTTCTAGAAATCGAAAATCTTTTCCTCCAATCCATAATGCCATACTCAAATCACGTCGAAACGTAAAAAAGAATGACAGATGCCAAATCAAGACGCAGATATACCTTCGTAGGGCGCTACTCATAAATGCAAATAAGGATTTAGCGGATCCCGCGGGAATACATGACGTTAAATTCTTATGATTTTTTTTCTTTTGTTTCTTTTTTACTTTACTTAGTCTTATCTTTATTCGGGAAATATGTTCAATAGAGATGGAAGATACGAGATGGATGTGGAAAAGCGTATTACTGCCGGTAACAGGGTTAACGGAGCCTTAGCTGCATTGATGAGACGGCGAAACGTCAGAACAGCTGCGAGTTTGGCCGTACACAATGCAGTGTTGGTACCGACGCTGTTATTCGGCAGCGAAACGTGGGTATTACAGAAGAAGAATGAAAGAAAGATGAATGCTGTGGAGATGTGATCAAATCACAGGTAATAGCGAATACGTCACGGTGAGTAAAGAAGAACGTGCTCAGCTGGTTTGGGCACGTCGAACGAATGAGTAATGAAAGAATGGCAAAAAAGATTTGTGATGGAAAAGTGCGTGGTAAGAGAGGTAGAGGGAGACCTCAATTGACTTTCGAAAACACAGCATCAAAGATACTGGATGAAGGTCATTAGAGATATAGCGTGAAGCTAAAATAGAATAGACTAGAGTAGTCTTATCTTTCCTTATCTTACCAATATTATAAATGTGAAAGCGTTCGAGGATAGATGTTCGTTGCACTTTCACGCAAAAACTACTAAACTGATTTAGATTGAACTTTACAGTAATATTGCTTTTACATCACAATAACACATGGGCTACAATTTATGTAAACATTCTATATAATTTAGCTATTGTTAGCGAACTCGTGCAAAAGAGGGTAGATTTAGGTGAAAATAACTAAAAAAGCAGTGGAATTGTTGCTTGTACGTAACGGCCCTTATTGGAAAGAAACTAGTGTGAAGTATTGTTATTAGGTGATACATATCACTTATTGCAATTACACAGTATCACTTTTCAAATAGTTTAGAAACATATAGACGAAGTGTGTCTTTTTTGTTTTTTTTATTAAAACATTAACCGCCTCCGATTTCTAACACTATGATATAACAATAAGTTTAAGCGGATGTAGCTGCACATGGGTCGCTAGTGTTACATAAAGAGGAGAGAGAGAGGAGGAGATGCTACTCCTGTAGAAATGCCTGTATTTAAATATATTATTTTTGGTTTAGGTTAGGTATGTTAAACGAATAATATACCGATAATGATTTAATATATAATATATGAAAATGAATTTGACGCAAGGTATAGGTATAATAGTTCAAATAAAAAAATATTACTAAATTATTCCATAAACACAATTTCTCTCAAACAATTTAATATGTAAGATAAATTTCTAAACAAAAACAGAACAAAGCTCCGCTCAAAGTTTCTTTTGGTTACACAGAATAGTTTTTCAACTGGTTTGACCCCCGATCTTCCGTCTACAATAGTTTTTTTATAAGATAAAAAATAAATATTTCTAGCATCACGCTGTATCACGCACAAAGCAGAGTAGACAAAAGGAAAACATAGGAACCTAGTGCTAAGACACTACGCTTCCATTAAGACACTTCCGTTTGCAACTTTCCGCCGAATAATAGAAGCATTGATATAAAGTGGCGGAACTCAACCTTGTGCCTTTACGCCTCTATGGATATAACATTTCTAGTTTAGCTAAAAAATGGAAAAAATTAAGAAGAGACCCAATCCTGGTGTAAAGAAGAGAAAGACACTTACTTAGTTCTTTATTTTCCACCCGGATAGTGTTTTGAGTGGCGGAACTTGTCGACGAGTTTTATCTCCCTAGAAAACGAAAATATTAAATATAATACATTGACTCGATTGGGAATCGAACTTAAAACCATCACGCTTACAGATACATGCTTGGGCATGCTGCCCTCTTGAGCTTTTTAATATGTAAATATATTATAAACATATAATTAAGTAGTTAATAAAAGATTACTTGAACTATCTTTCTTTTAACTTTGCGTTGTATCAGCACATAGCGGCGTAGGCAAAGGGAACCTGGGAACGTAGTGTTAAGACTGATTGACAAATCTTTTTTTTAATGTTGTTTATTTTAATTAATGTTTTTTTTTCTTTTTCCAGGTATGCTTGTAATTTAAGAATGCAGTAAAATGTAAGTCTATGTATAGAATCATATTTGGTCCTTATCTATTATATAATAGGTCCATAGATCACTATTTTATCTGTGTAAAATACAAAAAAAAAACTGAAAATAACATATACACAAAGCTGTAGAGCTAGTAATAGAAGTCTCCGTTCTCCGTTTTTTCTTGAATTTGGAAATCGAAGTCACAACCATCGTATGTACTGTCTTACACTTTCACCGTGCCATGAGATAGTTTTAGCAGCATATTACTTAAAGAAAAGAAACGTACTTTTCTATTCTTAAAGTCGGCTAAAACATAAGAGTTTCGTTTCACAACGCACGGACGGAGACTTTTTTTTATTATAGATAATTTTCCGCTATGTGGGGCGCCAATTTATTAAAAAATAGCTCGGGCCTTGAGCGTGTAATAGGCCGCGTTACAGAAGAAAGTCTTTCGAAAAAGATTATTAAAATTTCAGATGCTGCGTTTTTCTTCTTTGCATTCTTGTAGGGGCAAGTGGAATAGGATTTTTCGTTTTCAGCTTCACATTGTATCCCGCATGTAGAAGAGTAGGCAGAGGGAGGGAACATTATAGTGTTAAGTTACTCCGCTGTCCACTTTCTGCCGAATTCTGGAGGTTTTGAGTGTTGAGTGGCGGAACTCAACCGCGTTGCCGCGCGCCGCCTTGACAGCAGCGAGGAGAAATGAAAAATTTAATATTTCATTTCCTCGAGTGGTAATCGAACTCACTACCTAAGCCTAGGTTCTACATACATCTCACGGTTTCTCTAGTAATCAGTAAAAAACACTTTGTTCTACACTTTTAGAGAATCAATAATAGTCGCCTTTTAATTTTTTTAAGAAAAGTATAAATAGACTACAATTTTCTGTGAGGCCTTTTAGTTTCTGTCTGTAAATTTGGTAGTTAATGAGTTTAATCCTACAATTCGAGAAATGATTATGTTTAAATTATTTTTGTTTTGCTTCGTTTCACTAGCACACAATATTTACGTTTAAACCTACTCTGGGGACAGAAGTGTCTTAATGTTAACACTAGGTTCCCAGGTTCCCTCTGCCTACCTTCATATGTACACTTAAAAAAAACATACAAAAAAAACTTACGTTTTCCCATAAAAAACACTATAAGTTAATATCCAATTTTATTTACAAATAAAAATCGAATTCATATACCATATATATATATATGGATGTGTTGCCACTTTTATTACATTTTTACGAGACTATTCGATTTTCGCACTAGTGGAAGCTTATTTATAGTTAGATGAGCTTTCGATACGTGAAAAATCTAATTTACTCCGTATCATACATTCTCAAATAGATATTTTCCATTATTTTATTTACGCGCAGTAAGAATAGCTGTATGAGTATATTTTTATTTGTTCTAAAAACTTTTTGGGGGCGTCTAAGCTTATTTGTCTTCCTATTTTATTTATTTTTCTTAGATTTTTGCTATATCACGCACATAGTATAGGATAGGCAGGGAATTGGGAACCTAGTGTTGAGGCACTCCGTTTCTCATTAAACACTTCACACTTTTCGCTGATTTTTTTATGCATTGCGTTTAGAATAGCGGAACTCCACGCCGTGCTTAACCTTCTCCCGATTGGGAATCGAATCCAATACCGTCGCGTTTACAAACGCTTGTGTGTATGAGCCTTGGCCCTTATTGATTTTTTGTTCACGCTTTATCCCAGTGTAGCCGGATAGTAAAAAAAAAAAAAATATTTGTTTACTACTGGGGGCAAAATAGCTGTCTAGTGGTTAGTTAGATAGGGAAAAGATATAGTAGATAAATGTTAATCTGTTTTTTTCGTCCAATTTAAACATATATTTTGTTAAGATAATCCTGTATCCTGCAAACAACTGAGTAGGCCGAGAAAATCTAGTACTGAGACAATCTATTCCCCACATTCCACCCCATTTCTGAGACATTGTGCGTTGAGTGGCGAACCTCAATGAAGTGCTTTGTCTTGTTACTTGATAATTATTTCTTCAAGATTAAAATCAACTCCGCAACCATCGCTTGCTTAGTAAGCTTGCCAACTGCGCTGTGACTGTCATGGCGTACGATTTTGTTCGATAATTTCCATATAATTTAAATATGTTTTTAGCATATTTCGGTTTTCTCAGCTAATTTAATAATAATAATAAATATTTTGTATGGAGGTGAAGTGGAGACCTGAGTGATACCTACATATATCAATTGATAAAGCTATTAAAAAAACAAAATAAAAGCATTTCAGTTTATACTTATTACGCCATACGTTCGTATTCGTTCATATAACGTATGGCTTAGTTTGTCAGAGCGCTTGGACGGTTTCCAAAGACTCCGGATTCAAATCCCGCTACGTTCAAATGTTTATACGTTTTCTTAATAAATATTTTTCTTTTCTAAGTGTGGAATAACATTTTAAAAACGTTAAAAACTAAAAATTTCTGTTCATTCCATACATTAACCATGCTTCGAAGTCACGGTTGACTAGTGCAGTGCAAAAGTCAAGCGAAGTTAACCTACTTAAGGTTCGAAAAGTGGAACGACGCTAAAATATTTACAGGTTTTGCACTTATTCGAGCCTAAGCGGGGATCTTTGTAGATCCTAGTTATAAGGGAGTTTTTTTTAAAGTTAATAACCGTAATCAGAGACGTCTATTAGTGTTTAACGGATATTAGTGTTTTTTTAGCTTAGCGTCGGGATACATCCCGCGCATAGCAGGGTAGGCAGACGGAACCTGTGAAGCTAGTGACCCTCTGCCTATTCTTTTATGCGTCTGCCACATCGTAATGCTAAAAAAAGAGAATCTAAAGAAGATTTTTTCGAAACTTTATGAACACGAAAAAAAAAAAAATTTCTATTTTACGTCTCAAAGTCCACTTAAACAAGTTTACAAGTAACCACTAAGTTAAGTATAATAACTTTAGTTCTAAATAGAACCCTTGATCACCAATACAGTGGCAAGACTCGACCCTACTCCTATCGGTCATAGTAATTCAATACTAACAAAGTTTGTTATGAAGATAATTAATAGGATGGGTTAGTTCCTTGAATAATGGATAGACCCTTCACGGCGTTAGTGCGGTTGCCCAGTTCGTTAATATTGATGAATTTATTAATAATTTAGTTATTATTTTGTTTTTTTTTTATACCTAATATCAACAACCATTTATTAATAATAATATAACCAAACAAAAAGGCCAGTCGTGGCGCAGGGACACAAGAGAATGACGCGTTTGAGGGTTCGATCCCCACTTGAGGAAATGAATTATTATTTTTTATTATTTAATTTCTACGCTCTGGAATCAAGGCAAAAAGCCCGGCGTTGAATTCCGTTACTCAACAAGCAATGCCTCGTAAAATTCACTGGAAAGTAGTAAATGGAGTGTCTTAACACTAGGTTCCCTCTGCCTACCCTGCTGTAAGCTGTTAAAAGAAATCAAAAGTTACTTCAATAATACGTTGACAATGTATTAGCTTATTATAGTAACACAATAAGGGTGGTAAGTGACAGCGGCGCTCGGTTCGTCATGTCTCAGCAATCTATTTCCCAACAAAAACTACCCTAAATTTCGCTTTTAGATCGTATAAAATATTTATGAGAGCCACCCTTAGTGTGGTTTAGGGAATGTAGCTTAACCACTTTTTAAACTTTTATTTAAGGTTTTTTAACCACTTTAATTTAAGGTTTTTTCTTAGTTTTTTTTAAAGTTTTATTTAGTTAGGATTGTAGTTAAAAATTATATAAATTATTGGTGAGAGGAGGGGAGGGGATTTATGTATGATTCTGAACTATTAAGTTTAATTTGTTAAACTTAAGTGGTACTTACTAAATTAAGTGGCCAGGCGTTACGCATCGCATGCGTGTAAAGATATTAAATTACGCTCTGGTGTTGAGGCAAAGCGCGGCGTTGAGTTCCGCCACTCAACACGCAATACCTCCAGAACTTTGTTATATATTTGCAGGATACAGCGTGAACCTACAAAAAATGTTATTTTATATATGATAAGTGCGAGTGAAATTGTTTTTTTACAGATTCTAAATTTGTTTACAATACGACTTCTTGTTTTTTAGAAAAGCATAATTTAACTTTTAATTTATTATTTTAGACCAAAAATCATAGAATCTCACTTTTTTATATCTGGGTTTGTGAGGATAAACAAACGCACCACCCTATTTTCAAGATATCCATTGCTTGATAAGTGACGGAACTCAACTCGATATTTTATCTTGATACTAGAGAAAATTAAACTAATTCGTTCCCCCAAATGGTATACGAACCCAAAACTGTCACGCTTACATTTAGACGCACTAAAGACTCATATTGTCCACAGTAATCTCTACTTAACTTGAATTAATATAAAGCACAAACACAAAAAAATCAGTTAAACTTTAAAAAACTAAGAAATACGTGAAAAAAGAAGGAAATCTCTCCCATAAAAGACAATGTAAAGTATTTTATACACTAACATGTATTTTAGTAGCCACTTAGAGCACAATAAAACGAAAATGCGGGATTAAACTCGGGTCGGACCAGATCCTCGCATATCGCGCGACAAGGTGCAATATTTGCTAAGTTTAGCGAAAACTTGTTTGAACTTATTCTTTTTCTAGGCAGAGGGAACCTACTGCTGAAACACTCCGTTCCAAACCTTCCGGTTGAGTTTCGAGGTATTTCCGCCGAGTGGCGGAAATCAACGCCGCGCTTTTGCTTATTACCAGAGCGAAGAAATGAAAAAAATAAATAATAATTCATTTCTCTGAATAGGAATCGAATTCACAACCATCACGTAACAGTCACACGTTTGTGCCCCTGCGCCACGACGGCTTGAACTTGCTTATTAGTGTATATTATGTTTATAATAGCTATATTTTTTATAGTAACACGCTGTATTCCGCAGAAAAAGGGGACTTAGTATTTATTTATGTAAATTATCAATTGCCGGGAGTGGGAATCGAATCCACAATCGTCGCGTTCACAGTCACGCTGTGCCGCTAGCCGCTATCTAAAATGTTTAGATTTATTATATGAATATAGTAAAAATCTTAAAATTAAAGAACCACATACATTATCATCGATTTAATGTCAATTAAACACTAACTGTCGTCTAAAACATAGGTTTAAGTGGAATAAAGCAATAAAATATGAAAGTTAAAGCACTCTTAAAACACGATCGTTTAACTTTTCCTTATAAACTGTACCATGAAACCACTTTTGTAAAAACCATAAAAAAAAGTTTCCTTTGATTTATTTTCGTCCTCCTTAAGTGTGCCTTTTCACAAAGTTCAATTTGTTTTGTAAATCGCTGTTTTGTGATTTTTTTTTTAAGAAGACAAAAGTTAATATAATTATGTTATTAATAACGTCAGTTCAGTTGTTGTATATTATTAACTAGCGACCCGCTCGCGGCTTCGCCCGCTTAAACCACATTTCAATGTACAGAAACGACTTTTCTACAGATTTATTATAAGTATAGATAATGTCAGGCAAGTCGTGGCGCAGGTGTTGCGTGTGACTGTAAATGACAGGTAGCGGGTTCGATACCGATAGAGCTAGAAAATGAAAATATTATATGTTTCATTGCCCAATTCTGGTAACAGAGTTCACCGCGGCTTTAAGTTTCACAATACGCAATGCTTTCAGAATTCGGCGAAAAATGGGGAACGTAATGGTGTTAATGGAGCAGAGTGTCTTAACACTAGGTTCCCAGGTTCCCTCTGCCTACCTTACACTAAGTGCGGAATACAGCGTGAAACTCAAAAATAAATACAATATCATCTCCACATTATAGCAAAACAGCAAAAGGTCAAAATTACTAGTAATATAATCTAAATGAACACCTGTCCCGAGGTACTCAAAGGGGTGAATACCACTCAAACGGCGAATGCTCCCCAAAAATTAACAAGACCCCTTCGAATCGGGGGTTAGTTAAAAGTCACGATGTGTCACACCATAGTGTGATATATATTTAAAAAAGAGATTTTTACATAATAATTTTACATGTTTTTAGGACATTATATGACAATATTTTGATATTCTCAGTTTTAAATATAATAAATATGCTTTGTAAAATATACAAATATATCTCTCTGGTAACGAGACAAAGCGCGGCGTTGAGTTCCGCCAATTAAAACACACTCCACCCACAATTCGGTGAAAACTGGGGAATGGAGTATCGTTAATACTAGATTCCCAGGATCCACTTCCCTATCCTGTTATTTGCGGGATACAGCGTGAAGCTGAAGAAAAAAAAAATTTCAGCTACGGTCTAACATACAGTGGAGTGGCTTTTATAAATTTTTATTAGTAGCAGTTGTTCAATTAGTGACGAGCGCGGCTGCCTCGCGTTGATAATATTAACACCTTTTTAGGGTTTTACTTTTATATTCCATATGAATATTTGATATTTTTGGTTATAATGCTGTGGTTGTTTTGATAAGATTGATAAGAATATGCTATAGTGGCACAGGGGTACGAGGATGCGACTGCAAGCGCGACGGTCGTGGGTTAGATTCTCACTAGGGGAAATGAAGTATTTAATATTTTAAGCGAAACGCCAGTCAGCACGTAACGCCTCCAGAATTTGGAAACGGAAGTGTTTAATAGGAACTATGTCTTAACCTTAGATTCCCAGGTTCCCTCTGCCTACCCTGCTATATGCGTGATATTGCTTGAAGCTAAAAAATGGGTTAAACTACTGAAAATAGAAAGATTGAGAATAATAAAAGATTAAGAGGTTCAATAGAAGCGGAGTTAAGCATTTTCTTCATATCAGTCAAGACCCGTAATTTCTTACAATATTCTAGATAAAAAAAATTAAAAAATAACAGAATGATTCTTTTTCGATCTCAACTTGCCGCTCGAAACAATTGGCCGTACTTAACGCCGCAAATTCTTTACCAGAGCAGTGAAATCAAAAATAATAAATAAAAATTATAATTTCGTATTTAGACGCTACCACATTGCGCACTATGGATAATGGTAGAACAACGGCAGATCAAAATTCATTTTTACTAAAGTCGTCCCTGACGCACTTTTTATTTTTTTTTAATAGTATAATAGTGGACCTTTAATGTAATGAATTATTTTTTCGTGAATTACATTTGGAATATATTTTTTTTTATTGTGANTCTTTTCATTATTTTTTTAATATATATATATATATACTCCAATAAAAGTATAATATCTGAACTTTACCTAAAGCGCTATTTTATACTTTATGCTTGTGCAAAAATTCAATTGTTTATCTTAACAAATAAAAAAGTTATCGATTTTTGATCTGATACAGACCTCAATTGCCCATAGTGCTGCGCCACAGCGGCCTCAATATACTAAATTACAGTAATAAACTATGATTTTCAATATCCTCTCTCTAGAGCATTCATATAACTACATACATATCTTTATTTACTTATATATATTTACCCATATATAGGGTGCTCCGCGTAACGCCTCATATATAAATATATAGGGTGCTCCACGTAACGCCTCCCCAACTTAATTGATTTCCACTTGGGTTGACTTTTAATAAAACGCAATTAGAGCCTGAGATAGGCTGACTCGGTCCTTCGAAATTAAATTTTAATACTATTATACTTGGTTGTTATTAAACTTGTACAAATGTTGTGTTTGTTTCGCGTGTTCTGGGTTTCGTGTGTTTTCGTGTGTTTAAGTGGGTTCAATTTTGGGTAAAAAAATCTAGTACAAACTAAATTTTTTACTGAAGACTAGACTTAATCCTAGAATCTCCATGCATTACTCGTACAAATAATCTACATATCTGTAAGATGGTAAACCTATATAATAAATACCCTTTGAAATACCAAAGGAGCTTACCTATTGAGTTGCGGAATTCAACGCCGCGCTTTGCCTCTTTACCAATTTTACCTCATATTTTTACCTCATACCAAAGAGACATTAAATATTTTACTCCGTGGAGTGAGAATTGAAACCGCAACCGTCACGCTTACGGCACAAAGTGTTACTGTAAAACCGACTGGTTGTGGGTTCCATCCCCACTCGAGGAGACGAAATATTTACTTAAATTTATATTTCCATTTCTTCGCTCTGGTGTCGAGGCAAAGCACGGCGTTGAATTCTGCCATTTAACACGCAGTGCCTCTAGAATTCGGCAGAAAATGGGGAACGGAGTTTCTTATACTACGTTCCCTCTGCCTAACCTGCTGTGTGCGGGATACAGCGTGAAGCTGATTTTTTTTATAAACCATAAAATTAATAAAATATATATTTTAGTTAAATAAATGTACAATAATTGAGAATTGGATAACCAATTGAATTTTTAATTTGTTTAATTTCATTTTAAATAAAATGGATGGACTGGCTTGTTATCACTTCACATCGGCTTAAAATGCTATAAAATAAATATGGCACTAGTTAAAAAAAGTATAAAATTTATTTCAATAAGGTTTTTTATTGAGGTTATAAATTTTAAATTGTTTTCACGTTTTACTATTTATATTTTTGTGTAGAAAATATAGTCCAAAAAATTCTAAAAGGACCCTGCCTATATATATAACTTATAGTAAGACTAACTCGATAAATTTACTAGTAACTTCTGAAGAGTTCCATTTTTCAGATCCTGGCTCCATCATCAGACCAGCTCAGTGATACCATATTATGGTATCGTCACCTAGGTTACGATTAACTGTCAAGTTCTAATGCTTCAAGCGAGTCAAGTTCAATTTCTAAGATTTTATTTATTACGTATATATTTATTTAGTTTTATTGCATAGAGGCCAGTCGTGGCGTGGCACAAAGTGTGACTGTAAATGCGGCTGGTTGTGGGTTCGATCCCCACTCGAGGAAATTAAATATTTATTTATTTTTATATTACCATTTCTTTGCTCTGATGTCGAGGCCAAGCGCGGTGTTGACTTGCGCCACTCAATATGCAATGCCTCCAGAATCCGGCGGAAAGTGGGGAACGGAGTATCTTAACACTAGGTTTCCTCTGCCTACTCTACTGTGTGCGGGATACATTGTAAAGCTGAAATTTTTATTACATAGTTACAAGTCGACCTAATTAAAAAGAGTTTTAAAACTCTTTTTAAATATCCAGTAGTTATTCGTATTTTTAACTTCAAACGATCGTTTCGTTATTTGTGGCGCAGAAGCACTAGCGCGTGACTGTAAACAGTACAGACTATGGGTTCCATCCCCATTCGAGACAATATTTTTTGCACCAACTGTAATTCGAACCCACAACCATTGCCAGCTGTCAATTAGTATTTTAAATAACAAAACTATAAAATTATAATAACAACAAATTTACTACTTTTAACATTTACTCGTATATTTAGTTATGTCTCCATACTTCATAGTAATTGAGACTCCGCAGCTCGCAGCGATGAAGGGTGGGTGGTCAACTAGGTGACGCTAAACGATACCCTTTAACGTGTTAACGCGCTCTACAGTCGCTATCGAGCGTTTAGTATATTTTTATTTAGATATATTATACATATATTTTTTAATAAAAGAAATTTTTTGATACTAGTCGTCGCAAGTTGATTTGCATAAAAAGACGTAAAATGGAAAATCCCGTTTTTTTCCGGTTCATATAAGTAATTCGAAAAATATTTCTTAGTGTTTCCCTATGCTCCCTAATAGCCTACATACCAAATTTAATAAAGTAATAACTAAATCAAAGAATATCGATATATTATATATAATTTTTGAAGATAGTAGTACTTCTTCATACAGGATGTTCTTGAGTTCACACTTTTTTTACATTCACGCTGTATACACCTATAGTAGGGTAAGCAGAGGCTTTCAGCGGAATTTTCGAGGCATTGTGTGTCGAGTGGCGTAACTTAACGCTCCTTTACCTTGTTACCAAAGCATCGACAACAATGAAAACAATAATAAATAATAATTCAATCCCTCGAGTGGCGATCGAACCTGAATCCGTTTTTACACGGTTGTGCTATTGCGCCCCGACGGCCTCCAGAAACAGTACTCACCCATTTCCCTTTAAAACAACATATTATTATAATTTCTCTGATACACTCACTTTTCTTTTCTTCTAAGTAACGAGAATCAACATAAATTCAACCAGAAGTTCTTTCGTTTCTTTGTGTTTTCAAGCCGCGTTATATATTTCATACATGCTTTAGAGTAATGGGTGGTATTTATCACAAGTGTCGCGACACGCAAATGAGCCGCGCCAGATAAGTTTCTACGATGTTTATATTAAAAAATGAATTATTACCTTGGATTTTTCTTTGTGCTTAGAAAATAAACGACAATACATTTTTTTTTTGGTTTCACGCTGTATCCCGCACACACAGCTGGGCAGAGGGGTCCTAGTAAGTGTTATACTTCCCGTTGAATTCTGAAGGTATTGCGTGTTGAATGAAGGAACTCAATATTGCGTTTTTCCTTTACCAGAGCGAGGAAATGAAATTATTAAATACAATAATTGATTTCGTCGAATGGGAATCGAACCCGCGCCCCGTCTGTCCTTATACATAGATACATAGAATATACCTGTGTATACGTAAAAGCTATGTAAGTTTGAATATTTGTAACTGTTCGGTTTTAATTTAATTGGAATTTGGCTTTCCACTGCGCATACAGCAACGTCAATGAACATACGGTAAAAATACTCCAATTTTGAACTTTATATAGCTCTATGGTATGTACTAAAAATTGGGGCGGCCACTATACCTAGGCGGCTGTTCACTATATGGGAAAATAGGAAATAGTTGTTTCTTTTCAATTCTTTTTTTCTAGAATTTTTTTTCAGCGATAAAAGATTTTTGAATTTATTATTATAAAATTAAATTTAACATACGTACAAGAAAGTAACAATGAGGCCGTCAGTACAGTAGAACTGCGTCTGAAACACGATTTTCTCGCTCTGGCATCAAGACAAAGCGCGGCATCGCGTTCTACCACTTACCACGCAATGTCTCGAAAATAAGGCGGTGTGTGGAGAACGGAGTGTCTTTACACTAGATACTCTCTGCCTACCCTACTATATACGGGATACAGTGTAAAGCGTAAAAAAAATCATACAATCATGAACCTTTCATATTACATATTACATTTTTATATATATCTATTTCGTTTTTTTCTTCTCTTCACGCTGTATCCCGCAAACAGCAAGATAGGAAGAGGGAACCTAATGAAAGACACTCCGTTCCCCACTTTCAGCCGAATTCTGGAGGCATTCCGTGTTAAGTGGCAGAACCCAACGCCGCGCTTTGCCTCGACACCAGAGCGAAGAAATGGGAATATAAATTTAAGTAAATATTTTAAGTTTTTACAGTCACACTTTGTGCCGCTGTGCCACGACCGGCCTCTATTACTTACTTATTTATAATACAAAAACTGAAAAACGAACCACGTGAGCGACGGTAAACTCTTTCAGCCAGTCCATTACCAGTGTTTCACGTCACCATCGCCCATCTGAATCCATCCACTCAAAAACCACCTTTATTACAACGCCCTAAGGCGAACTCACCCTACAGTATAACCCTACCCTACTTTACAGTATACAAATTTACGTAAAGCATTTACGACAAAGGAAAATGGGCTTTGTCTTTGAAACAATAGAGTTCTAGATAAGCAACTATTATTTTGATTAACGTTTCGCACTTAGCAGTTCATTGTAGTACGTCTGTCTGTCCGTTTCGATGACAAATTGTTTGTAAGGGACGATTAATATAGTTGTGACGCGTAATAGATTTATAACATAAAAAATGTTGTTATTATATGACAGCTTATTGTGAAGAACGTAATACTAGAAAATAGTAAAAACTGCTTTTTTAGAAGATATATTTTTTATAGTTTTTAGTTGGGTTTTGAACCCGCACCTCTTGAATACCGTTCAAGCGATTTGATCACTAGTATATACAATCTCATACGCGTTTTAGTAGACTGTTATGTCAAAACTCTTGTTAAAATTTGTAAAGATATTATTGAAGCTGTTTTTTTTTGTAGCAGGGTTGGCAGAAGGGATCTAGTGTTAAAACATTCTGTTCCCGATGCACAGCCCATGTATCACGGTGTTAAGTGGCGGAACTCAACGCCGCGTAAGTTGGCATACAGTTGAAAACAACTTCAAACTACGTTTATGTGCTTAAACTTAAATCTTTTCGTATTCGAACAACAAACACCTATATACCTTGTTTAATAAATACCTATATTATAAGAATCAGCCACAGAAACGTAGCGGTGAGTGTTCTTAAACGGTTTCCAAAAGTCGCGAGTTCAAATCCACTTTAATTTTTTATACGTTTTCTAAATATAATAAATAATCTACAAGGTATATATAGTCGTATATACAATAATAATAACAACATTATTTTATGACTATTTCTTCTCTATATTAAGTTATTCAAGAGGAACTCTCATCGGTCATCGAGCTCTTGCTATCCGCAGTATCCGAGGACTCGTCCTCCAATTTCACTTTATAATCGTAGAAGAAATGTACGCCTCGATCGGCGTCGTCTGCGCATTTGTGATCGTGTATTTTTACGAACACTGAAATATATGAAAGTTTGATTATTTATCGGTATTTTTATAATGGAGTGGAGTTAGTTTGTTTGGTTGCGTTAATCTCAGGAACTACTAATTCGATTTGTGTGTAATGGATCATGATAACATCGTGGTAAAGGTGGTAAGTAAGTAGGCAGACATGCCTATAAAAGTAGCATAACTAATGCCTTTTGTTCCTATTTTATGATAAAATAAAAAGAAGGTCGCTGTATCGCAACATTGTGTGTTGAGTGGTGGAACTCAACACCGCGCTTTTTCTTGTTACCAGAGAGATATTTAATAAATGAAAATAGTTTATTTCCTGAGTGGGAGCCGAACTCGCAACCGTCCTTATAGGCACTGTGCTGCGTCTATAGGATTGCCTCCAGTTTGTCTACTATTATATACATTTAAAATATATATTTTTTAGATAAGGATATAAAATAGATTTTGAGTAGTAAGTAAGGAGCTCCGCTCCATTAAACGAATGGCAAATGTGCAAAATTTTATATGTAAAAAGGAAAGACAGAGTATTCTAACACACTAGTCCTTAGGAGATAATAAAGATATGAGGCGAGGCCAAATCGTAAAATTATGTTTATCCAAATAAATATAATATAGTATTAAGGCCATCGTGGCGCAGCAGTAACGCTTTTAATTGTAAACACGACGGTTCTGGGTATGATATCCACTTGGGAGCAAAAAATATTTTCATTTCCACAATAACAAAAAGCATGGCGTTGACCGCCATTCAACACGCAATATTTATAAAATTTGTACAGTGCGAAGAGAAACGAGTGTCTTAACACTAGGTTTGCTCTGCCAATCTTGCTATATGCGGGATTCAACGTGAAGCTTATAAAAAAAGGAACTTAAACGTAACTAGTTCCATCTTGACAGTTTCTGTAATACATCATGCAGACACTCTTAAAGGAACGTCGGGCTCGTTGATATCCGCCGCATATCCATTCTATAGAGGGATCTCTCCACTTTTTAGCCATATCCTCAGGACATGGTGAGCATTTGCGATGCCATTTTCTCCTTAAAATGTAATAAATCAATTATAAAAAAAATATATTAATAGTAATAATAAAAAAAATAGGGCTAGTCGTGACACAGTAGCACAAATATGTGACCTTAAACTCGACAGCTTGTGAAATCGATTCCCATTCGAGGAAATGAAATATTAAATACATCATCTCCTTTCTTTGATCTGGTTTCGAGGCAAAAGTGCGGCGTTGAGTTCCGCCATTCAACACGCAATGATAACAGAATTCGGGGGAAAGTAGCGAGCGAAAGTATTAATATTAGGCACCCTCTGCCTTCACGCGGGTTACAGTGTGAAGCTGAAAATAATATTTATATATATATCTATACCTATATTACAAATTCGAAAGTTTCTGTCTGTCTGTGTATGAAATTTTAGACATTGAATTTTGCGTACTAACGAAACTTAACACACAGAAGAGATATAAGATCCCAATTGAAAAATATTGTCATAACATACTTATTAGAAAACGTATAAAAATGTGAGCGGGACTCGAATCCGCACCTCCTGGAAACTGACCAGGATTCAAATTTCCCGCTACGTTCAAATTTTTATACCTTTTCTAATTAAGTATTTTTCTTTCCTAAGTGTGGAATAACACTTTAAAAATGTTAAAAAATTGTCATAACTTATTTTCCAAGTGGAATCGAACCCACAACCATTACGCTTACAGTACAGTGTCCCACTGCATCACTATGTAACATACTGATTGATTGAAATTGTTTTACCATCCCTTTCTCTCTTCTGTTGATTTCGGCTTACGGTTTTCATCTGACGATTCAGAGGTTATTTCGTGACTTGACAGCTCTAAACTTTCTTTGTCAGCAGAAGAAGAATCTTTATCGTCTTTAGCTAAAATATTATAAATCCAAAAATATATTGAAATATTATGAATAATTGAAAAATAGTTTTCATAATAAGTAGTGAGGCCGGTCGTGGCGCAGAGGCACGAGGTGTGACTGCAAAACCGACTGGTTGTGGGTTCGATCCCCACTCGAGGAGATGAAATATTTACTTAAATTTATATTTCCATTTCTTCGCTCTGGTGTCGAGGTTAAGCGCGGCGTTGAGTTCTGCCACTCAACACGCAATGCCTCCAGAATTCGGCAGAGAGTGGGGAACGGAGTGTCTTAACACTAGGTTCCCTCTGCCTACCCTGCTGTGTGCGGGATACAGCGTGAAGATAATTTTTAATAATAAGTAGTTTTAAGCTATGGCATTTTTGAAAATTTTCAAACAAATTAGACAAACAAACAGATGTACACAACAGGAAGTTTAGTGTTAAGACACTCCGTTCCTCATTTTCCGCCGAATTCCGGAAGCAGATAAATATAAAATGGTTAAGTCAGTAACTTATGTGCTAAAAAATTAAAATTTAACATGTCTTTAAATGCCACATTTTGGCTACTGGAATGGAGAAACAAAAATAATTTCAATATCATTATCTTATTATAATGTACATTTCCCCGATTCCGGGAATCGAACCCACAATCATCCAGACGCAATCCAGTGCCAGCCGCCTTATAATCCAGGGATTAAATTAATTATACAAAAAATATATTTTTACATACGGCGCATCCCTTCGGAGGAAGAAGTAGATCGATTCTTCTTCACTTTACTCTTTCTTCTGGTTTCCACAACTTTTAAGTCATTTTTTATATCATCCACTCTTGTCACGTTGGGTACAAGTGACACAACTAAATCCACTGACAAATAAATTTTTTTTAGGCTGCAAATCACATTTGTAGAACCTACGTCGACTTTAAGTTTTGTTTTCAGCTTCACACTGTATCCCTTATATAGAAGGGTAGGCAGAACCTAGTGTTAAGACACTCCGTCCCCATAAAAATCCTTTTCTCTATTTACACTATTTCTATCTATCTTCCACTTTTAGCCGAATTTTGGAAGCATTGCGGGTTGAGTATCACCGCGCTTTGTCTTATTATCACAGCGAAGATATGAAACTATTAAATATTGCATTTTCTCGAGTAGAAATCGAACCCACATCCCAACCCCATCGTTCCGTAAACGAAACTAAACCATAAAATGTAACAATATCACACTTACAAACACAAAAGAAAACAATATTTTCAATTCGCAATTTCATCTAGATATACTTTTTTCCTTTCTATTTCCTGTAAAATTGGAAAAATCATAAATTCTTTTAGTGGCAGCGTTTATCGCGTTTCAATAATATAACAGATTTACGAAACGCCCCGATACGATCTTTAGGTATTTCATTTTGTGTGACTACAGAATTCCACTCGACTTTTTCCTATAGGATTTTTTTTGTCGATATAAATCTCATATATTGTTCGATGAAGCTCCTTTAAATGATATCTATCTTTATCTATATCTAAATTGGGAAGTAATTTTTATATGGCTTTGGGAAATTGAAATTGGGATGTTTGATTTTTTTGTTTTTTTTTTGGTAGGTATATTTGTCTATATTGTTAACACACTCCGTCCAGCATAGACTGCTCAATTTTCGGGATTGCGTGTCGAGTAACAGAGTTCAACCCCGCGTTTTCCTTGTTACCAATAAATATAATTACGACGCCAAAGATGTAAGATTCTTTCCATATATTTATATAGTATTGTAGCCTATGTGTTATTCTGATGTACTTATAAGCTATATTCCTTAAAGTTTCATCTACGTGTAGATTCGTTCAGTATTTTTTTACATAAAAGTGGAACAAACATACATACTCACAAATTTTCACATATATAATATAAGTAGGATTTAAATAATATGTTTTATACGATTTCTATTTCATCAAAGTGACCCGTATCTACTTTGTCCTGTCACGTTTAGTAGGGCTGATTTATCATCAGTAATTTTAGTTACGTATTAATAGATACATTGAAATATCTATATAAAAAGATACTATGATAATAATGTATTAACATTATTATTAGTTGAGGCCAGTCGTGGCGCAGAGGCACAAAGTGTGACTGTAAAATCGACTGGTTGTGGGTTCGATCCCCACTCGAGGAGATGAAATATTTATTTACATTTATGTTTTTCTTTCGTCGCTCTGGTGTCGAGGAAAAGAGTGGCGTTAAGCTCCGCCACTCAACACGCAATGCCTCCAGAGTCCGGCAGAAAGTGGGGAACAGAGTGTCTTAACACCAAGTTCCCTCTGCCTACCCTACTGTGTGCGGGATACAGCGTGAAGCTGATTTATTTATTTATCTATGCAATTAAGAGCTATCTTGGTGCAGAGGCACAAGCGTGTGACAGGTTGTGAGTTCGATTCCCATTCTCGTAAATGGAATATTTCATATGCTCAATATCTATATATGCGGTGTTCGAGATAATGAAATATTTTTTATAATATTTTTATTTTAATGTTCCGGTAACGGAGCAAATTGCGTCATTAAGTTCCGCCATTCAACACGCAACGCCTCCAGAATCCAGTGAAAAGTGGGAGATGAAAATGTTTAATGGGAACCTATTGTCCAACACTAAGTTCCCAAGTTCCCAAAGGACTTAGCTTGAAACTAACAAAAAAAAAAGCCAAACTAATACAGAATAGAATTAAATAAATAAATCGCATACAGTACGGTGATCAATTATTCGCTTTACGTATTATAATTTGATATTTCGTGAAACACATGAGAATAGCGTTGCGGTATTTGCAAATTATTAATGTTAAACCAAAATTTCGCCACTAAACAAATGTTTACATATAAAACTAAATTTATTTGGATTGGTTAATTATTTCTTATCTATATTCTAATAAAACCATTATTGATCGGTGTCTGTACATGGAAGATATGTAAGATAAAAAAAGGTATTGGTGACTTTTTATATTATAATAGAGTCAAAAACAAGACTTTTTATAATTTTTGTGTTTATCTCTGCATTTGTATACGTTTATCTCAGGAACGATTTAGTTGTAGTTTGGCGTGCTTCCCTTAACATTTAGTTTTTGTTTTATTTCAATCGATTTATAAATAAAAACGTTAATTACATCATTTTAAAAATGTTGTTCCACAAATATTGTTACAATTTATTAAATTGTCAGAACTTTGTAATGTAGGATAGGTAAAGATTAACTTAACATAACTTCACGCTTTATCCCTAGCGGGGTAGTCAGAGAGAACGGAGCGTCAGACGCTACGGTCTCTACATACCTCTTTCGCCTCGTCCACTGTCATCAACCTCTTTATACATGCCCTCCGGGATGTCCTCATGCTTTTTACCTGACTTTCCTCCAGTATCTTTGATACTGTGTTTTCGAAGGCTAACCGAGGTCTCCCCCAGTAAAGATTAGTAAATTAATCATTATGTGGTACAGTTGTTTTTGTATCGTGTCGAAAGAATAAGTGATAAAAATATGGACAAAATGCTGAATGAACCAAGAGTAAGAGTAAGAACCTGCCTCTCTCACCACTCTTACCCCACGAAAAGGGGGACCCAAAAATAACTCTTCAAAAAAATTCAAATAAAACCCACATTACTAACCCAAAAATTGATATATTTTCATACTTTATACACATAAAACCAGTGCCTTCCGTGCTCTGTACTGTTTTTGCAGCGATGATCGTACAGCTTCACGAACACTGTAATTGAAAAAAAAAACGTAGTCTGAATAGAAATATCAGCTAGCGCAATTATACAGTGGTGAAAAGCCGTGGTGCCGTGACCCGGCAGCTGGATGAGAAATGAAGAATTGATATTAGTATGCAAGATATGTTAATGATGATGGTATTGTGGTTTAGTTGGAGCTGGATTGGCTGGATGTGGTGGTTTTAGCTTCTTTTTTTTAGGTTAACGCCGTATCCCGTATATAGAAGGTTAAGCATAGGGGAACTGGGATCTTAGAATTAAGAGATTTCGTTCCCCATTCAGACATTCCCGTTTCCCACTTTTCGCCGATTTCTTGAAGACTTGCGTGTTGCGTGGTGGAACTCAACGCCGCGCTTTGTCTTGTTATTAAATCGACTTAATAAAAGTAATTCATTCGCCGGATGGAAATTCGACTGACTATTTGATGTGAGTAATAAACGGATGTAAAATACATAAAAAATGTAGAGAAAGCGGAGAATGAAGTCACTACGTACTCAAGATCAGTTAATATTTGCATAATCATTTAATTTTTATAAGATAAATATAAATATAATATAAAGATATTATATATATTTTTGGAATAAACAATTTTATAAAATGTAATCTTTTAGGAGCCAAAAGTCATATAAAAGTTTAGAACAGATGGCGTCTGGGAATACTTTTAGTTGTTTTGTATTAATAAATTTATGTTAATATAATATACAAAATGGACGTTAAAAGTAGAAGTTTTAATTAATAGTGGCACAGTGGATCTTTTATCTTTAAATCTTATGGTTCTTAGTTCGATTACTATTCGGGGCAATGTATATTTAAATCATCTTTATTTATCCGCTCTGGAAAGACAAGTTAAGTTGTTTTAAGATTTGAATTAATTTAAAATTTTGATTCAACAGTCCAAATTTCACGTTTTATTATATAGTATGCTTTTTTTAATTTAGTTGAACGTCGTAAAGAACAAGAATATTATGACAATACGTTCTTTAATTAAACAAGGAGTTAAAAATATGAAGCCATCGTGGCACAGTGGTATAGCGTCTAACTGTTAACGTATAGCCATAAGGGTTGGATTCCCATTCGGGCAAATAAATTATTTTCATTTCCTGGCACTGGTAGCAATAAAATACGCGGCGTTGAGTTCCGTCACTCAACAAGCAATGTCTTGAAATTGGTTAGAAGGTGGGAGACGGAGTGTTATAACGCTAGGTTCCCTTCACCTATCCTCTTATATGCAGGATACTGTGTGAAGCTGAAAAAATAATAAAAAGCAAATAAAACAAAATCAACATAGCTCACTGGTACCATCCTGACAGTTTCTGTATCTCATCATACATTCGCTTTTGAAAGATCGACGCGCCCTTTGATATCCGCCGCATATCCATTTGATGCCGAAATTTTTGTATTTTTTCATCATATCGTGCGGACATGGAGTGCAGGTTCGATAAGTTTTCGTCCTGTAATATCATGCGTAACTTCGTGGACGTGTTAGTAGCTTCACGCTGTATCCCGCAAATTGCGGGGTAATCAGAGGGAATGTAGTGTTAAGACTTTTACAGTTTCTGCCGAATTCTTGAGCCATTGCCTGAGGAACTCATCGTCACGCTTTACTTTGGTTTTATTGTTACTAATATTACAATACTTTTTAGAGAAATGTTTGTTGTAATCTTTATTTTTTGTTGAGGCCATTTCCGGCCAATGGGACTTCATCTGACTTTAAACTTGAATTTGTGGGTTCGATTTTCTTCGTGTAGTTTTCCTTTCCTGACTCTAAGCACTAGGTTTGATTTTCACTCGGGAGATTGAATTAGTAACAAGGCAAAGCGCGGCGTTGAGTTCTACTACTGAACACGAAATGCCTCAAGAATTCGACTGAAAGTGGGTAGCTGGGTATCTAAATATTAGATTCCCTCTGCCTATTCTGCTATATGCGGGATACAACGTGAAGCTGAAAAAAAACCTAAATATTTATTGTTTCACTCATAAACTATTATATTGTAAAAGTTCACAGCTTTCTAGCACTAAAATGAATAGACAACGTTCAGTATGAATTATGCAAAAATAAAATATTCCAAGACTTCTTTCACACTTTAATACACAATCACGAACAAAGGCTATTTAAGGCGATGCAAGAGGAACCTGACAAGAAAAATGCTTGAGCACTCATCGTTTCTCGAGAGAAGAGTATTTATTAGTGCACTAAATGGATCTTAAATATACCTTATATATTTTAAATGTTAGTTTGATCTGAGAGTATTTTCCGTTTTTTCGTAGCGGGGTAAATAGAAGGAATCTGGTGTTAATACACTTCGTTCTTAACTTTTCCCCCAATATTACAAACACAACGTGTTGAGTGGCGGAACTCAACGCGCAACAAAAGATTTTTGAAGCAATTTTAATATTTTTTTTTTTACAATATGTGTAAATTTAAATACTCACGCATGCCGCTTCTCATCGGTTTCCACAGAAGAGGCTTCAGATGATTTACTTGAAGATATACTAGTTTCAACTGATAGAGAACTATGAAATACAATATTAATATAATGAAAATATAGGATCTTGACCTATCCGGAGATTTTTTTAGCTTCATGCTATCCCAGACACGTCACGGTAGGCAAAGGAACCTGGGAATCTAGTGTTGAGACACTTCCGCTCCCCACTTTCCGCCGAATTCTTTAGGCATTGTGCGTTGAGTGGCGGAGCTCAATTCATTACTCATTAACAGAGCGAGGAAATGTAAATATTTAATATTTCATTTCCTCGAATTGGAGTCGGACCCACAATATTCGCCTTTACAGTCACACCATGTGCCATCAGGCCACGACGGCCTCAAGGGAATATTTATGCTAATAATATTAATAAGAAGCCATCTGGTCAGATAATTTGTTTCAATATGAGCCTTAGAAAGTTAGGGATGTAGGCAGGTTAGGATGATTAAAGTGGGATTTATTGAAATTTTACAGAATTTTGCATTTAAGTCCACACAAACGAATTTGCGGGCGAGGAGTAGTTTAAATCAAATTTGAAGAACGGACTAACACAACACAAGGTTCTATTTGACAACCCAAGTGTATGAAAAAACATTAAATAAAGCTATCTCTTCACCTCTCATCTTCTGAACTGCTCTTCAAATCGCTGGCACTTTCATCAGTTTCTGATTCGTAGTCATACCACTGCCGGCCTCTGTGCTGGGCGTCCCCAAACCCCGCCACGTTCTTCACGTCTTCTATGAACACGAGGCTGTCGTCGTAGGATCTAGGTGTAAACCTTTGTTCCATGCCGTTGGATATTTTAAAATCTATTTTGGAAAAAAATTATACAAAAATTGCTTAATTAATCAATCACACCATCTATATTTAGGTACGTAATTTGAATTGAGGCCAGTCGTGGCGCAGTGGCACGAGGTGTGACTATAAAACCGACTGGTTGTGGGTTCGATCCCCACTGGAGGAGATGAAATATTTACTTAAATTTATATTTCCATTTCTTCGCTCTGGTGTCGAGGTTAAGCGCGGCGTTGAGTTCTGCCCCTCAACACGCAATGCCTCCAGAATTCGGCAGAAAGTGGGGAACG
>JAAIXJ010000116.1:0-47723 GCA_013403705.1 Heliconius hermathena | reverse complement strand
CCCCACTCGAGGAGATGAAATATTTACTTAAATTTATATTTCCATTTCTTCGCTCTGGTGTCGAGGTTAAGCGCGGCGTTGAGTTCTGCCCCTCAACACGCAATGCCTCCAGAATTCGGCAGAAAGTGGGGAACGGAGTGTCTTAGCACTAGGTTCCCTCTGCCTACCCTGCAGTGTGCGGGATACAGCGTGAACCTGATTTGATTTGATGTTGTGTACGTACATTGTATAAAGTAATAAATAAACAAAGAGAAGTGTATACGCTACGTATAATTTTTCATAAATACTTAATTTGGCCTTAAAATAACTTTACGTTGCAATTTCTGTATCTGAATTTATAATATCTTAAATGAAGTTCGGCGCAATAGTGGCTTTAAATTTTAACTTTAATTTACAGAAATTATTTTTTAGCTTCACGCCTTATCCCGCATATAGCAATATAGGCAGAGGGACCGAGTGTTAACACACTAAGTTAAGGTTTTAGTTGCGGAACTCAACGCCGAGCGAGTAAATATAAATAATTTAATGGAATATTTTATCTTAAACGAAGGTCTTTTAGCAATTTACTAAGGCAAACCCTTAATATTTAGTTGAGAATCTCGTTATTAAGCTGATATAAAAACACATTTTTCTTACTAAATACTAAAAAAAAACAAATATATATTCTATATATGCCTTTATTAAATGGTAAGCGTGCGTCAGTTTGCGTATAACGATTACAAAATTACAATATTTATATTTATTTATACAAGTCCATTGAGTCTTCTGTAGTATTCGTGTCGTCTTCTGCCTCTAAGCCTGCTAAATCAAAAAAAAAATATATAGTTTAAAACTATAAAAATATTTAATTTTATTATTATAATTAGGTGAGATTTAGGGTAGGGGGCGATTGTGGGTTCGATTTCTACTCGGGGGATTTAATATTTTATTATAATTTCCTCGCTCTAGTATCGAGGCAAAGCGCGGCGTTGAATCATCCATCCATCAGCCTTTCGAAGTCCGCTGCTGGACATAGGCCTCCCCTAATGCTCGACAATCTGCCCGGTCCTGCGCCCTCTAAATCCAGCGGATTCCCGCTGTCTTCCTTAAGTCGTCGGTCCACCTGGCTGGAGGGCGGCCTGTACTCCTTTTGCCGAGACGTGGTCGCCATTCGAGGACCTTTCTTCCCCATCGGTCGTCAGTCCTCCTGACAATATGCCCATTGCCACTTCAGCTTGCAGATTTTGAATTTTGCAGATTTGGCGTTGAATACGCCTCATAAAAATGGAAAATGAGCGGAATATGGGGAACGGAAATTTCCTAATGGGAACGGAGTGTCATAATACTACCCGGTCCCCAGGTACTCTTTCCCTACCCTGTCATGTGTGGGATACAGTGTGAAGCTAAAAAAACAATAGTTATTGATTTGGTCGGCTTACAATTTAAACAAGAATTTTTATGTTTTCTTTTATGTGGTTGACCATTATTGCCGTATATAGGGGCGTGAAAAAAAGAAAATATATATTACAGTTTTCAAATAAACATAGTAAAGGAAAATTATTATATATGAGTGTATTTTTTGTAAAAATGTATACATGTATAAATGTATACTTCTATACTATTATTATAAAGTTTAGACTTTGTTGTTTTGAACGCGCTAATCTCAAGAACTGCCGGTTCCAATTGAATTATTTTTTATTATTCTGGTATTATATAGTTCATTTAAAAGACTATCACATTAAATGTTTTGATGTAACATACTGTCCCTGCGGTCAAAGTTACCTCGGGCACTTAGAATATGTTATATATTATACAGGGTGGAACTGTCAGCGTTCCTTTTACGGTAACAACATATAGGGTAAAATATTTTAAACCCTTACCTAAAGAAATTAATCAAGATACCTCATCAGTTTAGATGTAGGATTTTTTTTTTCATTCCACGATGTTTATCCATACCTATATTTCGTGTGACGCAGTTACGCACAGATACCAATAACATAAACACATACTACTATAAAAATACTACTAAAGGTTAAACTTTGAACTTTGCCGCCAATACCTACGACTCGATTTCAAATGAGGCTTCCCAGATGGTTTCCCTTTGACAGGTTCATGTGTGCGTGCGTCGTTCTTGACAAATGGCGTTTTATATTACAACAATAATTTTATTATTTATTTTGTTTGAAAAAATCACTTTTCCATATTTGGGAAAAAAATGCATTAGGCTTTTATAGAGTAGTTAAAACTGTGGTTTCATTTAAAGTGGTGCTGACACTTCCAGCCTGTACACAGATCTTAATTATTTCTAATTGACTACGCGGACGAAGCCGCAGGCAACATAATAGACAACGATCCTACACCTGTTCATCCTATTGACAGGGATTCCCCAAACATAGTGTGTATAGGTCCCCTGTTATGTCCCGGAAGCAGTAGCATGCTTGACAATTGAGATGGTATTTATCACCATCGTACTGGCAAAGACCCCGCCCTATAAAATAAATAGTGTCAATGAGTATTAGTGTTGTGGTAATCTGTGATTTATATTATATTTTGGATCGTGATTATGAAAATTCTAATATATATTGTTTTATAAAGTAAGTAAATGTTTCTTTAAAGATTTTTTTACAGCTTACAGATGAAAACAGAAAGTAAAAGATGTAAAAGACTAAAAAATATTGACTTCAGCCAAATACTGTTCGACGTATATCTTTGTTGTACACGTTGTACACGAAAAAATCCAATAAGTACGCCCTGACCTGGGGGATTCCGTGGAAGTTTGATTAAATAGAATTTGCATGAGATCCGCACACCATCTGCTCTAGAAATATATTTTTAATTTATATCCCAAAAGTTGACAGCACACGAGGGCATTACCCCGCCACGTTTGTTAAAAAGTAAATGCAACTTTGCTTAATAATTCCCTTTCCTAACACCTTTTGCCTATTCTTATCTTTCGTCGTCAGTTTTTTTTATATTTGATGATGTGAAAAATTTTAAATGTACCTGATCTTATTAATGGTCGTCCTGATTGAGCTGCGGCTTGAGCGAGACTTTGAGCACCTGAAATTTTAATTTTTTCTAATTTTATTATCATTTTGCTTGTTTATAACTGTCTTCATGTGATAGAATATTAAACGTGCAAATAATATATTTTAGTATTATAATATAGTACTCACTGGCGCTTCCAGCACTCTGGGCCAGAGCATTAGCTAACGTTTGAGAATAAGTTTGTCCTTGGGATAAGCCGTAAAGAGGATTTACATTGGGAGTAGAAAGTGGATATAAATTGGGGTATTCTTGGGATGATGCAATCGCATTTGCTTGAGCCTGAGCACTGCTCTGGCTACTGCCTGGATACTGGTAATTGAGAGACGGATTTAAACCAGCTTGCGAGTTTGCAATCGCATCAGCCTGTGCTTGTGCGTTAGATTGACTGCCACCCAGTAGGGAATAAGGATACGAATTTAGTGGAGATTGGTTACCATATAAAGAGCTATAAAGAGCTTGAGCTTGTGCTGAAGCACTAGCACTGTCTAAAGTATTATAAGGATAAGAATCATATGGAAGGGTGCCGAGTGCTTGAGCGTTTGCTAATGCCTCGGCTTGTGCTTGGGCATTGCTTAACGCACTACCTCCAGATAAATAAGGATATGTGTTGTATAAGCCTCCGCCTTGAGCATTAATTATCGCATCGGCCTGAGCCTGGGCACTGGCACCACTACCTCCAACTGAGTAAGGATTGGTTCCATAAGGAGAAAGACCAAGGGATTGTGTCTTTGCTATTGCATCAGCTTGTGCCTGGGCATTGGTTAAAGCACTGCTTCCAGATAAATAAGGATAAGTGTTGTATAAGCCGCCACCTTGAACACTACTTATCGCATCGGCCTGAGCCTGGGCATTGGCACCACTACCTCCAACTAAATAAGGATTATTTCCATAAGGAGAAAGACCAAGTGATTGTGTATTTGCTATTGCATCAGCTTGTGCTTGGGCATTGGTTAAAGCACTGCTTCCAGATAAATAAGGATAAGTGTTGTATAAGCCGCCACCTTGAACACTACTTATCGCATCGGCCTGAGCCTGGGAACTGGCACCACCACCTCCAACTAAGTAAGGATTGATTCCATAAGGAGAAATACCAAGTGATTGTGTATTTGCTATTGCATCTGCTTGTGCTTGAGCATTAGATAGGGCACTAACTTCGGATGAGATTGGATAGTTCCCATATAAACTACCACCGGAAACGTCACTCGAAGCTGCCGCTTGAGCTAATGCGCTGTTTAAAGTATCTACCATAGAGTAAGGTGAAACTCCATATGGAGATTGGCCAAGGGATTGAACCGGTGTTATCCCCCCTCCTACTCCATATGGATAGGTATTGTACAGTCCTCCAGATTGAGCATTACTTTGTGCTTGAGCGTCAGCGATTGCAGATGAAAGCTGATTTCCTATATTATTGTAGGAGCTTAGTGGCGACAGATAATTTGGAAACTGTAAATTGGTATTAGCATTTGCTGTAGCCTGAGCAAATGCATCAGCTTCACTGCTGATCTGTAATGGTGATGCTCCCGGAGTACCTGAAATTGGCACATAAATATATTGATATTAAAAAAATATAATAGTTTTTCACAAACTATTACTTGTTGATTATTTAAACAAAATTATTAGAACATGCAGATAAAAATAAAGTGCTTTGCTTAATACTTACCACAGTTTGGCAGGAGTGTACATTTAGCAATCACATATTGGAAGACTTCCTGGCAATAACATAAGTTACACTCTACAACGAATGATTGATAGGGCTCTCGATATTGGCACTTGGGCTCTGTAACATAAAATATTAATGAAATTATTTATAAAAGCCTTTTTTAGGCAACATCACAAATTCATCACAATTTTACTTACCAATATACACCACATTTCCGTAGGGCAACGGTCCTATAATAATAAATGAAAAAAAAACACATTACATTACTGTCGCCAATAAAAGTAATTTATGTCACAGCGGTAACTTACCAGGCAAGACGTTACCTGAAACCAATAATAGCACAATCAAAAACAAACATAAACGATCGGTAAATTGCCCTAGGGCATAGAAAGCAATAGCTGCCCAATGATTGTCCTACTTGATTGTTACGATGATTGACCACCGATTGACCTTATTCCTTTAAGCCCTGATATTTTACCAAAAATTTCCACCCCATGTTTCCCCTCTTAACTTAACAACACCTGTGGCAACTCTGTATGGTCCCGGCGTCTATTTTTTTCGGCAGTTTGTCAATTTTGACGGTCATGTCGGTGCGCGCCGTAAATTTTTACTTTATTTGTTTAGCGCTGTTTCTCGATAAAGATTTTTATTTAGCTGTTACCATTTTGTTTTTGATGTATAGACTGTTTTTTTTTCGGCTTTTTTCGTATGTGACGTTTCGTTTTGTATTTTAAAATGTAATAACCGGATATTGGGGTGTGGACGTACAGTTTATATTGGCAGAGCAGTTTGCAAGGACATTGCATAGATTTATTATACAATAAGCGCGCCTTCAAATTTTGCTACAATTTTTTCTGTTACTATTTTTTAAAAGAAGAATTTACATGAAATATGTTATTTAAAGAGGAAGCTCCTTCAGTCAATAGATGGACATTTTTCATAATTTTACCATTTACCATTTTGCTTTAATATAAAGATTATTTAAAAAAAATATAAAAATTGTCTATATATTGTTTTCAACTTCACGCTGCATCACGCATATAGCAGGGTATGCAAAGGGAATCTAGTAATAAGAAGAGAGATGATTTTCACTTTCCGCCGAATTTTTTTGCATTCCGTGTTGAATGACGGAGAAATAAAAATAAGCAATAATTCATTACCCCGAGTGGAAATCGAATCCATCACCGTCGTATTTTTTCTTAATTTTTCCTAAATAAGTTTTAATCTCTATAAATAAATAACTTACATCCAATTTCCTTAGATGGTCGACACACAGGTAAGATCATAGTTCCAAACAATTGACAGTTGCAAATCTTGCAAGAGTCCGTAGGACTAGGGAAATCGACGTTTAGACTCTGGAACTGGCATATTTGATCTGGAAAATGATTTTGTTTATATTTATGATTTTATTTAGCTTTATAAAATATATATATTTGTATTGAAATATATAATAATAAATATTAAATATAGTATACCTATTGTTATTACTACACCTGTTGTGGAGAGATTTTTTTATATTTATTATAATAATAAAATATTAACAATAACAAATTAATAACTTTTTGCTTAAAAAATAATAAAATAGATGCAGACGATGTTTTTTTGACTGTAAACGCGACGTTTGTGGGTTCAGTTCCCATTCTGGAAAATGAATCATTATTTATTGATATTTTCATTTCTTGCGTTGAGTTCTGCTACTCTACACGCAGTACCTCGGAAAATTCGGCGGAGAGTTAGAACGGAGTGTCCTAACACTAGGTTCCTTCTGCGCTGCCATATGAGGGATACGTCGTGCAGTTTAAAAAAAAGAAGTATATAAAATGTATATATTTTGGTTTACCTTATCTCTCTAAAAGAATGTAATAAGAAAAAAAATAATGTTCTTCTCAAGAACATGTTAAATCAACACGCACTGCCTCCAGAACTTGGCGGAAAGTGGGGAACGGATTGTCTTAACACTAGGTTCCCTCTGCCTACCCTGCTGTGTGCGGGATACAGCGTGAAGCTGATTTAAGAACATGTTAGAATGCTAATATTTTTAACTTATCAAAATTGATAAGTTTTGATAATAATATAATAATATCAATAAATATTGATATTATTATATTATTATCAAATATTGATAATAATATAATATAAGATGATATTATTATCAAATTATTTCTATACTATTTAATATACATACCTGGTCTTGGTCCTGGCAATGGCAAAGGATCTGTAAGAATAAGCTTATTTTATATTTCCAATTTCATTTCATTATAGAACATATGTATTTTGTATGTACTATATAGAAGTATATGACTGTAAAGCATGATGGTAGTGGGTTCGATCCTCACTGGGAAAAATCGTATTTAAAAAAAGTCACCGCTCTCCTAATCATAACGCTGTGTAGAACTTCGCCACTCAACACGCAATGTCTCGATTATTGAAAAATTTAAAATAAATGTGGGCGAAAGTATGGAACTGTTTTTCTTTCTAGTTAAAAAGAAAAGTATTCAATATCTTACCCGGCCCTGGAAGATCATTACCTGGAAACAAATAAAGATTGTCGTGTTAAAAAAAAAAGAAAAACAGACATTTAAAATATTGAAGCTGCACACAGAGACATCAAAAGGAGCTTACTGTTTGTTTAATTTACAACGGAATGTCTTAACACTCTCTACGCTGTCTATCTTACCTACCTTCTATATGCGGGATACAGCGTGAAGCTAAAGCTGATATGTCTAAGTGCGTCTCTCAATATAGAATGTTATAAATAAAATAAATATATTTTTGTTTTTCGTTGGATTCGAAACTTCATGTCCATTTGAGTTCAATATTGTAATTTACATCTTAAAGCGGCTTTCAGGAAATTTTAAAATTCCTATTTTGATTTTTTTTTCATATGTTAAGTGCTTTAAATGTTTTTTTATAATAAAAAAAAAAGGATTTTATGATCGGATCTAAATATCGGCTTAATTTTTAAATATGAACTGTTCCATGTTCCTGATTATACAAATTGATAAAAGATATAATGTGTTTAAACCAAAATCTCTCTAAATTCATGTGATATCGCTACATGAATGGAGAGGGAATTTTTCAGCTTCACTCTGTTCCCTTTACGATATATACGAGGGCACGTAGAGGGAACCTAGTGTTAAGATATTCCGTTCTCTTCTTCCTGCCCAATTTTCGAGACATTACGTGTTGACTGGCGGAACAGAACCGCATTGCTTTGTTACAAAGCGAGGAAATGAAAAAAAAATACCCCGAATAGAAATCGACCCTATAATCCTCGCGTTACAGTCAGACGATGTCCCAAGAGGAAAATTAAGTGATCTCTATCTCTATTAAAGAAGAAGATGAGAAAAGATACAAAAGTAATACAAACAGTACATACAACACGACGGTTTAGTATAGCAGTTAACTTCAATATTGATGATGTTTGGTCCGTAGATCTCAGAGCATTCACATGTTTGACAGTCGTCCCAAGGATGCTGGAACGGCGTGTTCGGTGGATACGGCTGGCATGTCTCATCTGGAATTGGATAAATAATACATTTTACATTTACATTTAGCTTCACGTTTTATCCCTAGCGGGGTAGTCGGAGGGAACGGAGCGCTACGGTCTCTGCATACCCCTTTCGCCTCGTTCACTGTCACCAACCTCTTCATTACATGCCCTCCGGGGGGTCCTCATGTTTTTTACGTGACCTTCCTCCAGTATCTTTGATATTGTGTTTTCGAAGGTCAACCGAGGTCTCCTCTTACCTCTCTTATCACTCACTTTCTCATAATAATGGATCAATAATGATTTGTAAAAAACTAGCCACAAATCCAGGCCGTCTGTCTGACTGTAAACACGTCAGTTGTAGATTCGATTTCCACTTGGGGAAATGGATTATTCATGTCTTTGTCCTGGTAACAAGAGTGGCCTTGAATTGGTCACTCAACATGCAATGCCTCGAAAATAGGGTAAATTGGTAAAGTGGGAATCGGATTGTCTTAACATTAGGTTCCCTCTGACTATCCTGCTATGGGCGGACACTATCCTGCTATGGATGCCAAATAATAATTATAAAAATATGATTAAATATTAGTACCTATTCTAAAATAGAGAGATCGATTAAGATTAATTTTCTATGAACGTTGTAAGGAATATGCAAGTAGCACATATGACATTGATAAATGGGTTTGAGATGCTTCAGAGATGCCTGGGCTTTAACTTAACACATTGCTTCAACTGCTGTCCAAGCTATTCTATGGCAGTTTCATCACAAAATTTAATGTTTCAGTATTTTTCTTGAAATTTAATATTTTATTATTATATTTTTCGTGGGAAACGGAGTGTCTTAACACTTGGTTCCCTCTGTGTCGTTTGCGGGATTCAGCTACTGATTCTTTTTTTCTCAGACTTCACGCTACTTTAAGATATATTCTGATTTAAGTACAATTGGTATATGTCTTGCATGATAAAGTTTTTGTACAAATTCAATATGTGGGAATGTTTATCGTATACAGTTGTCATGCCGCAGTGACAGTAATTTACTGTATGTACTGTAAACCCGTCGGTCGTGGATTCGATTATCATTTAGTGAAATGATTATACTTAAATTATTTCTATTTATATTTTCATTTCTTCGCTCTGGTGTCGAGGCGAAGCGCAGCGTCGAGTTCCGCCACTCAACACACAATCCCTATAGAATTCGGCGGCAAATAGGGAACAGAGTGTTTTAACACTAGGTTCCCTCTGCCCACTCTGCTGTGTGCGGGATACAGAGTGAAGCTGATCTTTATTTTCCCGCTTTATAACGCCATATCTTCCATTAGGGCGAAAAGTGGAAACTACATATAGATAGAATAGAGGTGAATCACTTCACATTTTTCTATGTCACTAAGATCTGTTTATTTATCTTTCTAAGAAGAATATTAGGAAATATAAGAAAATGTTACACATCCTCCTGCTGGGACGTCGCTGGCGTATTTCATATAAAAGGTTATTTATTTGCCAAATAGAAGGCGTTGTAAATTATAAGCAAAATATAATGTTATTATTTTTTTGACATTTTGGTCCAAAGTGATATATTTCTTACTATATTGCTTTATACGACGGTATCCTAACGTAAAGTGATGAATACTACACGAGTTGGACGTACGATCAAATTCTACTCGTGGATATAATAATGAGATCCTCATATAATAAAATATATATTTGCTCACGCTGTCCGGTGCACCACGGCGGTCTTTATTTTTAAAAATTATACAATGTACTCACGTGGGGGTGGTCCTGGTAACGGGCTCTTCGGTTTGGGTCTAGGAATTATGGGTGGCCATGGCACTGAAGCAGAAAAAATAAATATAAAATCATATTTGTCTTATAGTATCAGTAAATGACGAAAGTTTTTAAATGAACAGAAAAATTTAAGAATAAATCATAAAAAAACTATAGTTAAAACGACTTATTACAATTAAAATAGTTTAAATTATGCAAAAATAAAATAATTTTTCATTACTCACTTGGTTCTATGTCTATTATGCCCGGGGATATAATAGGAAACGGTTCAGGATCGGGTGTAGGGAAAGGTAGAGGTGGTAGAGGCGTAGGCATTGGTGGTACAGTAGGTTGTGGTGCTGGAATTATATCTGAAAACGGTTTCAAGGTTAATCAAAAGATTTTTTACAAATTTTGTCTTGTTACAACAAACAATCTTTTTTTCAGCTTCACGCTGTATCCCGCACACAGCAGGGTAGGCAGAAGGAACCTAGTGTTAAGACTCTCCGTTCCCCACTTTTAAACAAATAAGTTAAATATATAAATGATAGAATTATTGCTAAAATACAATATGCGATAAATGCAATGCGGTAGAAATATCTGGAAATCCTGGATTAATGCTTCCCAAGTATTCTTCCCAAGAATTCTTTCTCCCCAAGCAACCCCCTAATGCCAAATTTCAGCATTTTTCGCTACGATAATGTGGTTTCATATGTGCGTTGTTAAAATTATACATACATACTCGTATGTATATCATTTACTCAATTTCGCATTTTAATGAAAGCTTCCATACACGTCGCATTTTTTTTAATATTTTAATAACTGTATTTTTCCTTTTATTTTTCCAGGTAAGCACATTTTAAAATAAAAAGCCGGTTTTGGTAAGCTCTCCTTATATTTTTATTTAACCAGTAGGCTATTTTTAATTTTTTTAACCGTAGTTGAAGAATATAAAAAATTACAATAATATTTTTAGAAAACGTTAAAAAAAATACCGTATTTGAACCCATACCTCTTTGAAACCGACCGTATTGATGGGATTTTAATTCAATCCCATCAAAACAACAATCTGAGATTTGAATACACTACCCATTTCTTAAAAAAAAATAACTTACCGCATTCTGGATTCCGGACGCACACAAGATTGGACGAATGTGTATACGGCTCCAAAACACATTGGCATATCTGGCATTCGTCAAATGGACTCGGGAAAGGTACGTTGAGAGGAAAGTTTTCACATACGGTAGCTGTAATTTTTCATTTTAGTTCAGAAATATGGATTTTATTGGAATTTAAGTCTAAATAAATAGTAATTGTGAGAAATTTAAGATTGTTTTTTATCCAGTACGTGATATCTGTAAACTTATCTATTTGTATCTGGAAACTGTATAATAGATAATATTATATTCTCTTACTCTATATCACAAAAAATACATAATATAAAGTTTAATAGGATGAAAAATGAAAAAGTCAATCCGTAATCCTATTTTAACAGATTTTTTTTAAATTCGCAGAAAAAGGAATAAAGAAAATATCTATCCCATAAACACAAATCACACTCTTTAAAAATATTTTATTTTATACAAAAAATCGAATGATATCACCACAAAGGTTTTTTCCACCTACCCGTAAATTCAAAAGGCACGTAAAGATACTATTTTTAACTTCATTCTGTATTCCGCACGTAGCAGGGTAGGCAATGGGAACCTGAGAACCTAGACACACTCCGTTCCCATTAGAAAACTTCTGTTCCCCATTTCCCATCGAATTCAGAAGATATCGCGTATTAAATGGCGAAACTCAAGGCCGTTTTCCCGTTACTAGAACGTGTCCTCGAGAAGGAATCGAACCCACAACCTATCGCGTTTACAGTTTTACGCTAGCCACCCCTCGCCACGACTATTTTACTATTATTTTATATGGGACTAAATCGGAGTAAATATTTAAGTTTCCAGTAGTATGAAGTATTGAATTAGATACACCTCATAAGGTCGTAGTTTAAGTACCTATTATTTTATCGTTTTTGATATCATAATTGATTTTATATATCAATCATTTTGATTGATTAGTTGATTAATATTGTACATGTTTGTGATGGGTATGGGTTCAAAATTGAATCGGAAATTCATTTAGGTTCACTTTATAACCCACATATAATAGGTAAAGCATGTGTGGCCCAATTTCCGAGACAACGCGTTGAGTAGCGGGACTCAACGCCGCGGTTTATCTTGTTATCAGAGGGAGAAAAAAAATAACACCAAGTGGGGCTTGAACCCTCAACCGTCGCATTACAGTCTGCTTTACCGTTGCGCCAGAACGGCCTTAATAATTTAATTAATATTTCAAAATAATTTATATATTGGCTTCTTGCACCTCCATCCAACGAGCAACACGGTAAGCGGAGATAACATAATGTTAAAACACTCCGTTGTTTATTTTTTTACTGTGATTTGTGAATGGTGATAGTATTTCGAATATATTAGATACTGTTCTGTAAACAGTATTATACTTTCGAATATTTTCGGGGTAGTATTTACATTTAATATATATCTGTTTCCTATGTTATGGTAAAATATATGAGGCCAGTCGTGGCGCGTGGTGGTGACAGTTTGTGGCTTCGATCTCCACTCGAGGAGATGAAATATTTATTTACATTTATATTTTCATTTCTTCGCTTTGGTTCCGAGGGGAAAGCGCGGCGTTGAGTTCCGCCACTCAACACGTAATGCCTCCAGAAATTGGCGGAAAGTGGGGAACGGATTGTCTTACCACTAGGTTCCCTCTGCCTGCCTTGCTGTATGCGAGATACAGTGTGAATCTAATTTAACTTTTTTTACTTACGTAAAGGTTGTATGTCTGGTATCACTGTAAAGGAAAAAGTATGTTATATATTTTTATAATATATGAGTAATTTTATACTTGCGAATTTGCATAATTTATTGATAAAAATAATTTAGGTACCTTATATTATCTTGTAGGTAACAAAAACATTTATGCTCAATATTACTGTTTAAGTTACCTGAATCTATTGTAATATTAAAATAAATATTGTTTTAACAATATGTGATTGTATGCGATGATTTTTGTGATAAGAATCAGTTATTAGAACTTATTCGTAAAATATTTCTAAATCTACACAAATATACTGATCAAGAAAACAGCACAAAGTCGAAATTACAAAAGCCGAATCGATCGAAAAGTGGATATGAGGTTCGATTCCCAAAATCACTTACTACATTGCACGTTCTCCTCGCATTGAATCTCGACATCGGGCTGGCCGAACACGTTGAAGGTCTGCTTGCATATGCATATATGGCACGGATTCAACGGATTCTCAAATGGGGTCCCGGTGGGTAATGGATCACAGGACACTGTGGATTGATTTAAATGAAGCTTTTGGTTTAGTTATGAAGATTTGGAAAAGTTTAGAAAAATTGAGTTTTAAAAGTTCAAATTGCAATGAGCTTTTAATGATTTGATAGTTTTTAATATAATAAAATTTGTAAAAGTTTGGAAAATATTGGAAAATTTGTAAAAATTTAGAAATGTTATCTTGAAATGGAGTTTTAAAAGTTCAAATTGCAGTGACATTTTTATTATATGTTTTTTTTTGTTAAAGAACTAAATTTAAATGTAGAAGAACAACGCTTTCAAAAGAAGTACCTAAATTATATGCATGTATTACGATATTACATTTTTAAATCGAGTTTATAGTATTTCTAAAATTTTACTTATATATAACGTGACTTTGTGCTGTTTTCTAATTATTTTATATAAATAATATATTATGTTGTATATATATTATGTTTTAAATAGTCTGTAGCGGACGTGTGAGGATATAATACGAGGAGTTTCATCTTTTTGAACATTTTTCAAATTCATCGATTCGAGCATTTACACAATTTTACTCTGTATTCTGCATATGCTATATGTAGTAACTCAGCAGAGCTAAGCAGAGGAAGCAGAGGAACCTAGTGTTAAGATACTTCATTCCCCACTTTGTCCCCAAATTTAGGTCTAGGTATTGCGTGTAATTCAACGTCGCGCTTGGTCTTGTTACCAGAGCGGAGGAATAAAAATATTAAATACTTCATTCGCCCGAATTAGAATCGAACCTTATACCGTCGCGTAAAGTCGCACGGTACAGTGCCATTGCACCACTATGGCCTTATGCATTTACATATGTCGTTCCTGAATATTAATTTTATTCCTATTTTACCTTGTGGTACTGGTATGGGTTGTGGAAGTGGCGGTATTGGTACAATTATATCCGGTATTGGCGGTAGTGGTAGTGGTGGTGGTGGTAGTGGCGTGGGCGGTGCAAGGCAAGTATTACAGCTTGCACAAACTGGCCTCAATCCCAAAAATTCTTGGACACATACACATATTAAGCAACTTTCTGTCAGCAGCCACACAGCGTGTACCTCGTAAGGTCTGGTACATTGAACAATATTTTGACCTGAAAAAAATGATTTACAAAGAAAATTATACATACAGCATAAATACAAAAGAATTAAAGTTAAAAAAAATACCTGATATGGCATTAGGATTAATCAATTCTTCGTTTGTGAGAACTCTGGAAATAAAACCTGCAAAGTAATATTATTTTAATAATAGTAAAATCCGATATGGATAATATTTTTTTGTCTCAATTCGGATACAGTATATTACTTACCTGGAGTAGACGGCTTGTAAGCGAATAAGCCTGCTGTAAAATAAAATATAACATTATTTTTTTTTTAACTGGTTAAAATTAAAAATCAGCTTCACGCTGTATCCTGCACACAGCAGGGTAGGCAGAGGGAACCTAGTGTTAAGACACTCCGTTCCCCACTTTCTGCCGAATTCTGGAGGCATTGCGTGTTGAGTGGCAGAACTCAACGCCGCGCTTAACCTCGACACCAGAGCGAAGAAATGGAAATATAAATTTAAGTAAATATTTCATCTCCTCGAGTGGGGATCGAACCCACAACCAGTCGGTTTTACAGTCACACCTCGTGCCGCTGCGCCACGACTGGCCTCTAACTGGCCTGGACTGGCCTTTAACTGGTTACTCCATCTATTTTATAAAAAATAAGAACATGTTAATATAAATACCGCTTCTACTTTCTTCAGAATCCGAATTATCATCATCAGCTGCTTGCTTATTGACATATTTTTCCAAAGTTTCAATATTTGTTAAAGAGTTTGAATTTCCATCTGCATCACTTTTTGAATCAACGCTGGACTCAACTTCGGCGCTAAAAAAGATATCTAAATAACTAATACATAACTATGTAAATCGTAAAAATTCATAAATTATTTATTTTTCAATCCAATACTATTATAGTAAATAAAAAAAATTGTGATGTCAACATTTTTAAAGACTAATAATAATATACAAGATGTTAGGTTCTCTCTTGGCCCTTTTAAGATTATTATGACTGTTTATGAGTACAATATAATTATGTGAAAAATTTGCATGTTCCCTACATGACACCTTAAGACATTCAAAAGCGTGTATTACAACTAATGTTACCTTTTACTGTTTATTGGATTATTCGATTTGGATTCTGGGTTTTCTAATAATTCAGTTGTAGCAGATTTTTTCTCAGCTTCACGTCTTTCATTGACTTCTTCTTCCTGAGCATCAACTGATCTCTCATATTTTGACTTTTGTCCCTCATCTGGTTCACCTGATTTTGAATATAAGCTACCGTATAGAGGTCCCCTTATGTTACTATTTGCGAGTGCTTGAGCTAATGCTGAAGAAATGCTTGAACTGGGTTGATTATAAAGTGATGGCCTTATTCTGAATCCACTATTCCCGACGTTACCCGTACCATAAGCTTTTGCAATAGCTTGAGAATAAGCAGATCTTTCATGATCTAATTCACCTAAATTTTCTACCTCATCAGATTTTGAATTGGGATTATTATCATTTAGATAGGATTGGATTACGGCTGCAGATAACCTTGAATTAGGATTGTCAGCACGTGAAAGCTCTTCAACTTCTTCAATACTTTTGAAACTGCCCGTTGCTTGAATATTTGTAGTAGTTTGATCTTGTGCAGACTTTTCAGCTTCTGACAGCTGATCAATTTCGTCATCTCCAGAGTTTCTATAAAGATAGTTATTATGTTTCTGTCCCCTCAATCTTGTTTTTGCTAAAGCCTGTGCAAGAGCGGAAGATGAACTATAACCGGGAATATTGTAAAGTGAAGGCTTGACTATTGGTCTGGTGTTTCCTGCATTTGATATTGCTTGAACATTTGCGTTAGCGTTGGCATATGCTGATCTCTCAGCTTCTGACATATTCTCGTCATCTTCTTCACCAGACCTAAAATAGGGAATATTATATAACTTTCCTTGTCCTTGGGAATTGGCATTTGCTTGCGCATTAGCTGAAGATGAACCAGGTAAAAGATAATTAAAATTTGACGGTCTTAGTCCAGGATAAGTGCTTCCTGTATTTGATAATGCTTGAGCATTTGCGACAGCTTGGGCGTACGCTGATCTTTCAGTTTCCGACACATTTTCTTCTTCACCTGATTTAAAATACAGGTTGCCATTTATATTATACTCTCCTGAATTAGAATTAGCTGAGGCCTGTATACTAGCTGATGATCTTGAACTGAGATCTGGGTAACTGGTCCCCGTATTTGATAATGCTTGCGACATATTTTCTTCATCTTCTGCGTCTCTAGGTCTCAAAACAGGATTACTGTACAAATTTCTATCCATAGAATTAACATTTGCTGAGGCTTGAGCAAGAGCGGAGGACAAACTTGAACTAAGAGTATTCAAAAGTGATGGAGTCATTATCAAGGGGTTATTCCTAGTATTTGATAATGCTTGAGTTTGTGCCTGTGCTAAAGTTGACGAGGAGCTTGTTGGATAATGATAGGGAGATTGTTGTACTCCATATCCGTATCCTCTATAACCTCCATACCCTCCATATCCACTATAACCACTACCAATATTACTTCCAAAAGCTTGAGTATTTGCTGTGGCCTGAGCATTTGCTGCAGCCTGACTATTTCCCATAGCCTGAGCATTTGCTGCAGCCTGACTATTTCCCATAGCCTGAGCGTTTGCTGCAGCCTGACTATTTCCCATAGCCTGAGCATTTGCCGTAGCCTGGGAATTTGTATTTCCTTTATTAAAATATGACATAGCTGAATATGGGTTCTGTGCAGCATAATTATTACTATCTACAGCATTTGCTATGGCCACTGCTGCGGATCTTTCATCCTCGACATCCGTGTATGTTACAGTTTGTTGATTAATATCTTGATTTATTTCTACATTCCTTTTAAACTTTGCTGCTTCTGGTACAGTATTTCTAAGAAAAACAACTTGATTCAGTGGACCTAAAAGTTATAAAGTAATTTTATGTCGGAATTATTGTTTTAGATGCACATACATAATTTAAATTAACAAAAAATGAAAGAAATTATTACAAATTTCACGTGAATGCTTATTTAAAAGTAATTATAAAGTAAATTTTCATGTAATTTTTTTACACCAATAAAATACTGTTATTTTTATACTTTTTAATAGGATTTTTAATTTTTTTCTTCTCTTATACATAGTCTGCAAATAAATAATAGGTACATAGTAATAATATGCTAATAAGTTTTTCTTTTATTTAAATTAATAACAAGCTTTGGCTTTTCATTTGAGAAATGCTTACCTCTATTAGCGAAAAAATAACCAGAGCTTAATACTCTGCGACCTTTAATGCTGGCACATAACAGGAAGGTAAGGACACATATGCCCCCTAAGAGGCCTCCCCGCATGACTAAATATTTTTATTTGTCCACTTTTCCTAACAAGATTAGCACGTTGATTCTTAAGGCAACTTCTCAGACTGAGTCAGTAGTTTTTATACACTTCATTATAAATGCATCATAACTCCCCATGAAAATTACCAAGTCATATTGATTTATTTACTTCCAAACAAAATTGATATTCTGATTTGAACTATACGTTTATCCATTCGTTATGTCAATACAATTTTGTACAGATGTCACATAAAATTACTGCATATTGGATTTTTAGTGGTAAAAATTATGGATATTTATAATATGGATTCTCCAAATTTATTTTTTAATTCTAACAAGGTAAAAAATAAAATACGAATTTATTATCCCACTAATTTATTTATAAATGTATAAAGCGTGCTATGTCTATTTATAATGCTTGTGTTATCTAAATCTAATAAGATCCATGATGCGAGCCGGGGTCAGTTTCATGCAGAGATCACGTTGAAGTTATCTGTAAACAACACAAACCAGAAATAATTATTATATACAAAAATTTATATATTTATTAAAAAAATATATCAAAAATTCTTAAATTTTTGTATAAGCTTAAAGAAAAAATATATATATGAACGTAACATAAATGTCCATTAGTAATGAATATGATCACATCTGTTTTTAATTATAGATTAAAAAGCACTAAATATAAATATAAATTGACAAAAAAACTTACATCTTAACTGTAGTTTATTTTTGATCTTCGCTGGCGCTTTTGCCAAAAGGAGACCATCCGCCTAATAAGCTATTTGCTTGGGCTTGTGCTTGGGCTTGAGCCAAAGCATTACTCAATCCTCCATATCCTCCAGCATTAGCCAAAGCATCGGCTTGCGCTGATGATCCACCGTAACCACCTAATCCCCCCAAACCGCTTGCTAATGCATTGGCTAATGCATTAGCTTGCGCTGATGATCCACCTAATCCGCCCATACCACCTGCTAATGCGTTGGCTAAAGCATTAGCTTGCGCTGATGATCCACCTAATCCGCCCATACCACCTGCTAATGCGTTGGCTATTGCGTCAGCTTGCGCCGATGATCCACCAAAACCACCTAGTCCACCCAAACCGCTAGCTGCTGCATTGGCTATTGCGTCAGCTTGTGCTGATGATCCGCCATATCCAGGCCAACCGCCCAAACCATTTGCTGCTGCATTGGCTAATGCATTAGCTTGCGCTGATGATCCACCGAGTCCACCCAAACCACCTGCTAATGCGTTGGCTATTGCGTTAGCTTGCGCCGATGATCCACCAATACCACCTAGTCCACCCAAACCGCTGGCTGCTGCATTGGCTATTGCGTCAGCTTGTGCTGATGATCCGCCTAATCCAGGCCAACCACCTAAGCCGTTTGCTGCTGCATTTGCTAGGGCATTAGCTTGCGCTGATGATCCTCCTAATCCGCCCATACCACCTGCTAATGCGTTGGCTATTGCGTCAGCTTGTGCTGATGATCCGCCATATCCAGGCCAACCACCTAAGCCGTTTGCTGCTGCATTAGCTAGGGCATTAGCTTGCGCTGATGATCCACCTAATCCGCCCATACCACCTGCTAATGCGTTGGCTATTGCGTCAGCTTGCGCTGATGATCCACCGTAACCACCTAGTCCACCCAAACCGCTTGCTACTGCATTGGCTAATGCATTCGCTTGCGCTGATGATCCACCTAGGCCGCCCATACCACCTGCTAATGCGTTGGCTATTGCGTCAGCTTGCGCTGATGATCCACCGTAACCACCTAATCCCCCCAAACCGCTTGCTACTGCATTGGCTAATGCATTAGCTTGCGCTGATGATCCACCTAGGCCGCCCAACAAACCGCTAGCTGCTGCATTGGCTATTGCGTCAGCTTGTGCTGATGATCCGCCAAATCCAGGCCAACCACCTAAGCCGTTTGCTGCTGCATTAGCTTGGGCGTTAGCTTGCGCCGATGATCCACCCAATCCTAATATTCCAGCCAAGCCGCCCAAACCAGTAGATCCTGCATTGGCTAATGCATCAGCTTGAGCAGATGAAATACCCCCATAACCACTTGTCATCGCATTAGCTATTGCGTCGGCTTGAGCTGATGATCCTCCTATGCCTGGCCAACCTCCTATACCACTGGTTATAGCATTTGCTGCTGCATTTGCTTCAGCGTTATAGCCTCCAATACCAGAGATATCTGCCGTGCTAATTGCTTCACTAATTGCTAATGTAGTATCACTAGGTACACCTAGAGACAAACAGTAACAGGGTTATTAATCAAATTCCAAATTTTTAAATGCATTATACTATTAAAATGCAATTTCCATTTTTTTGGTTATTTATATAATTTTATTTAAAACGTATTACTTACATCCAGGGAGACGGCGAGATACTTTGTAGACCAAGTTGTATTTTATGTTACATATGTGGATACGACAATTGTCACCAGGTAATCTAAATGGCGATAACGGTGGTTGAACCCTACATAGTGGATCTAAAAACACACAAATTGAAATAATATATTATTTTAAAGGTACTCATAAAAAATAACATTTAAATGTAACTTTTGGCTCAGCCAACTTAGACTTACCTACGTAAAGGATAATTGGTACTGGATAGATTTTAGTTTCTGAAAAAATAAATATTACTTGAGTTAAATATCTTCTATATTTATGCTTAATTATTTATTTAGTTTTACTTACGAGTTATAGGCACTGGTACAGGTACAAGTACGTCTCTGCCAGGTACAGGGATATAACGATTGACTGGATAAGGTACTCTTATTGGTGGTGATGGAACTGGTACAGGCACAGGAACGTCTTTTTCTGGTCCTGGTACTGGCACTGGTATGGGTATCCGCATAGGGGGTGACGGAACTGGCACTGGAACTGGGATATTTTGAATGGGACCTGGCACAGGAATGGGTTGAGGAACCGGGACTTGAATGATTCTAGGTGGAGATGGTACTGGTACTGGTACTGGTACTGGCTGAGGTACTCTGACTGGAACTGGCACCGGAGTGGGGACAGGAACGGGAACTGGAGGGCCTTGAATGTAGACATTCTTAGGTGGTGAAGGTACAGGCACAGGTACGGGTACGGGAACATTTGGTCCTGGAACTGGAACGGGTACTGGTACCGGGTAAGGTCTTGGAGGACCAGGTACTACAACTGGTGGTGGGCCTGTTAAGTAGAAAGTCAATTTTTTATATTCAACAGGTTAAGTAAGGCCCAAAGTACTAAACCTTAAATAAATATTTGCTACTTTTACAATATCACTTAAACATAAAAGAACTTACAGACTGGTTGAGGTGAAGGAGGTATAGGCCATGGTTGCGGTAACGGGCCTGAAAGAAAAAAACATGATAAGCAAAAACACAATCGTTAAAGATCTAGAAATAAATGTAAGGATAATAAAATGAAATTCTTTTATGAATTATGAATTTTCGACTGTATGAAAACAAATATATAGATACTTAATGTATATTTCATACCAGTTTTTAAGCCAAGTACTTACCTGGTAGAGGATTCACTGCTGAAACAAATCAAAAAGATTGTAGGAATGTTTTTGTTTAACATTACTGCAAGAATTTTTAACATAATCTACTAAGCTTCTAACTAAGATCTTCCTAGATTCTCATATTATACAATTAATATTATGTTTTTTTTTAATAAATAATTACGTCTTAACAACCTGATTAACCGATACTGACAGTTGCGGATTTAAATGTCATTTAAGTTTTTAATGCAATTGTTACCCCATTGTTACGGAACAAAGTGCGGTTCAGTCATCCAGCTCGCAATTTCAAAATGAGAAAGGGTGTTTAAAACGAAGATCATACCAGACGAGCATTGAGAGCATGGGGCACATTTTGCGTACAATCCATTTATATTCTGGTAACACGCGCATACGAAACAGTCGAAACCAGACCGCAGGTAGTACATATCACCTGGGGCTGAACATTGATCGTTACCTACAAAACAAAAATGGGTAAATTTGAGAAAACTTTATGGGTAAGGTAATTGGAAAATTTGAGAAATTTTATGGGTAAAGTAAGGAATCGTGTGATATATGACTGTAATTATCATTCGAAGATTTAAATAATATAGATAATCAAAGGATAGCTGATGATTAATTTTATAATCCATATTGATTTATAGTCAATATTGTTTGTATTTTTTTGATTTGATTTAATTTAAATTTTGATTGTATTACAAGTAAAGAGACGTTTGAATTATAATATGAAACCTAGGAAGGTTTAAGATAGAAACTTAAAATAAATTATTTACTTTATTTTATTACTATTAATCTTTTTAATTTGTCTATATAACTAAGAAAATCTGTTTCCAAATATAAAAATAACATTAAATTTAATAATATATTTCAAAAATAAAAAAAATACATGCCTTGAGGCACTAGCAATGGCCCCAGCGACAGTCCGCCCGTAGCAGTCGCCGATGCGTCAGCGCTCGCAAATGCAGACCGGTCATCGTTATCTGATAAAACAAAATTAAAATATTTTCAAACTGAGGCCATTAAGGCGCAGTGGCATAAGCAAGTGACTGGGTTCGATTCCGAATCGGAGTAAGCAATTAAGATTTATTAATATTTTCCACATTATTATTTCGCCACTCTATGTGCAATTCCTCGAAATTGTCTCGGAAAGTGGGGAAAAGAGAGTCTTAGCGCTCGGTCTTCTCTGCCTACCCTGCTATATTTAGGATATGGCGTGAAGCTAAAAAAAATATATTCAAAGAACTTATGCTTAAGATTGATTTATCTGTTGATTCTTAGTATTGATTCTAATGTGAAGGAATTTTGTTTCTGTCGGATAAGTTCAAATATTTTTTTCTTTTGTCAAAAAGTTTAAAATTGTGAAAATATTTTTTTGTAAACTACTATTTCTCATATAAGTATAAGTAGTGGGTAGAATCTAATGTGCTTGCAGTGAAAAACGAATTGACTGACCCTATGGGTCACAAATTGACACCAATACCAGGGTTTGCCTATAAGCTCAAAGAAAAAAATCTTAAATATTGTTAATATTTCTTTAAGTTTGACTCCACAACCGTCGCATTCAATCAAAAAAAGTACACCGTAACCCCTACACCACCACAATAGCACGGAAACATAAAAATAATATAAAAAATATTATCGAAATCTCTGAAGAAATCTGAAGACTGAATCCATCAACATGCTATACATTGTTATACAGATTCAGTTTTTCTACATCTAAATATTAAAAAAAATAAATAAATCAGCTTCACGCTGTATCCCGCACACAGCAGGGTAGGCAGAGGGAACCTAGTGTTAAGACACTCCGTTCCCCACTTTCTGCCGAATTCTGGAGGCATTGCGTGTTGAGTGGCAGAACTCAACGCCGCGCTTAGCCTTGACACCAGAGCGAAGAAATGGAAATATAAATTTAAGTAAATAAATAATGAAGAAATGGAAATATACATTTAAGTAAATAAATATTAAACTTAAATAAATAAACTTAAAGAAAAAATTCAACCAAATATAAATATTTCTAAAGAAAATTTTCTCACCATCCGCCCACACCGTGCTGGCGATCACCGCTAAGAGAGTCAAACCAATCTTCCACGACACCATTTTGGTTGAACCCAGGACCTCGTGAGCGGAAACACTCACGAAAGATACAGTTAGCACGAAAACGAGTGTATTTAAACAAAATATTTTTTACGCGTCGATGAGCATAGTCAATCAATTTATAATATTATATTAAAATAATTTAATTTACATGCAAATGAGCCGTAACGAGATGTGTTTGTGATAGCCATATTTATATAATTAAAGTCATAGATTTTTTTTTGTACAATTTTTTTTGCACTATTCTTTTTAATGTACAATTTTTTTTAAATTAATTAAATTTAAAAAAAAATTGTAAACGTTTTTTTTTATGGATGCATCTGAGTCGTGGTGGGCTGAATTCGATCAATATATTTTTTTTAATTTCAATGGAAAAGGGCTTGGATTTAAATTAAAAAAAATGTATTTATTATGTATAATTTGAGAAATTTATCATATGGTACACCATATATCTTGTAAGTCGGTAACCTATTTTTAAATTAACATAAGTTAAAAAGTGTATTATAATATAACAAATTAAATATAGGTTATCCTACTAGCCCTACTAAATGTGAAAGTTTGTAAGGATGAATGTTTCTTCTATTTTCACGCAAAAACTACTGAACGGATTATGATGAAACTTTAAAGGGATCTTATATATAAGAACAACGTATAGGCTTCAATTTATGTAAAAAAATTGTTCGTATATTTTGACTATAATATAACAAAAGGTTCAAGCGGGCGAAGCCGCGCGTGGATCGCTAGATATTTATACATATTATATTATTACTTTATATATTAACTAAACTGTAGGCTCCAATATTTAATAATTATTCTTATTTTTGTTAGCAATATGAGTAGAAGATCATCTGAAAAGTGAAAAGAAAAACAAAAAAAACCCTTTTTTTTGATTTTTTATGTATAGAAAAAGAGATATCTTTATTGAAACAGATATGTCTTCCTATCTTTATATAATATGTAGATAATATTACAGATCTCATCTTTGCTAAATATTTTTAGGATTTCTTTAAATATAAATTTTTAGCCAATCAATTGCTTCGCAAAATTACATATTCGCAATATTTTAAATTTGAGATTCAACGTTAACAAAGGAAGGAAGGAAAGTGGGGAACGGAGTGTCTTAGCACTAGGTTCCCTCTGCCTACCCTGCAATATGCGGGATACAGCGTGAAGCTAATAAAAAAAAGTTAACAAATATTGCTACATCGAATGCTATAGTATATACTGGTTTTTCATAGATTGTTTTTTTTTTTTGAGAATTCAAGTCTTTATAAGGAAATCACGCCTCCAGGTAGTTTGGTTACATACACTGCCTTGAGGTGAGGGCAGAAAGAGCTACAGCGTCAATCTGAAAGATATTTAATAGTTTTAATGGAATAATAAAAATATTCGAAATTATCTTTCGTTTCTTCTAACTAAAAATAGAAAAAAAAAGAATACAAATAGAAGTCTCTACTTATTCTATATATACATAGTAACGCGATTATAGCCATGCCTAACACTATAACTCAATTAATCTTCAAGTACGATTACTTACTGAAATTAAAATGGCTGATTAGTTTTTAAAGGAAAGTGCACTCTAAAGGTTCACACAAACATAGAGATTAAAATAAAATAAAATCAAAAATAAATCAGCTTCACGCTGTATCCCGCACACAGCAGGGTAGGCAGAGGGAACCTAGTGGTAATAAACACTTCGTTCCCCACTTTCCGCCGAGGCATTGCGTGTTGAATGGCAGAACTCAACGCCGCGCTTTTTGCTAGAGATTAAAATGAAGTTGCAAAAACATCTTAATATTAATAAATTTGATTATAGGTAGGTGTTGGTTTTGGGTTCAAATCCAATCGAAGGGTAGTTATAACGCATACATATCCGTATGTACGTATGTACCTAACTTCTGTAATATAGATTTCAGCGTATGAAATTAATAGATAGAGGCCAGTCGTGGCGCAGAGGCACAAAGTGTGACTGTAAAATCGACTGGTTGTGGATTCGATTCTCACTCGAGGAAATGAAATATTTACTTACATTTATATTTTCGTTTCTTCTCTGGTGTCGAGGCTAAGCGCGGCGTTGAGTTCCAGCACTCAACACGCAGTGCCTCCAGAACTCGGCGAAAAGTGGGGAACGTTGTGTCTTAACACTACGTGCTGTGTGCGGGATGCAGCTTGAAGCTGGTTTACTTACTTTTAAATTAATAGTGCAGCTTCAAATATTAGGGTTCAAAAATTTTATATGTATTCTAAAAAAAGGTTTGAAGTAGAGATCTTTTAATATCTCAAGATAAGCTCTGAGATAAAAATTAAAGTGTAGATTTTGATGTTTACATTCACTAAATAGTTTGTTGAAACTCAATCCCTAATGGACTGACCCCTTTTTGACTTCACTTAACTTAACTGTGTTAGGAAAAGTATATTAAAATCTGGATGAGTCCTAGTCAAGACATGTGATACGCATGTTTTTATGTAAAATAATATATTTTTTAGCTTCACGCTGCATCCCGCACATAGCAGGATAGGCAGAGAAATTCTGGGAATCTATAAGGACGCTGTCGTTCTCCATTTTCCGTCGAATTTTTGGACGTATTGCGTGTTGAGTGGAGGAACTCAACGTCGCGCCTTGCGTTGGTTACCAAAACGAGGTAATGGAAGTATATATTTCTATTTCCTCGAGTGGGAATCGAACCCACAACCTGTCGGGCTTGTTTTATGACTGGCCAGTCATAAAATATTATATATATATATATATATATAAATATATATATATATATATATATATATATATATATATATATATATATATATATATATATATATATATAAAACTAATCGAAACTAAACAAATAGTTTTGGATAGAATAGGTCAAGAATAGGTCAAGAAGAGAGAGAAAGTTTAAACATACTAATACTATACTACTTTTGGGTCCAATTTTTGTTTCGTTTGCGTTTGAAAATTCGTTTTGTATATTAGTATGTATGGATAAGGCATACATAGCATTAGGTGCTATTTTACTATCATCCAGAGAAGTATGTTAGAACTTCATAATCATTATTTACGAGGCCATTCGTGGCACAGGAGCCAAAGAAAAGGTAGGAACGTGTGAAAATTAAATATTTATTATTTTCATTTTCACACTCTGGGAAGCGCGGCGTTGAGTTCCACCACTTAGCACGCAATGCCTCCAGAATTTGGCGGAAAATAGGTAACGTAAGTGACTTTACACTAGGCTGTCACATTCTCTCTGCGTATTGTGAAGTTGTGTGAAGTAAATATATGTTAATCTATTCAAATAATTTAAATGTTTAGCGATTTCGAAAAGAAAAATTAGATGTTTCTTTCTAAAAAAAACAATAACTAACCAAAAACAATTAGAAAATAAATAAACTAAAAGACATTAAAATAGCAATTAATTTAATTTCTTCGCTCTGGTGTAGAGGTTAAGCTCAACACGCAATACCTCCAGAATTCCGCGAAAAGTGGAGATTGGAGTGTCTTAACACTACGCTGCCTCTGCCTACCCTGCTTCATGCGGGATAGAGCGTGAAGCTGAAACAAATAATTAAAAATAGCAAGTAAATACGTATAAATATAAGAAACATTCTCGTACAATGGACCGCTCGTTCGGAAGTGGGTCGGAACCGGACGCGGCTCTAATGACTGCGCCTCACGTAGAGATGTTTGACCCCACAATAAAGTGTTAATTGTTGATACAGTTGTACTATATTTATGGTATACTGTGCTGTGGAAGCGAAAAAAGCTGCTTGATATATTTTAAGCTTAGCATAAGCTTTAAATATTATAGTTATAATTTTTAACATATGTTTTTATGAAATATTTACTTAAAAAATTATATTTCCATTTCTTCGCTCTGGTGTCGATGTTAAGTCCGGCGTTGAGTTCTGCCAGTCAACACGCAATGCCTCCAGAATTCGGCAGTAAGTGGGGAACAGAGTGTCTTAACACTAGGTTCCCTCTGCCTACCCTGCTGTGTGCGGGATACAGCGTGAAGCTGGTAAAAAAAAATTCGACTTCGTTCGGATGTTATAATCAGAACCTAACCACACACTCATCAAAGTACCCTTGAAGTGTATCCTTTCTATTATAATAAAGAAAAAATCATCGAAATCGCTTGGCGGAATATTGAGTTATTTTTCCATTTGTCGCGTACATACTTAATGTAAATTTAAGATTTATATGATTTGCTCTTGGTCAACATTGTCAGAAATGGACGAAATAACGTGGGACCACACGGGAAGTACTAGCATTCAAATAGGAAAGTATCATCAAAATCGGTTCACCCAGTCAAAAGTTCTGAAGGAAAAAACTAGTCGAAATGATTATCTCCTCTTTTTACAGAAGTCGGTTAAATAGCTAGGTTCCCTTGTCCTTGACAATGCCTTTCAATATGTTTTTTAATGCTGTATTCCCCACATATATTTTACAGAGATAAACAAAGGAGACTGAAACTATTCCATACATTTTTGGGCCCAGAATGTAAAGATATGAAAATGGTATGATTTAATAGATTTAGGTATATCATTCCCTCCCTGAAATCTATATAAATTTTGCCAATCTGAGAGCTGAGTTCTTAGAGATTTGATAAAAGTGAGGTTAAGTTCGCAGCACAATTTCTTGAATATCAACTTCTATAAAATATGTGATTACTGAGTTGTTTAAGCATTAATGTTTATTATTTATAAATAAAACACATTTTAATGAATATTTTATTCTTCTTCTATTATCTATTATTAAAATGTCATCTAAGAAGTGTGCAGGTGGAACTAAATTATTTTGGTATCTAGCCCAACTAAGGTATGGTACCTTATATATATAATACTCATAACATGAGCACAGCAGCCTACCATTCGTCTTCCTACAATACAATTGCAGTATTTCATAGCAATAGCTTCCCTTCCTCTACGAAAGCTGTCAACTAAAATGTAACAGAAATATATTTTCCTGCTTATATGTCGGGATTATATCACACCTCTAAGTAACCAGGTTGTGGTGGTTTTCATCGTCTAAAGGTCGTCGGACTAGGGTATTGCAGTGTCCATTGGCTATCCCACAATTCACACAGCGATTCATATCCATAGCGTGGCGGTCGTAAGATCCAAAAGATTTCAGAGTCCAGTGGGGAAGCGAGGGTCGTACAAAGTAGGCAGAGTCAAAATCCGAGAAAAACAAAACAGTAGTCGTTGAAAATATCAAACAAACGGGAAAACATTCAAAACGTCGATGCGTTATGACACGAACGTAATGACAGAAGCAAATGTTTTTTTTTTTTTTTTTTATTTAATGGCCTGATTTTGCGATGACAAACAGAAGCAAAAATGCAAAAAATCATTAGACAAGGTGTGATTGTCAATCAGCTGTCACATCTCTGATTTAAAATATGATTGATTTTAATCGATTAAGGATCTAAATCTTATTTTTTTTTATTTTTCTCCACTTCCAGAATGTCAATTAATTTATTATTTGCTATTCTAAAAATAAAAAAAAATTGTAATTTTTTAGATCACATCTCAATTCTTTACGTGTAGGCCCAAAAGTTTCATTCTCCTTTATCTTGTCATTTTCGATACAAAACTTTTTTTTCTGTTCTAATTCTAATAAAAAAAAATGCGATCGATCTCTACGAAAGTAGGTTCTACGGTTCGTGAAATAGACTGAAAATAGAGAATATTATTATATAGTGTTGAGACACTCAACACGCAACGCCTCCAGAATTCAGCGGAAAATGGAAAACGGAGTGTCTCTACACAATGTTCCCTCTGCCTACCCTGCTGTGTGCAGGATGCAGCGTGAAACTGATTCAGTTAACCTTGATAAAAATGTATAGTTATAGGATAGTTGTAGTAATAATATCCCGCGATCGCGAATCAGAAGCAAGACATAAATTGTAATTAATTCCGCCCTGTCCCTCCAGACGGCGGTGATTGATTGAATCAAGTACTGAGATGTCGACGTATTATGTCATAACTTTTTTCCTTTTCCTGTTTTTTTTAACTTCACCATGTATCCCGCATATAGCAGGATAGGCCGGGGGAACCTGAGAACCTAGTTCCAAGCACTCCGTTTCACATTAAAACACACTCATACCCCACTTTCCGCCTGCGAATTCTGTAGATATTGCGCGGAACTCAACGTCGTGCTTCGCCTTGTTAACAGAGCAAGGAAATGAAAATATTAAAATATTAAATTTATTTGAAGCTAAAAAGATATAACTTAGCTTAGCTTCACGCTTTATCCCTAGTGGGGTAGTCAGAGAGAACGGAGCGCTAAACGCTACGGTCTCTACATACCTCTTTCACCTCGTCCACTCTCATCAACCTCTAAACACATGTCCTCTGGAGAGTCCTCATGCTTTTTACGTGACCTTCCTCCAGTATCTTTGATACTGTATTTTCGAAGGTCAACCGAGATCTCTCTCTACCTCTTTACCACTCACTTTTCCATCATAAATCTAAAAAAAAATATATTACTGTAAAGTTTCACCCAAATCTGTTGAGTAGTTTTTGCGTTGAAATAAAACGAACATCCATCCCAACCAACTTTCCCATTTATAATATTAAAATTAGTAGGAAGTGTAAATATGCGTGCATACATATATAAAGTAAGAACGTATCTACCGTTGTATGAAGGCGGGCGAAGTTTGTAGTTTGAAGTTCGTGTTGCTGTCTGTTGATTTTATGTCTTCATTGAAACTAAAATAGTTTCTTTAATGCATATTTAGTAAAGTTGTTAGTAAAAGATGATAAAAGATGTTTTTAGATTAAAATATTAGGCTAGTTGTGGCGCAGCGGCACGAGGTGTGACTGTAAAACCGACTGGTTGTGGGTTCGATCCCCACTCGAGGAGATGAAATATTTCCATTTCTTCGCTCTGGTGTCGAGGTGAAGCGCGGCGTTGAGTTCCGCCACTCAACACGCAATGCCTCCAGAATTCGGCAGAAAGTGGGGAACGGAGTGTCTTAACACTAGGTTCCCTCTGCCTACCCTACTGTGTGCGGGATACAGAGTGAAGCTGATTATTAGATATGTAATGGTTGACCTACTGTTGTTTTTTGGTTTTACTTTGTATCCCGGATATATAGCAAGGATATTCAGAGAGAACCTTGTGGTAATACGACGACGCACAGTTTTGTGGTGGATCTTAACGCGGCGCCTGTAGTCCCCCTATTGGAAACAGAATCCTAAAACTTTCGCGTTTGCAGACAAATGCTTTTCTGCTATGCCACGACGATGTTAACTTATTTTTCTTCTTTATTTTTACGCATCCCTTGAATTTTGATGGAAAAATTCGAGTGAACGAAACAACATGTATAATTATATAACTTAATTAAAAAATATTAAATAATATAATTTCAATGGCAATATCTTCAAAATAATTGATAGTGGAGGGTAGTACTTATTAGTTGAATAGGGGGCTCAACGTCGCGCCTCGTTACCATAGCGAAGAAATCATAATATTAAATATCTTCTTTCCTCTAGTGGAAATCGAACCCACAATCGTTGTGTCAGTTGCATACCCCTGTGCCACAACTGCCTCAACTATCTAATATTCCTATAAAAATTTAATTCAGTTTCACGCTCTATCCCGCACGCAGCAGGGTCGCCAGAGGGAACATAGCGTTAAGCCACTCCGTTCCCCACTTTCCCCCGAATTTTTCGAGGCAATGCGTCTTAGTGCCAGAGCGAAGTAAATATAAAATATCTGTTGAGAATCGAACCCGCAACCCCGTTTACAGCCGTACTCTATGCACCTGCGCCACTGCGACCTATCGAGTATCTAATATTCTTATAAATACTCTTAATTCTTCTCTCAGTTCACCCTCTGTCTGGAACAGATGTCGTACTGTATTAATATAAACGTCGGCTCGCAAATATAAATTGACAGCGAAATGTTTGCTATAGGAAATAATCCTCGCGTGAAACTGCAAAATGTAATTATATAGTGATACTTGTGAAACTAGCCGTCGTGGTGCATTGAAACTGTATTTGATCTCGAGAAGATGGTCGTAGGTTCCATTCCCAGTCGAAAGAATGATTTTTTTTTTCAGCTTCATTCTGTATCACATGTATATAGCAGGGTAAGCAGAGAGAACTTAGTGTCAAGAGCTGCTGCTAGTATTTTGTTTATTTTAATTGTATCGGTTTGGTAAGTCATCAGATTCTTGAAAAACGGAGAGTTTTGTCACTTTATTCTGTCTGCCCAACATGTTATATGTGGGAGATGTGTGCAATTAAAATTTACAAATGTTTAATTAGTCGTTAAGACAACGCTGTGTTGTATTTTTTTTTTCATAAATTAGTACGTTTTGACGAAAACGAAAAGGCCTTAGTAGGTCTTGGAAACGTAGCAAACTGAGTGGAAAAGTAGAAAAACGTCTCATAATGTAGTATATATTTATGTATTGAGAAGCCTTAACGCTAAAATTTGTGGGTTTGATAATAAATAAATTATAAAATAATTATTTTCCTTCCATGAGTGGAAACTCGAGGAAATTAAATATTTAATGTTTTCATTTTGTCGCTTTGGTAACGAAACAAAGCACAGCATTGAGTTTCGTCACCGAACGCGCAATGTCTCCATAATTATCCGAAAAATGCGGAAAGGAAGTGTCTTAATGGGTGTTTCAATATTAGGTTCTCAGGTTCCTTCTGCCTATTCTGCAATATAGCTAAAAAATATATATAGGTTACGAATCTACAAGCTACACTTCAGTTGTTATTATAAATACGTATTCCTATTTTACTTCACCATATATAGTTTCAAGCACATTAAAATAACTACAGCGTAAAATAAAAATTGGAAACTTTTTAACAAATTTTAATTTTAACTTCTTTGTTACAGGTAATTTAATGCATTATGAAGCTCTTCAGAACTTAACATACTATACAAAAAGATTTTTAATTAAGGTGAGTCTCTACAAAAAATAAGTACCTATATGTATGTCTGTATGTATGTTCAGCTATTACTAGCGACCCGGTCGCGGCTGAACTATACAAAAAAATATTTACTAATCTGAATTACTTTCGTGTTCTAATAATATTATCATGTTAAAAATAATATTTACCTAAATTAAAACTAAAGTTTCAGCCAGTCTAATAATATAGTTATTTTTTTACGTATTTTGTCAACAAAATATGTACTTCATATTGTTACAATTTTTTTATTTAAGAACCTATTGAAATTAAATAAACCCTAAATTTTAATAGAAGCCAGCTAAAGTACAATAGTGAAAACTACATTTAAGTTTCTTTCTGAGATTAACTGATTTATCTCCATTTTTGAAATTGACGGACACAAATACACTGATAAAATTACAATTTTGGATTCTATTTAATTTGTAAATACCACCAACAGTAGATTGTTTCATTAACCTTCGATGGACAGAAAGAGATTAGTTACAATATTATTAGATACTAGTGGGCGCGCGCAGCTAATCTGCACTCCATTTTCCCACTTTGGTAAGATATTGGGCTTCCACACTCAAAACACTAGGTATATCTAGATCCAACAGACCATACCATACTTTTTGACTATAATTTTTGAGTACACGTTTCTGGAAGTTTTATATAAATCTTTAATGTATATGTTCCCTATAAAACAGAGAAACAGGCTTATATTTTTGAAATAACTTTTAATATTGAACAGGTTATCTGAGATCATTGAATTACAAATCATCCTCCATTATATTATACTAAGACTTAACTATTATCTAAATCTACACAGCAGACACAATAAAAATGCATAAAATCCAAATTGATAACAGAGTTTTAAAATAACTATCAAAGTTAAATTTAAACTCGTCAGTTAAACAGCACCTGCAAGTGCTGTGGGCGGCACATAACAAGATAAACACATCCCCAGAGGACGACGGTTGTGATAATTTGTAGTATAATTTCTACAAACTGCTTAGTTGGCTAGTCAAACATGTGGAGGTACCTGTAATTGGGACTCTGTGGATTTGGTTAATTTTTGCATATTGTTTTAGAAGAGATTTTAGCGTTTTTTGTGGTGCATGTTTTTTTAATGTTGTTTTTAGTGGGATAGTTATCCTTTTGAATCTTTTCCTTTTTTTTCTTGGATTTAATTCTTTACTTGTTAGTTTCTTTAGTTCCTTTTCAGTTTTGAATTTAAGCGGTTCAGTGAAGTTTTGCAATCCTTTAATCATTATAAAATTATCATAACTATATATATGATAAGAAATTGATTAACGTAAATTTACGAATTGATTTCAGCAAAAAAAAGATATGTCTATATTTTCCATTAACAAAACCGGGTGCCAAGTTAAAACATTAATAATCAAATTTTACTTTGATCTTTATTTGTTATAAATATATATAAAGCAAAAAATGGAATATCTTGGGACTAGGTCCTCTCATCTCTATTTACTCTGCTTTGCGTGATACAGTGTAAACTTGAAAAAATATTGTAGTAAATCTTCATTTACCTAAATTCATTTATAAATATAATTTTTTATAGAAACAAAAATACACACTTTTACACAAATAAGTATTATATTAAAATACTTTGGATATGAAAACTGTTTTGTATACCCAAATGTTCTTACTTTTTAGTCCAGCTCCTACTCAGTCGAGGAGAACGGAGAGTAGTCTATATAGATCATAAATATATATAACAATAGGCTCTCGCTTTTTGTTTCTGAATATGCAAAAAATAACGTCACTCATAACATTTAAAAAAATCATACCACAGATTGAAATACATACATCCTGGATAAAAACCGCAACAGAGTTGCTCAAAGAGTCCTTATTGAATTCACTTTGCTATGAAGTTGCCACACTGAAAAACGACCTTATTATGAGAGAAATATGAGTTAAATTTTATTGTACGGAAGCCCCTGTGTAATGTAGTGGCATTTTAAACTTTCTGTAGTTAGAATAGGTTCAGTTTTTGTAGTGCAATAAATTGTGTAGCCATCGTTAATATGAAGTGTAGAATAAAAATTATAGAAGTGGTATGGTGCCAAGTTGTAAAGTTGGACATGCTTTATTGGTTATGGTTGTGGGTTTGAATCTTATGCAGATTATTATTGTATTTTTAATATGTTTCTCTCATCTGATCTGGTGTGGCGTTGTGCATCGCCAGTCTGTAGGTACTTTGTGGGGAGAGTCGTATCACTAATTTATCATATAAGTTATATTATATAAGTTATATTATACTGTCTGCGGCACTGCCAACACGTATTTTTTACTTTTTTTAACTTTACTACTTTTTTACTTTTTACTTTACTGTTACTTTTAGGTTTACTTGCTTTAGGTATAGTAGTTGTATTTAATAGAAAAATGTTTGATTATTTCATATCTACCTGGGAGGTAGGTAAGTCCCGATTCCGCGCAAATACAACATTCTCTGCGTTCTGATGAAAGACCCATAAAAATAGATTGAGCGGTTGTTGAAACACAAAGACAGATAGATACAAATTTTAAAGTCGTCTGTTTATATTTTAACTTAATTATATTTTTTCTTATTTTCCCTAATCACAACAAACGTGGAGTTCGAATAACGTTTTGGCTATAATTTATATTTACAAAATATATGCCAAGATCAAAATATTTTTTAAATTTTATTTTCATTTAAAAGAGTGCTTTATTATTATTACTAAAAGTACGTTCAAACACAATTTTAATTTAAATCAAATACGTATATATTAAATACATACATATACTTTCTTTTATAAAAAAAATTAAAATTAAATTAGCTTCACGCTGTATCCCGCACACAGCAGGGTAGGCAGAGGGAACCTAGTGTTAAGACACTCCGTTGTGTTACTTTCTTTTATGAATAACAAAAATTAAATTCTAAACTATTTAAATTAATATACTTTACGTCATTTCTAATAGTAAACAGTTCTAAGGTCAGAGAGCAATTCGTCGGCGGAAATGGACAGAATTTCTACGTTGTACGGGAGAGGCATGCATTTTACTACCCTTAGAGCGTGTTTTAGTATTTTGAGCAATTTGTGTTATCGTTGAGGCCAGTCGTGGCGCAGGGGCACAAGTGTGTGACTGTAAACGCGACTGGTTGCAGGTTCGATCCCCACTCGAGGAAATTAAATATTTATTTAAAAAATATTTTTTCATTTCTCTGGTGTCAGCTCAAAGCGTGACGTTGAGTTCGGCCACCACCCAATCTCTCTGCTTACCCGTGTGCGGGATTCAGCGTGAAACTAACAAACCCAACCCAATAAAGATATCGAAGCATTTTTTTTCATATTACAGTTTCAATTTTGGAATTCATACTATGTATATGTCTTTAATTAAAATCTTTTAAGCAACTTAAAGAGATTTTCTAAGAAAATGTATCGTAATAAACGCCCTTATTTGGAGATATAACAGCCACTTTACATTGAGGATGCTATAATGACTTAATGGGAAAAGTATGTTACCGAAATATTTTGGAGCCGTAATGTCAGTAGACGTATATAGTACGGTTGACGAGTCGTGGCCGCCCTGAAGTCAGCAGTAAATGGCTGCGCAGAGTTATCTTTAGGAATTTAGCCTAACTTTTGACTATTTCTTCCTGAATACACAATACATGTTCAGGCAACTTAACTTCAAGACGGCCATGACTCGTTGAGTCTACTGTAGTGGGGTTAAAAGTTTTTATTTACCTCTATATTACGTATGGGAAACCATATTCTGTGTGTGCAGAGAAATTTTGACACATAGCTTCCTTTTCCTCCTTCCGTTTGAGCAAATTGTGGTCGTGAAATATGATCTGCAATGCCAAAATTGCTTCAAATAATTTAGAAAGGATCTAATGTTTGTACTTAGTGTTAAGCTGTGCGTGTTTGGCGGAACTCAACGCCGGCGTTTGTCTCATGTTACAAAAATAGCTTATTAAATTATTTTTAATTCCTCGAGACGCATGAGTATAAGTGTGTGGCTGTAAACACGACGGTTGTGGATTCGATTCTTGCGCTTCAAGAATTTGGTGGAAAATGAGAAAAAAAATATCCCAAGAGTAAGAAGCATCGAGAGTAACCAACAACACAATAAGATTTTTCACTTATAGCTTGTTATATCTCAAAATAAAAAAAAAACGTAAAAAATTAATAAATCTTAATCTTTGTACTGGAAACTTAATAGTTCTGGAATTTTGGTAATTGACATTAATATTAAAAAGGAAAAAACTACATATTATATATATTTGATGTTATAAAGTAATAGTTAATTACAAAACAATACAAAGTTTGACTGTAAGTGCGACTGGTTGTGAGTACTATGACGCTTCGAGGAAATGAAATATTTATTTAAATTTATATTTCCATTTTTTCGCTCGGATGTCGAGGCAAAAGGCGGCGTTGAGTTTCGCCACTCAACACGCAATGCCTCCAGAATTCGGTGGTAAATGGGGATCAGAGTGTCTTAGCACTAGGTTCCCTCTGCCTACCCTGTTGTGTGCGGGATACAGCGTGAAGCAGATTTTTTTTATTGATACAAATTCACAATACAGTTACATTTGTGAGTAATCCTTGATTACACGCAGGTCTCATCCGCAATCAAGCAACCGGATGTACGTTATTAGGCAATCCGCTGCCAACCGGAAGTGCCCGAATCCCATTCTCAGAACCCTTTTGTTTCAATAAGAATACACTAAATTGGGAAATAATTTAAAATATATTGAAAATATATATCTTATTATTCATTTTACGCTCATAAAAAACTAGTTTATTAAAGTATTTTAAGTAAAAACTAATGTTTTCTTTTTGATATAATAAACTTTTTTATTTATTTGTAAAAAGCCATGAATAGGCCACATTTAAATTGAATAATACACATATATGTAATAATATAATCATTTAAACGTAATATTTATGTATACGATACGTTTTATGAACTTTTTGAAGTATTCAATCATAATTTCTGCATGTATAAAATATGCATGTTGTTCCGCTTGTGCCAGGGTAAGCAGAGGAAACCTAGTGCCAAGACACTCCGCTCCGTACTTTCTATCTAAATTCGAAACGTTGTGTGCTCAGTTGCAGATTTTAACGTCGTGTTTCGTCTTGTCAGAGCGGCGAAATGTCGATAATATATTCCAAATGGAAATCAAACCCACAATCATTACGTAAATATATCATTTAACATTTAACAATAGCACTACGATAGCTCTATAAAACAATATTGATAGCGTGAAAATGCAAAATATGAAATTCCTTTTTGAAACGTATTTGGATGAAGCTAAAATATCACGAGTAAGCTATGGCTCAGTTATTCTTGCAGCATGTTACACCATCTGTCGAAAATAAGTTGAGTTCGCTAGTTTTAATGTTTTGTTAACTTTACTATGGAGTAAATCATCTATATTTGCATTTTGCAAGTGCAAGTAGGAATTATGTATAGTAGATCGCCAGTTAACTCAATGGGCGCAGTATTAAGATCATTGTTGATAGTTTCTGCTTCGATTATATGCCTGTTGACGTTAGAGTCCCTCAAGGCTACGCGCTATCCCCTGATATGTTTCTTCTGCATATAAATTATATATTAGAGGATTCAAGCATACATTGCTATGTAGATGATAGGACAGTGGACGCTGTATACTCTCACCGGCAGGCATTTTTCGGCAATGTTTTCTCATGCTTTCTATTCTTTTTTTTAATTTCTATTCTTAGATCTGGTTAAATTCAACCCCCAGAAGATACAATTTTCCGCGTTAACCACATTGAAAACCCCATTTGTCGTAGTAGCAGTTCAGTTTCGAGAACTATCTTCTTGTGTCAGCATATTGGGCCCTAGTATTTCGAGTAACTGCCAGTATCGCGATCATCTGGAAACCAAGGCCAAGTTGGTTTCGCACACAGATTGATCCTATATAGGACCAAGCTTCGGCCTCATATGGAGTACTGTTTTCATCTTTGGACTCGTGCTTCCCAGGACCAGCTTGAATTATTTGATCGTATACAAAGTAAAGCCGTTCGAATCATTAGGAACTCAATAGTCATTGAAAGGCTAGACACGGCGTGGAGAAGTCTTAACGCTGTGCGTTGTCTATCGCATTTATAAAAGAGTATTCTGTGAAACTCTTTAAACTAGTACCTACAGACGAATTCTTGAACAGCACAGTATATCACAGACTTAAATATCATCGTCACCAGCTGGATACGTGGAAATCTACTTCTGTGCGGTTCAATAGAAATTTCCTCGATAGTCAGTGTCGATACGTCGATGGGTAATGGTCCAAAGCGGTAGGAAAATACATAGAAAATATTAACGTCATATAGTATACATGTAGCTTTTGTCGATATGCGATCTATGAATAACAAAAAGAATTTTTCAATTACAACCAGTACTTCCTGAGATTAACGCGTTCAACCAAATAAACTCATAAGTTTTATTATATTAATAAACCTACGTAATATACGTATAATAAAATAAAATTAGGTGATTTATATGCATTTCTCAACTTTGATCACTTTAATATACACCCACTTAGAAGATTGGTTTCAATACACTGTAGATTTATCCCTGAACAAACAAAATGGGGAGAGGGAGGTTCATTACAAATTACAAAAGATTTATATTCGTTTAGACGACCACCTTTGTTTTTAATAAATCAATATTTGGACGCCATTATAACATTTTTAAAATCATAAAATGATCAAAAAAATTGAAATTAAAAGATATTTACAGGAATTAACTACAAATTCAATGTATAAAACGCGACGGTTCTAGATTCGATCTCCATAGGAATGATTTAAACGATATTAATTTCAATTAAGATATTAATTTTTCAAATATGAAAAAATAAGATGTTGATGATGTCACAGCCACACGCTTTTACCCCTGCTCCACGACTGACCTCGTATGCATATGAGAAAAATATATTAAATACTTATATAATAGGAACACTTTAAAGGACTTTTGCTCTTTAAGTATTTAATATAAGTCTGAGAACATAACTCAGACGTCAGTTAACCGTGCGTATATAATGATGATAATTGATATAGTATGAGTGATAAAGTGTGTAGAGCTCTCTTTATCGTGTCATCGTAAGTTGTGTTAGTAAAATGCTATATTGTATAAAATCGGCTTGACTCTGTATCCCGCACACAACAGGGTAGGTAAAGGGAACATCATGTTAAGACACTCCGTTCCCCACTTTCCGCCGAGTTCTGGAGGCATTGCGTGTTGAGTGGCGGAACTCAACGCCGCGCTTTGCCTGGACACCAGAACGAAATGGAAATATAAATTTACCAAAATTTCCAAGACCAGTCGCGTTTACAGTCAGACGTTGTGCCCCTGCGCCGCGACTGGCCTCACTGGTATATTGTATGATACTTATATATTTTTTTTATTTTCCTTCATATATTTCGAGATTCCCACAAATGGAAAATGGAATTCTGCCTGCTACGCTTTATGCGAGATACAGAGTAAAGTTACAAAAGTACACAAAAAAAATACAGATTTATCTGTATTTTTGTAGCTTTACTCTCTATCTCGTGGCATTTAATACAACTTATCTAGAGATATATTGAACTCTGATAGAGTTCTCCTCTTTCCACCTCTTTAAAATAATTATTAACTATATACTGGACATAATTTTAATGATTATTAATAGTATTTTCCTTACTAAAATTACAGGCAATTGCCAATTTCCATTTAAACTAAAATTGCAATGTTCATTTTACTATTAGTAAAATTAATGAATTTAATGTTCAAACTAGTCTTCTTTCATTTAACCTATCTAAAATTGTGTAGACATGGCTGGCGTAATTTAACCCTACACCATAATTTTGACATTCAACATCGAAATCTAACGCTATACAATCAATACAGCGTTAAATTCCGCCACTCAATATCCAATCAGACTCTAATTGATCAGAAAATGGAAAAAGGAGAGACGTATCACCAACATACCCAAGTCGTATGAATCATTAGATTCAGTTAAATCAATTAATATCGCCACCTGATTCTATGCAACACAAAATCCACAGCTATTAATGGCACGTACCGTACAATATTCTGTGAGAGCTCTTGACTCGGCTACTGACTTGTGCGGGTGATAAAGGCGTGTAGGGCGACTGTGGTTTTAGAAAAAAAATGGAAAAGTGAAAAAAAATATATTATATGTATTAAATAAAATATATAAATATTATATCCGATTAAATATGAGTTAATCGATTGACTGATTAAGTTAAATCAGTTCTATTATGGATAGTTAATATAGGAACGTGCATATGCAATTAAGTTGAAAATATAAGTAAATGAGTGGTCGTGGCCCAGGGGCATATAGTGTGACTGTAAAATCGACTAGTTGTAGGTTGGATTCTCACTTGAGAAAATGAAATATTTCTTTACATTCATATTTTCATTTCTTCGCTCTGGTCTCGAGGCAAGACGCGGCGTTGAGTTCTGCCACTTAACACGAAACGGCACGGAACAACGGAATGTTAACACTAGGTTGCCTGCTTTGTGTGGAAGACAGCGTGAAGCTGATTTACTTTTATTTTTAATATAAATAAATAAGTGGCTTGATTTAAAATGAATTTACACATGTGTTTCCCACAACCAATAATATTTAAAAATCTAAAAAACTTTAATAGGTAACTTAGGTGACAATACAATATATATGATCATCAAACTGATCTGATGATGGAATCATTACCTGAATGGTGGAACTATTCAGAAGTCACTGGTAAGCTAGGCTCATATAATTTATTTTTAAAGAATATTTTAGTTTTGTTCTTTTTTAATTGTTTGTTCTTTTTATATTGTGCTTTCATTCTTCATAGAAAACTAAATTTGCTCACTTCTCTTTAGCTTGCATATCGCAAGAGATAAATAAGTAGTTGTTTAAATAGGCATTTTAAATTGTTTTAGAAGCAAAACGTGGAGTTGAATTCCACCAATGCTCTATGCGTGAAAATAAAAAAAATAAAAAATTAAATGTTTACTGAATTCCTAATGTATGCAAAAATGATATACACCCTAACAAAGTCATGGATGGCGTCATATGTAGACGATTCGGCACTCAACTCGCAAAGTGTATCGATTCGGCGCACTAGTACAGTGGCCTGGTTTCCCCCCTTTTATAAAACTACGTATATACCAGCTTCAAACGCGATGTGAGGCTTTATTAGCCTCACTTTTGTATTGAGATTTCAATTTGAACCGAGTATTTTGAACTGGTGGTTAGAAATTGTAAAGACCTTTTATGGAGTGAGTCAGATTGCTGCTGGGTGGTGATGGCTTTGAGTTCAAATCTATCTTATTTGAAATTATTTTTAGATATTATTTTTTGTTGAGGCGTATTAACACAAGTGTGCGATTGTAGACGCGACGGTTGCGGGTTCGTTTCCCACTCAGGGGATTGAAATATTTAGTATAATATTTTTATATGTTCGTTCTGATATCAAGCCATTTTTTTCAACTTCTTGCTGTTTCTCTCATGGCAGAGATAACCTAGTGTCAAAACTCTACTTCACTTTCTTTGTGGATTCGAGAGATACCAGAATGTATGGTTACTCTGGCATACCTACATTTATATATATTTTACATAAGACTCGCGCCGTTGAACTCCGACGCTGCGCCTACCGTACGGCGTGTGTGATACGGCGTAAAGCTATTAAAATCAATTGATTTTACTTAACTTAGGTACATTATTATTGTTTTCATTAGTAAAAAAAAAATGCTTTCAGATATTATATTATTAAGAAGTTAAATAACTTCTTTGCAAACTTATAATAACAGTTACGGATTTATTTTTTTTGTCTTTTTTATGTTTTTTCTCTTTAGTTTGAGGAAATAATCATTCTAGACATAATTGTTTACGATTTTTTTAGCTTCACGCTGATATCACGCATATAGCAGGATAGGTAGAGAGAATCAGAGAACCTTGTGTTAAGGCACTCCGTTCCTATTAAGATACTTCCATTTCTCGCTTTCCCTAGAAATCTTGATGCACTGCTTATTGAGTGGCACTCAACGTCGCGCTATATCTGGTTACCGATGCGAGAAACTGAAAATATTTAATATACTATTTCCCCGAATAGAAATCGAACCCACAATCGTCGCATTTACACTCGCACGCTTGTAGCCCTGCGCCACGTAGGCCTCTTTTCTCTTGTACATACCTATACATATATTTTGATTAAAAATAACCTGTTTACATTTGACATACATTCCTAAACATAAATAACAATTTAATTTGTAATATCATATTATATTTCACAGCGATTTATAAAGACGCCTACAACACTATTTAAATGGCAATATAATTTTTCTGACGAAACCGTCAACTGCTGTTAGGTATAGTGTTTGGTCCAAAAGTAGCATTGTATCAAATATTATGTATATTTTTGCATCTAGAAAAAAAAAGGTAAGGCCAGCCGTGACAGGTCGCAGGTTCGATTCTCACTCGAGGAAATAAAAATATTCAATATTTACTATACTCGAAAGGGAACCCACAACCTGTCGCGTTTACAATTCCACACACTATATAAGTAGTATTCAAATAAATAAAAAATCAGCTTCATGCTGTACCCTGCACATGGCATAGTAGGCACAGGGAACCTAGTGTTAAGACACTCCGTTCTCCACTTTCTGCAGAATTCTAGACGCGTGTTGGCAGAACTCAACGCCGCGCTTAGCTTCGACACCAGAGCGAAGAACGGAAAATACAAATGTAAATAAATATTTCATCTCCTCGAGGGGATCGAACCCACAACCAGTCGATTTTACAGTCACACGTTGTGCCCCTGCGCCACGATTGACCTCACTATATAGTATTACAATATTATATATTGTATGAGGCCAGTCGTGGCGCAGCGGCACGAAGTGTGACTGTAAAACCGACTGGTTGTGGGTTCGATCCCTACTCGAGGAGATGAAATATTTACTTAAATTTATATTTCCATTTCTTCGCTCTGTTGCCGAAGTTAAGCGCGGCGTTGAGTTCTGCCACTCAACACGCAATGCCTCCACAATTCGGCAGAAAGTGGGGAACGCAGTGTCTTAACACTAAGTTCCTTCTGCCTACCCTGCTGTGTGCGGAATACAGCGTGAAGCTGATTTAATTTTAATTTTTAATTTAATATATATATACCTACCATAGTAAAGTCAAAATCATTCATGAATTTCACCTTTAGATGCGTGGGCGCACGAACCGTACTTTTGTACCGTTATCTTATTTAAATAGCTCTATTTGTTTTCTTCACTAAAATATGCGATCGTTTTTGTGTGCCCAAGCATATATGTGTTAGACATATGTTAGATTTCACACTTTAAGTGCAGGTTCGATTATTAATCATTAAAATGCTGATAGATGAAACTTTTTCAGTCTCTTTTAGCTTAAACTTCATTTTTTTTGGGCTAGCGTTTTAGTCTGTATGTAGCGGAGAAGGCAATGATGCTCAAATTTCAATTTCATATAGATAAAGTCATTTACAAGTTTTGAATAGTTTTATTCATTACGTTCTCTTATATTCACTCGAATTTGAGAAATAGCCTGTCTGGTGGCAAAACTCAACGCTGCACTTCTTCTATCAAAGCTGGGGAAGGAAAATGATTTATTATTTCGAATGGGAATCGAATCCACAACGACCGTGTTCACAATCAGATGTTGTACCACTGTAATTTATTTGTTACATACAATTTGATATTTCAAAAAAGTTATGTAGGGTTCAATTCCCTCTCTGTGAAATGAAATTATTAACTGTTAACTTGGGGTAAAACTAAAGCTAAAAAATAAATTTTACACCAAATTTAGTAACTGTTAATATAAAGAATAACTTTAATAAAAGCTCAAAAGATTAAAGAGAACTAAGATTTTTCAAGACACAAACGCCTAATATCTTAAAAGAAATTCAAACTTCCAGTATAAAACTTTTATATTACAGGATTTAACTTAATACTTCAAAAGATTACTCTTTATTAGAAGTTTTGAACGGTTTTGGTAATATATATAATTATAATATAATATATTTTTATTCATTGTATGAACGGTCATTTGGAAAATTTCGGAAAATCATCTATTAGGTGAGGGTGTAGAGGAGCACTCAAACGTTACGTCCAATAGTCTCTACGGTTTCCAAGAGATGCGGATTCCAATCCCGTTTCGTATTTTTTATATAAAATATCGTAGTATTAAATTAGAAAAAAAATAATATGTATGTGTGAGGTCATCGTCTTGCAAGCACACAAGGGTGTGACTGTAACGCGACAGTTGTGGGTTCGATCCCCACTCGAGAGAATTAATTATTATTTATTAATATTTTCATTACTTCATTTTGGCACCAAGACAAAAGCCCAGTGTTGATTTGAAAATCGAAAAATGCTGCGGAAAGTGGAGAACGGAGTGTCTTCACACTAGGTTCCCTCTGCCTACCCTGCTATATGTATATATATTTTATGTACACATTGCCACAAAAACCAGTTTTTATCTCTTAATGACTTGATTAGGACATTATATTGATGTTACAATGATATACGTTAATTCATTAGGCAAGCCTAATCGTGGTACCAACGTGGGCGGTAGTATGTTATTTTATTTTAATACGGGAACCTTATATTTGGTCATCGTAACGCAGTGGATCGCAGTCTCTAGTTTTAAATACGATGCTTGTGGGTCCGGTTACCACTTGGAGGGTGTTATATTTAAGTTATTTTCATTTCTTTGCTCTGGTAATATATAACGCGGCATTGAGTTCCGACACTCAACACACTGTTTCGGAACTGAACAGAAAGTGGGAAACGGAGTGTCTTAACACTAGGTTTTCTCTGCTTACTTCGCTACACAGGAAAAATCTTAAAGCTTGTTACGAAATAAAAACAAACTAAGAAAGTAACATTAGCTCATCCAAGCAACCGAGTTAGCGTGTCAAGTGTGATCAATCTATCGCGTTTCGTCCCACACGTATTTTATATGGTAGCTGTGGTGGATTAGTTGTTAAAACCCATTTTTTTTAATTATTTCTGTATTTACAAAAATATTATACATACATATGTATAGTAGTAAAATCAAAGTAAATTAAATCAGCTTCTCGCTGTATGCCGTACACTGCAGGGTAGGCAGAAGGAACCTAGTGTTAAGACACTCCTTCAACATTTTTCTATGACTTCCGGACACGTTGGGTGCTGAGTAGCGGAACTTAATGGCGCGCTTTACCACGACACCAGAGCGTATTATGCAGATTACAAAAGAAACGATTAAAACAAAAGAAATAAAACTCTCTATCTTTGTAGGCCTTAATTTAAACTTCGCCCACGCTGACTTTTTATCCCGGATGTACTTATAAGTAATAGTCAATTCAAATCTATTAATTTTCATAATATATGATATAAAGATCGGCAGAGAAAACTTAGTGTTAAGACATTCCGTTCCTGGCGCACCGCAAATTTTCGAGGCCTTGCGTGTTTTTTTTAGTTTACTGCCGTATTCCGCACATTGCAGTGTTAAGACACTCCGCCCCTCTCTTTCCACGGCATTTTCTGAGTATTCTGTATTGAGCAGTAAAACTTAATTTCGCGCTTTATCATGATACTAGATCGAAGAAATAAAAATAATTCCCTTCTCCAAGTGAGAATCGAACCCACATCCCTTGTATTCCTATATATAGTAAACAAAATTGTTGAACGATTTAACCAACATTATAAAAAAATATAACATTATTTTTTAAACAACAATCATTTAAAACCGCGCTACGGATACTTGGATTCGATAAGTGCTTAATTAACATCAAACGTTGCGTTGACTCGTGTCGGTTTAATAGAATAAGCACCTACTGGTTGGTATGCGGTTCTAATTCAAATTGAGGTTTAATTAATAATGTATAAGGATGGATGATCTGGGTTAGATCACAAGAGAAGTATATTATATTATATTTTAAACGATTTTTTTTCTCAAAAAGAAAAAGGTTCTATATTCCCTCGATTTCTTTGTCATTTGTAGGCTGATTTTGAAAATTGATTTTTTTTATATGAAGACTTAAAGTCGATGCCGAGCAAAGAAATAAATGACATTAAGAGATAACTACGACAAAAGCTAATTAAAAGCTCCTGTCGACATCGACTAAATAAATGACGTTATTGTAAATCAGGTATATTAGTAGCTATAATATATTTGACTTCTTATTTTCACATTTCTTTAAGTTAAAATAATTAATATAAAATATTATTTTCTACAATTTACTTTTTGTTAAATTTGCAGTATATAAGTGTTGTTTTAAGTCGGTTTATATTTATTTTTCTAAAAAATATTTTAATACACTTTTGACTATCTGTTACGTAAAAACAATATTAAAATATTCTTAATTCAATCAACCAGGAATTTCGACGTAGCTTGATGAGAACGTATGGCTTAGTCTTACGTCAGAGCGCCTGGTCGGTTTCCAGGAGGCACGGGTTCAAATCCCGCTACGTTCAAATTTTTATACGTTTTCTAAATAAGTATTTTTTCTTTCCTAAGTGTGGATTAACACTTTTAAAAATGTTAAAAATATTTTAAGTACTATTAAAACAAATTACATGAAGCAGACACTTCTATCAGACATAACTGACTAATATTGCTCGGTGCCGTAATGTTGAAAAGCGCCAGCAAAAAAATCAAAAATTGAACTTAAATCATCGGGTCTTTCCAAATATCTAAAAGGAGGATAATGAAGAACAGAGTGTCTTATCACTAAACAATACACCAAATAAAACAGACGCGAAAAAAATTCAAGGTTTCACATTAGTGCCAGATTAAGAACAAAAAATAGTAATCAAGTGCCTAATGCCTACGATTGTCATCAGCATGTCCTTGATCTTTGTTGATAATGTATTAGTAAAATGGCCTCTATTACAATAGCATTAAGGCAAATATTGGCTTAACAATATTCTTATTTCACGGTTTCTTATCAAGGTATTTCCTTATTTACTAATGTATCAAATGTACTTAAACTAATGATGTACTAGTAACTTTTTGTTTTCATTAACATTTTTATGAAAATGTATTGGAAAATGTTGAATAGGGAAACTTAACGCCGCACTTTGTCTTTAATAGAATGGGAAAATATAATATGTTTATAAATCTATACTTTCTCGTTAGAGTTTTTTTACGATTTTCACAGAAACAGAGGAATGTGAGAGCATATTTTCTATAAAAAAGTCGTATCAATTATTATATACGAGTATATCAATCAGGGATAGATATATTTACCCAAATATTACATTATAATGTTATGTATATATAATAATACGTGAAGCGAAAACTTTGCGAATTATGAACTTTGAAAATTGTGCGGACGAAGGAGTATGAAATTCGGTACATTTATAGTTTATATGTAGGAGAAATGCTTTTGGAGAAATATTTTTCAATAATAATGCTTATATAGTATACTAGCGACCCGCTCGCGGTTTCGCCCGCTTAAACCACAAAATTATTTAATTAACACA
>JAAIXJ010000163.1:410704-492187 GCA_013403705.1 Heliconius hermathena | reverse complement strand
TATTTTTTTATTATTCAAAAAAACGCATGTGGGAATACATAATCCCATTGCCTGTCTAGACGTAACTTTTATATTTATATATATATAAACAAGTATGTTTGTCATTTTCATGTTCTTATATAAAGTCGTTTACAATGCGGTCTAATAAATAAAAAAATAAACAATATGCTGTGGATTTTCCCATTCCAAATTATCGCCTAAAATGTTGAACATCATGTTTTAGAACTTAGGAAAGAAAAATACAATGTACAAATAAAATATGACATCTAGACACTTATTCTTTATTTCAGTAATAAAAAAATATTGAGAATTGACAAAAAAGGTTTTATTCATCTGCTACATTTTGACTTTGGTGGTACAGTTTCATGCAGGGGGTAACACAAAATGTTACTTTACAAATTTCGCATTCGTATTTTGACCGCTTATCCTGTTTTCTGGTGCTACAAAACCTGCATCGACAATGATAAAAAATGACTTCCTTTTTGCGCCAATCTTATTTCGTCTGGTACCCCAAAAACACCTCCTTTTTTGTTTTTGTATACCACCGGATTTTGTTTTATGTTTGAGATATGTGCCGATTTCAAACTTCTAGCTAAGCGTAATCTGAAATCACGGTGTATGTTGTTACGGTTTGGATTTTTGTATTTGTATAAAATGTAGGCGTTTATAATGCCACTCTCAAACAAGAACCAAAGTATCCGAAACCAGGATTTTTTTGACCTACGGCCAATAGAGTACGAGCTTCGATAGTGGTCAAAGTGGTCCACACCTCCCATACTCCTTGTATATTCTGCGATTGCAGAGGGACAATACATTTCTTTCTTTTGCCCGTTCTTTTGAGTTCTCTGGATCACTTCCACTTTGGTTGGGTTAACTGCAGTTGTAAGGACAAAAACTTCTTTAGCGTCATGCCATTTGATCACAGCACAAGGGTGACAGAAACGGTATGTGAATTCGCCCGGATCCAATTTATTCTCTTTAGCCAGTCTTCGTTCTTCAGGTGTTTTAGGTTTTGGTGGACACAGCTCTTTAGGAAGGCCTTTGCGATTCATTCGCACTGTCCCTGTTGCTAAAATACCTCTATGATGAAGAGCTTCCATGAGAGCCAAGGAGGAGAAAAAGTTGTCGAAAACCAAATGTGTGTTTCGTGGTAAATTTCCTCCAAGTTTCATTACAACTCTGTAACCTAATCCTTCCTCATGGAGTGTTTGGTCTTTGCCTGTATAAATATCACACTGATATAGATAACCAGTTTTAGAATCACAACGACACCATGCCTTAAAACCTCTTTTGATGGGTTTGGCTGGCATGTACTGCTTCTTACTATCACGCCCTTTAAATTGAATCATACTTTCATCCACTGATTGAGATTCCGAATTGGTGGCATTTTCTTGATAAGTCCTGTTGAGATAATCTAGTAATGGTCTTACTTTTTGCAATTTGTCGTGGTCTTTGTGATCCCGGGGCAAGTGAGCTGTAATGTCGCAAACATGTAAATTTTCAAAAATTTTTTTGAATCTCTTGCAGGTCATTGTGCCACTAATCTCTATGTTATTATAAAAAGGATCTGCACTCCAATACAGCTCTATATCTGACTGAGGATTTATTCCCATTAAAATGATTATAGCTAGGAATGCTTTTATTTCGTCTACGTGGGTGTCGCTCCAGAATTTACTTTGTTTCAACTTCGCGTATTTATTTGTGTATTCGACGATCATTTCAAAAATCTCATCAGGGAACAAGTTACTAAAATATTCAATGGGAAGACTTTGATAGCTATATGATTTAGTAGGTTCAATTTCCTTGCCGAAATTTTACTCGTCAAAATTTTCAACATCTGTAGTCCATGTTCTATCCCGTGCCTGCAATTCAGCATAAGTTGGAATATTAGCTGGTAAGCCAGAAGATGGTCCGGGCATTGTAATGCAAGGTGCCATTTCTTCGTTAACAGCAGGAGCAAGCATTTCAGGGTGAGTATGAAAGTCAGGCAATGGTGCAGACAATGGAACATAAGGTGCTATTTCTTCATCAACAGCGGGTGCAAGCACTTCAGGAAAGTCAGGCGATGGTACAGACAGTGCAAAACAAGGTGAAACTTCCTCGTTAGGTGATTCTTCGTAAGACTGACGTGCATCGCCGTCTAATAGTAATAACTGTCGATTAGACATACCTTGAATATCGTTTAACCTTGCGTTCAGTGATTTTGGGACATAATCAGTATAATCATTGTCATGTTCGTCACTTTCGTCCTCCGACGAAAACATCTCATGAAGCGCATTTTCAATTTGATGTCTTTTTAATACCTGTATAACAAAAATACACTAAAGTAGGTAAATGCTGACTGACAAATCGATGATGACAAATCACGTTTATCACTACCCACAAGTTATATTTCGATAAAACAAAACCTAATTTCCTCATAATTTGTAGAGTGAATAAATAAAAAAGAAAACCCGCGGCAAAAAGTTAGCACAAAATAAAGATTATAATTCACCAGGCAATGGGCATATAATTCCCACAATGTGCACCTCCTTCACAGGCTAAGGTTATATGGTTCCCCACATTTTTCATTTCGTTATATCATGATATTTTTCAAGTGCTTACGTATAATTTATGCACATATCACTAGAAAAACTCAAATTCTACAGCATATAAAAAAATTGTACGACTTACCTTTCTCCGATCCGCCATTACGATTAAAATTCACCGCACTTTCCGCAGAAACAACAGTTGAGCGGACGACCAAAGAAAAAAATGGCCGTAAAAGTGACATTTGCGTTTCGATTCAAGCAAATTTTGTTATGTGACCATAGATAATATTTCTATTTTTGCGTTTTTGACAGATTGCGGTAAATAATTTACCAAAACCTGGGAAAAACATACTAAAATCGATGTGGGGGGACCTCAACCCATAGCCTGGTTAAGGGTTAAAATCTAATTCCTTTCATTTTATTCGAATAGTGCTTTTAAAAGCGTTGACTTTGAGATCTTGAAGTTGCGATTTTATCAATTTTGTGGTAGCAAATCGATTTTCAAGGCAAATTTTCTTTAAAGATCTTTTTGACCTCGGAGTGAAAATAGGCGTTCTGCCGCATTTTTTCTTTCTTTTTGGGCTCAATTCTTCCTCAGACTCCATTTTTTTCTTTATACGTCGTACACCTTCAGCTTCAGAAACCTTTAATCTTCGTGATATTTCGCGGTTTGAAAATGTTTTAGCATTCACAAGGGCCTTTATTTCAGCTTTTTACGTGGGGAAAGATCGCCTTTTTACCCATGATTAGAGTGTTCAAAATAAAAAAATAAATGTGTACGAAATAAATAAATAAATGCGTAATACATTCCATTCAGACAAAAATTTAAGGCCCCATTTGTTATTCCACAAAAAACCAAAGTCTCAAATTATTTGCTCCATATGCAGTTCGTGCACATAAAAGGCAATAAATGCAGCAAGTTTCTCTTGGGATAAACTTCAATCGGATCCTAACACTTTGTTTGGTTTTTCTATTGTGCATGTTCTTATATGGTTCATAATACGGTGGTCAATTTGAAAAATAAGCAAAATATTTATTGAATAAAACATGTTTTACTTCACCATCGATAACATCCGCCATTAATCATTATTGCCTATGTTGATTCATGGTTTCATATTTTCAATACAGGCGACACCATCATACTTCTTTGTAGACCTCTCAGCTCCTCTCATATCTTCATCTCTGTATCTACCTGCATAAGCATTCTTTAATTTGAAACGGACCTTTGAATTTTGGTAATAGTTTAGTGCTTTGTCCATCATTTGTGTGACTTGGGATCTTCATCACTACCAAATCACCGATTTTAAATGTTGGCGCTTCTTTTCTTTTGGAGTCGAATGTCATTTTCTGTTTTTCAGCATTTTCCTTAATATTTTGATCCACTTTTGCTCTCAACGATGTTACGTCAACCATTTGTTCTTCTTCATCAAAAATATTTTCATGGTCCATTTTTAACCGATAACCAAAAAAAACTTCGCTAGGCACTGCAGACGTTGTTTTATTTATTGTGGAATTAATACCTTGTTGAATAGTTGGTATATGTTGGTCCCATTTATTTTCGCTATTTGCCCCTAGCGTACGTAACGACTCAAGAATCGTTTGATTGTACCGTTCAACCTGACCGTTGGAACGTGGAACGGCTGTGGCTATCACGTGTTGTCTTATTCCTTTGTCTTTACAAAATGTTTGAAACAACTTAGATGTAAATGCAGTACCGGCATCGCAAACTATTCTTTTCGGATTACCAAATATTTTAAATATTTTATTTAGTTCATTTATCACTATTTTGCTTTTTGTATTTTTAACAGGCGCAATGAACACGAATTTAGTAAAAGAGTCTACAACTACTAACACATGAGAATTTTGTTGGGTTGTTTTTACAAACGGGCCTAAATGGTCTATATGTAATGTATGAAATGGTCTTGCGTATTTCGGTATGGGATAAAGTTTACCCGGCTTTTTACCATGAATATTTTTGTAATAAATGCAATGTAAACAGTTTTTAATATATTTCGAGACAGTTTTTTTTAAACGTCGGAACCAATACTTTGATTTTATTCGTTCGACAGTTTTGTCTACTGCAAAATGACCTACTTCATCGTGATTTGCCCGGATTATTTGCCAAATACACTGTTTAGGGACTAGCCATCTTCTACTAAACTCTGTTCGTCTATACAGTTTATTACCTAACAATTCATAATTATTAAAAATTTGTTTATTAGACTCGGCTTGTCCTGACTGTAAAATCTCTCTAATGCAACATATTGATGGATCCTGCAATTGTACTGATAACAACCAATCACCCTCTGTTATAGACAATACATTTTGTGTCGTTGTGTCATCAGCATTAACCACAGGATTTCTACTTAACGCATCAACATGCTGCATTTGAGTTCTGGGCCTGTGTACTTTCTCAAAGGTAAATTCTTGGGTTTGCAATACCCACCTACTTATGTGTGGAATAATTTCTTGTTTACTTAAGGCGTAACGAACTGATAAGATACAACCAAGGCCCTCGCGGCTAGCATCTGTGTATAAACTAGTTGGTAATCGCGGATCAAAAATACATAGTACAGCATTACTGGTAAGAATAGATTTTAACTTTAAAAATGCATTCATTTTCTTGATCTTTTTCCCAGCACCATGAATTATTTTTCTTTAAAAGGTCAGTAAGTGGACGACAAATTATGGCACAGTTTTTAATAAACTTTCTAAAGTAGTTAATTAGTCCGAGGAATTGCCTAATTTCGTGTATCGATTTAGGTGTTGGATACTCATTTATGGCGTTAATCTTTTTAGAACTTGGGTAAATACCGTCAATAGAAATATCATAACCCAAAAACTTAATATTTTCTTAAAAAAAATAGCATTTCTCGCGATTTACCGTGAGACCGTTATTAATATTTTCTTTAAAAAAATAGCATTTCTCGCGATTTGCCGTGAGACCGTTTTCTTGTAATAGATTAAAAACAGTTTCTAAACACGATATGTTTTCATCTAAAGTTTCTGTTGCAATTAAAACGTCATCCATATAATTCACTATTCTACCAAATCTTAAATTACCTAAGACAGAATTCATCAATCTCTGGAATACGGCTGGTGCATTACACAAACCAAACGGCAGACGCAAAAACTCGTAGTGGCCGTCCAAAGTGATGAATGCTGTCTTGTGTACATCACTGTCTTTAACCATGAGGTGATGGTAACCACATTTTAGATCGAGTGCAGTAAAGAATTTACATCCACGTAACCTATCGATTAAGTCTTCTATCAACGGCATAGGGTACTTATCTTTAATCGTAATTTTGTTTAGTTTTCGGTAATCGACACATAAGCGTTTTTCTCCGGAAGCTTTATCGACTAACAAAGCTGGACTAGCGTACGGAGAAGTACTTGCACGTATAATACCATTTTTTTGCAAATCTTCGATAATTTCGCGAGTAATTTTACGTTCTGTATCCGACATGCGATAGGGCCGTTGAAAAACCGGTTTGCTTGTTGTTAATTCGATTTCTAGTTCGATACCGGGGACTTTTCCCAAATTACTTAAATCTGTTGACAAACAACGCGGATATTTAGACAATATGCTATTTATTAAAACTTCTTTAAAAACATTCTCCTTTTCTATGACACTAACTTGTGACTGGCTATTATGTTCAAAATCATTTAAATAGTTAAATGTTAAAGTGTCACCAACGCGACTTTAAACGATATTCTTATTCTCAGTGAAGTTTCTTCCAATCAACATTTCACAACCTTTTAAGTTTTGTACCACGTATAGAATAACAGTTAATTCAACATTATCTACACGAATAGTAAGAGTGACACCAGATTCTACGATCATACTAAGGTCATTCGTAAATCCGAACAAAGAGACTGGCTTTTGTAGCTTATGAGGTTCTAGTAAATATTTTTTTACAAGAGTTTCAGTAATTAAAGAACAATCGCTCCCCATGTCTATAAACGCGTTGCACTCCTGGTTATTGTTAAGATTAATTAATTTTACTTCGACATCTTTTTCTACTTTTGTTTTAGGTTTGGACATACAAGCTAGCTCTAAATGTCCCGGTTTCTTACAAAAAGTGCAACTGATATTACCTTTTACATTACAATCATTTCTTTTGTGTCCAAATTCTCCGCAACGAAAACAACGAATATTATTTTTTTATCTTACTTCAGCGGAATTGTTACTAGTACTTTGAAAATCACCAAACTGATTTCTTGATTGAGAAACGTGTTTTGGAACTGGATTCATAGTTTTGAAAGAAGAACTTTTCTTATCTTTTTCGGGCTCATATTACAATCATTTCTTTTGTGTCCAAATTCTCCGCAACGATTGAGAAACGTGTTTTGGAACTGGATTCATACTTTTGAAAGAAGAACTTGTCTTATCTTTTTCGGGCTCATACGTTCTACTATGTAAGAAAGAGGCTACTTCGTCACAGTACCTAAAACTACCGGATTCAGCCGCAATACTAAGATTTTTATCTCCTATGGAACCTACAATTATCGATATGATATCTGATTCTGAGAACGATAATGAAAGTTTATCTATTCGACACTTTTGTGGAAAAAAGAATTCGTATAACGATTGCCCTTCAAAAGCTTTAGTATCTACCAATTCTTTTAAAAGTAAATATGTATTTCTTTTAACTTGAAATGTGTCAGACAGTCTGTCACGCCACTGACGCCAATTCCACGTGGTCCAACGAGTTTCGGTTTTTTGTAGTGAATCGTACCATGTTTGGGCGGTTTTTCTTAACTTTTGTAACGCTTGGAATTTAATCATCTCATCAGACCAACCAAACGCGCGGGCATTAGCTTCGACTACATTAATCCACATATTAACATTATCGGTTAAGGGATCAAACTCTGGTATCATAGACGATAGTACTGCATTTTGACTCACGGTTTCACGGGACCTTTTCACCTTGCGCCGGCGATTGTGACGATTTCCCTCCTCTGAGGATGAACTTGATGGGCTCGATGCAGAAGTGGAAGCAGTGCTCGAACTGGGCGATACCCTCCTCTTTCTTCTTTTAGCATTTCGGGATCGCAATTTGCTTCGTGGCATTCTGTGGGTAGGGCAAACCAATCCCACTTCTGATGTGTGAAAAGAGTGAGATATTAATACAATAATACACGTATACAACTTCACAATGTTATATTTTCGATTATATCTACTCTATACAATCATGTATCTTTTATTTATATTTAATTTATACATTTTAATCACTTTATTCTGACATGTACGTAATTTTATTCTTACTTTAATACAATACATACCATAGTTCAAAGTTGATTAACCTTTAGTAGTATTTTTATGGTAGTATGTGTTTGTGTTATTGGTATCTATGCGTAACTGCGTCACACAAAATACAGGTATGTATAAACATTGTGAATTGAAAAAAAAATCCTACGTCTAAACTGTTGAGATATTTTGATTAATTTCTTTAGATATAGGTTTAAAATATTTTACCTTATATGTTGTTCCCGTAAAAGGAGCGCTGACACTTCCATCCTGTATACAACTGTAACATATATGATGATATTTCATACACAAATGTTTATTTTAACATAGTGTCTTAATGTCTCAAAAATTTGGCGGAAAGTGGGAAACGAAGTGTCTTAATACTAGTTTCCTTATTTCCTAAGTATGAGTTTTATTTTAAGTTTACTATTTGTAGAAGTTATCCAATATATCATAGAGCGATAGAACATATCAGAATTAGCTTTAAAGTAGCCTTTAAACATTGCCTTCGTGACATGGAATCACTATGCGTTTGTTGGTGTGAAACTTATTTATCCTAAAAAATAACTAAAACATGACATTCATATAAAAAAAAACACTAATATGAACTAGACGCACATAAGCCTAACGATTTATTCCGCGTGAACTGTGAACGCACGTCCAATTACGCTGAGTGACACTTCGACCCCTGCCTTTGTTAAAATAATTTACCTACGCTTATCTCCGCCAACATTTTCTACAACAAACGGTGATTTGAAATAATTGGTAAGAAACAGCAATATTCTAATAAGCCTCTATATACTTCTGAAAAACCAGTCATGGCGGAAGGGCACAAAGTGTGACTATAATCGCTACTGGTTGTAGGTTCAATCCCTACTTTTCTTCAAGTAGGGATGTTTTTTTTTATTTAAATTTAAATTATCATTTCTTTGCTCTGGTGTCTAGGCAAATTGTGTAATCAAAATCTATAGGATACAGCCCGTGGATCTTCGGTTACGAAATTACCATACAAATAAAAGAAAAAATCCGAAATTAAAATTTTATAGGTGTTATTTATGTCATAGAAAAATTATAAGTATCAATCAGCTTCAATTTCACGCTGTATACCGCACACAGCAGGGTAGGCAGAGGGAACCTAGTGTTAGAACACTCCGTTCCCCACTTTCTACCAAATTCTGGAGGCATTGCGTGTTGAGTAGCAAAACTCAACGCTGCGCTTTGCCTCGACACCAGAGCGAAGAAATGGAAATATAAATTTAAGTAAATATTTCATCTCCTCGAGTGGGGATCAAACCCACAACCAGTCGGTTTTACAGTAACACTTTGTGCTGCTGCGCCACGACTGGCCTCTTTTAAATTTCTGGAATTATAATTACTTTTGTAATTTGTAGAAAAAAATCAATTTCATAAAAAATGAGAGCATACGGCGGCAAACTTAAGTTTGCCAATTTTTATATAATAACTTGTACTTGGCGTTGACTACTCGATATTTGTTCAGAATCCTTGGTGAGAGATTCCGACTCACTCTTGATTTTTTTATGTTATAAAAAAAATAAATGTAAGTTACATTTATACACTCATACGTAACATAAACACAAAATAATATGTAACTTTAATTGAAAACTTTATTCATCGTTATTATTGTTTCTATTTGAAAATAAAATAATTTAAATATAAATATTATCTATGACAAATCTAATTTAGCCTAACGAAATATAAACAAATAAAAAAATACGGATTTTAATTCCGGTTGATTGAGGCTTTGGTCTACAGAATTCGACATTTTGGCTAAAGCAAAATCTCGCCAGCCGCTGTCATCTGTCGCTAACAAGCATTTGAAATGGGACGACGAGGTTTTTGCTGTTTTAACATGTTTTGTTACAAGAAAATTTAAGTATAAGCTATGTATGATATTTATAAACAAAATGGTGAAAAGTAGTTTTGAAAGTAAAAAAATAATGAAACAAATAGTATTTTACTATACGGTCTCAAGTACTTTACTTGAGGCCGTCGTTGGACAGTGAAATGGCGTGTGACTGTGAACGCGGTGGTTGCGGGTTCCATACCTACTCGGGGAAATAATTATATTTAAGTTACTATAGTGGACGCGCGCGGCTTCGCCCGCTTATTTGCACCCTTAGGGGTGAATACTAAACAAAACAACGAAACACGTGTTCAATAAAATATTTTTAACAGTCTAAATTTAATTTTTTATAAAAATCGGTGGCGATTAAAAATTTTTCCATACAAACTTTCAACTCCTTATTTGCACCCTTAGGGGGTGAATTCTAAAAAACCATGAAATACGTGTTCAATGAAATATTTTAAAGGGTCTGAATTTCAAATTTTATAAATTTTATAAATTTTCCATACAAACTTTCAACCCCTATTTCATCCCTTTAGTGTTAAAATTTTTCAAAATCCCTTCTTAGTGGATGTTCAGATTATGAAAATAAACATCTGTCCAAATTTCACGTTTCTACGCACAACGGTTACGGCTGTGCGTGCGTCTTACCTCAGTCAGTCAGGTACATGTCCTTTTATATATATAGATTTTCGTTTCTCGCTCTAGTAGACAGAGTTCGGCATTGAATCGTCCCACACTTACACGCGGTGTCTCGAAAACTCAAACAAAAGTGGGTAACCTAGTGATTTAGCACTAGGTTCCCTTCCCTTAGCACTAGGTTCCTACTTAATACAGAAAACAGTGTGCAAAAAAAAATTTATAATTAATAAAAACAAAGCACGACACTACAAACTCTGGCCAAGTATTTGTTATCAGATACATATACATACATATTATTTTTATGCATATATAACAACTCTTGTCATATCTTGTGGTAGTATAGGTACAATCATGTCCAAAACATCGCCCCAAGCAAGACATTCTTACGAAGGCACTTCGAAACAATAAAAACCACATTTGTGGAACGTCTATTGTTCGATCTTAAAATATCTTTCCACTTAACGATCACAATGTACTGATAAATATTATTAAAAGTAAATATTATTTGTAATGAATTATATTTAACATTAGTCTCTTTTAAACTTTCCTAAAATCAATATGGTGTATAAAATATTTTTTATTTCAATTATATTTTTTTATCTTGGTAAGTTATATTAATAGTAGAGGGGTCATATTATGATCAGCAGTGGATAATAAAGAAGTTGTCTTGATAATTTAATTCTGGATTCATTAATCTAAGTGAACAAATATTTTAAAATATTATATATGTTTTAGTTAATATATGGGAAGTGGGTAACGCCATGCCTTCTGAGCCCATAGTCGCAAAATCTCAAAAAAGAAACACTTATGAAGAACATATGGATAAAGCACCCAATGAAAAGGATTCACAGGAAATATTTCAATATAATAATAAAAAAATGTTGCCAGTCGCAAACGCTTCATTATATGATAAAGACAGTCCCATGGTTTATTTAAATATTAATAAATTTAACATATGTCAATATAAAGGTTCAAGCCTAGAAAAAATTGAAAAAGAAATAATGTATGATAAAGTTTTAATTAGAGATAATTTAAATATAAATGACACGTTAGATAGATTAAAACAAAATATAACAATATCAGATTCAAAACATGTTGAAGAGACGCAAACTCATCAAGAAACGATTGGAAATTTAAGCAGACGATTGTCCCCGATTATATTAGACAAACTATCACCATCAGATAGTGTAACAAGAGCAAAAAATAGTTCATTAATTGAAACTCAACAATTACCTTCCTTTTCTATACCTAAAAATGATGACCCAACAAATTTATTGAAAGATTCAAATATTATTGAAAAAGCTAACGAAGACAATTATAGAAAAATGTTTGATGATGAAGGCCTTGAAAACTTAGATATAACTGAAATTTCAGATGTAGTGACGAATCAACCAAGACTCTGCTATGTATGCAATAGTATTTACGACCCATCTTGCTGGTCTCCCGGCAGAAAAACTGTCGTTAAATATTGTCGAGAGCAGCAATTTTGCTTAACAAATCTTCATGTTCATGATGGTAATAACGAATATGGATAATTTTGTTACTGACCAACCATTTTTTCTCCTATTCTTGCAATTTTAAACCTCATCAAAATAATTTTGAAAGTATGTGCAGTAGAGATGTCAGATACGAGATGGATGTGGAAAGGCGTATTGCTGCCGGTATCAGGGTTAAAGGAGCCTTAGCTGTATATTGATGAGACGGCGAAACGTCAGTACAGCTGCGCCTTTGGCCGTACACAATACAGTGTTGGTACCGACGCTATAACTTTTACGGTAGCGAAATATGGGTATTACAGAAGAAGAATAAAAGAAAGATGAATGCCGTGGAGATGTGATCTCTGAGTCACCTTACCTGATCGAATCCGCAATAAAGAGATACACAGAACGGCAGGTACTAACGAGGATGTCACAGTGAGAATGAAGATGAACGTGCTCAGCTGGTTTGGGTATGTCGAACGAATGATTGATGAAAGAATGGCAAAAAAGGTTTATGATGGAAAAGTGAGTGATAAGAGAGATAGGGGGAGACCTCGGCTCGGTTGACCTTCGAAAACACATTATCAAAGATGCTAGAGTAGTGTATGAAGAGGTTGATGACAGTAGACGAGGCGAAAGAGCTATGTAGAAACCGTAGCGTTTGGCGCTCCGTTCTCTCTGACTACTCCCCTAGGTATAAAGCGTGAAGTTAAGTTAAGTTAAGTTATCAAAATAATTCGACTTAAATTATATATTTTCCAGGTGCAAATTACGTGGTAAGAGAATGTGGCAGTACCTGCATTTCAACGACGTTTGGTAAAAGTAGTGAGTCTATTGCCTTTTGCACTGTTTGTAATAAAGATCTATGCAATAATGCCCATTATTTGAAAACTCAAAATTTTATTTTTCTAATACTTATTTTGTTAAAATTGTTGAATAATTAAAACGATCCAACGATGACCAATTTAAATCACACAAAATATAAACAATTCCACTATAAATATAATATTACCTTTACATTCTTTATGTGTCATTGTTAATATAAATTATATCCAAATATTAACTCAATAACAAAAAAAATTTTCTAAAAGATGCCGAATGTTATATAATGTACCTATAAGGTATCATATCTTTTTTGGCAAGTATATTTCAAATGACAAGCAATCTTATATTCAGGTCTGCTTCCTCATTTCCGTTAGAGGAAGGTTCAATCAACACCTCTTACAAGTAGTTAGATCCTATCTAATATGTTTCCTTTTGAGAGTTGTTTAATCAAAAGTAAAATGTTTTCAAATATTTTCTTATTTTGAACACGTCAATGTAAATATTCAGTTGAATGATTTAAGTAAAATTTTAAATGTTATGGAATTAACAGTGTTACGTCTAGTTTTTAATTGTGTACGAATTAATTACAAAATATAATTAATATCAACATAATATCTACTTATTCAATAATTATTATAGTTTTAATAAAATTTTAAATTTACCTATTCATATTCTGTTTCTTTTTCATTTTCACGCTATATCCCGCATATAGCAGGGTAGAGGGCAGCGGGAACCTAGTTTTAAGATACTCCTTCCCACACTTTTACAATGACAGCACTCAACGCCGCACTTGTTACCAGAGCGAAAAAATGAAACTAACAGTAAATAATAATTCATTACCTCTAAAGGGAATCGAACTCGAAACCATTGTTTACCGTCACACTTGTGCCACTGTGCCACGATGTTCTTATATTATATTTTTATAGTACTATAACAAAACATAATAGACTATAGTTAATAGATATATATAGCTATTATTTGGTATTCTAAGTATGTTAGTAATTACACAAATATTCATGTTAAGAATATATTTCATCCCAAAGTAATATTTTCTTGCCACAAAATTGTTTACTGAAATATGATGAATTAGGTATTCGTAAACTGTGACGTTATTTACCCTCATCAAAAGATCGCTAAGCATACAATTTTATCTTTAGATATATATTTCTCTCTAGCACCAAGGCAAAAGTCCGGCGTTGAATTCCGCACTCGGAACCTGGCGGAAGTGAGAGACATAGTGTTTTAACACTAAGTTCCCTTTGTCTACCCTGCTAGATGAGGAATACAGCGAGAAGTTAAAAAAAAGAAGAGAAGAACTTGAAAAATAAAAAAGGCATGTTGTGAGTCATAAAAGAATAGTAAAATGGTAGGAACTGTATCCCGCACACAGGAATGTAGGCAGAGAGAACCCAGTGTTAAGGCACTCCGTTCCCATTTTACGCCGAATTTTAGGGTGGCAGTTCTCCGAAACGCGCAAATTTCAAGTTCCTTATGTTTACTCATTAGTAAACTATTTTAAGAAAATGTATATTATATTAAATACTTAACTAAATTATAAACAAGTAGTCTAGACAAGTTTAATTATTAAGTGTTTACGAAAATATATTTCAAGAAATAAACTTAAAAAAATATAATATTCTTTCATGCCTACTCTTAGCTAATTTCTATTTAAAAATATTCATAATCAAAGAATATTCATTTTTTTTATTTTAAATGTAATAACACTATACTTAAAGTTTTGAATAATAAAACGTCTTTCTAATTTAGATGTCATTGATCGCTCAAACTTTTGTTTTAAATATTTCTACAAAACTACGTTATCTAACGTACTGCTAATTTTGGATTATAATAAATGTTTGCATGCAGAGCTTTATTCTCCGACGGTGCATCGGACGCCACTGTGGCTTATCTGATGATTAAAATTTATCTGATGAAGAATTATTAAATAATTTACGAAGTGATTTGGTTATTATTTCTATTAAGCGTCTTAACAGACGACATGAAGACATAATGGGTAGAACGTGAGTCTGTTAAGTAAATAATAGAAGAAAATAATGATAATGAGAGCAACATTGATAATTCTAAAGTCAATAATAAAAAAGTTTTGATATTGATTTAATACATACAATTAAAGTAGTCATATTTAAAAATCATTTAAATTTAAATACTAATATAAAAGAAATAGTATAAATTGTAATTGAATATTTTATTGATAGATTTTGATCAGACTTATCCAGACTGAAGTGGTTTTTTAATAATTTAAGTAACAATGACCAATAGGATTAGAAATACTCTTAAATTAAATATCTTAAAGTGGAATTGTAGGAGTCTGGTACCAAAATTAAAGATATTTGAATCACCTTAATTTCAAGAAAAGATACATATTGCTGCAATTTGTGACACATAGCTAAATTCAGATATTAATCTGTACGTTAAAAACTATAATATTTTTAGGCAAGACAGAATCAATGCATTTGGAAGAGTAGGAATTTAAAAAAAACTCATAAATCTATCATCGCATGTAAAACAGATTATAACAATTCTAATAAATGATATTGAGGTGGTTGGTGTCAAAATATTGAACTTGATCACATTCGTTATATTTATTCTGTATATTGTCCCATTGTGTATGATTGGGATCATTTACTCTTTTTTTGTGATGTTAAAACCTTCATATTGGGCGATTTAGGCGAGGCTAGTCGTGGCGCAGTGGCACACAGTGTGACTTATGGATTCGATCGAATGAGGTAAATGGGAACGTAACGGTGTGTCTTAACATTAGGTTCCCTCTGCCCACCTTAATAATTAATTACATACTTAATTTACACTAAAATCTTATTGGACACCAGAATTGAATAGAGCAGTAGCTATTCGTCGCATAGGCCTTAGAAATGTTCGTCGCAATCCAACTCCCAGAAATTATTAAAAATTTAAAAGAAAAAATTCAGACAGAGTTGGAATCCAACTCACTACCGCCACGTTTACAGTCGCACTTTATGCTCCTGAGCCACGACAGCTTTGTTTCAGTTTCTATTGCCTTCAAAACTAATACAAAAACATTATTTACATATAAATTCAGAAACATGCTTATACTTCACATTTATACCGTAAAGATAATTGCATGTTGAAAAATACGTAGGTGACTGTTATACGACTTTGGGTGTTTTTATATCTATAGTCTTAAAGACGAAACTGAAGTCTGAACGGACCCCTTTGAATATTTATTCCACGTTTCACCTCAGGGCAACATCAGGAAGCTGTGTCAACGAGAAAATTTAGCCTATTTACTATAATAGGGTTGAAATACCGCTTTAATTTTGATTTCATAGTTAAAATAAAATAATATGTAAAAGTAAATACGTACTTCTGCTAAGTAGAATAGGTAAATTTTTTAATTTCAATAATGTTGCAATCTAAAAAAACATTTTTAAGAATATAATTTAAAAAATATTTAATTTACGTTAGAAAAAAAAAGGTCTGTTTTTTTTTCTAACGTAGAGAATGAAGTGAATCACTACACTATATCCCGCATATAACAGAATGGAGAGAGGGAACCTAGTATTAACAGACTCTCCTTTTTCCGCAAAAACTCGAGGTATTATATTCGAGGTATTGAGAGGCGGAACTCAACGCCTCCCTTTACCCTATTGCCAAAGGTACGAAAATATTAAATAATTAATTTCCCCGCGCGGGAAAAGAATCCACAACAGTCATACGCTTATGCTCCTGCGCCTCACCCTCAAAAAAAGATTGTTTTTTATGTATAACAGATTGTGTAATCAGTTTATTTTATTGAGACTTTAAATTTTAAAAATACATTTTTTAAGAAAATAAAACCGACTTCAACCGAATCCCATAATCAAAACCCCATAGAACTATTCTTGAGTGTACTTTCCATTAATATTGAGTTATTCGTCGATTTATTGAGCACATACTTAATGCAAATTTAAGTCTTGTGTAATTTTCTCATAGATAACAGTCAAAAGTTCTGAGGTAACAAACATTAAAAAAACAGTCGAATTGATAACCTCCTCTTTTTACAGAAGTCGGTTAAAAAAGAGATTATACCTAATTAGGTACTAAGATAAACTTAAGATTTATAATAAATATTATTTTAAATTTAATAAGGAAACTGTTCTCGACCACGTAATTGACTCTAAGTTTTATACATTAAAACTCAAGCCAAGAGAATAAAACTTGTTGACAACCTTACATTTTAGCGCTATATCAAGAAACAACCTTACATTGAAATTGCCAGCAAAAGAAATCATGTTTATAACACCGTCTATTCTCGCTATAACACCTACTAATAAATGGTAAAATAACAGTTTCACGCTGTACATAGCAGGGTATATAGCAAGGTAGGAGAGGGAACCTAGGTTAAGATACTTCGTCACCCACTTTTTTGCTTCACGATGGCCTCAAAACAGATCGATAAAAGAGTTCTTAGACCTAATGAATGATGAAATAAGAAAGATAATCAGTATTAATAAGTAGATAATATAAAAAAATGGAGCTTCGGAATTCGTCTGTAAACGAAAATGTATCTTTTATATCTCCTGCAAAAATCTTACTAAGGAAATCCTCGCCTGTATCATTTCCCAGATTAAGAGAGGAAAATTCCCAAAATAGATTTTCTAAATACGCTAACACGCCTGACTATATAAAAGAACGTTGTTATATTCTTGTAATTTGTATTTTGGTTAACTTAATTTAATTAGAATGCTTACTTAGTTAATTTAAAATAAAAAATTAATGTTATTCTGTGAGTTTCACTTTTTGTTTCAGACGCAGCTACAGTTTTACCTTTTTACTTTGAGCTTTAATGTTTCACTTTATTTTTTTTTTCCACTACTAAACACTGAATGCCTCCAGAATTTGGCAGATAGTGAGGAACGGAGTGTACATTAATGGGAACGAAGTGGCTTAACACTAGGTTCCCAACTTCCCTCTGCCTACCCTGAACTGTACGGGACGCCGCTGTATCCCTAAACTAAGTTAAAAAAACAACATACTCATAATATTTTAAATTGAATTGAATTTTTTAAACATTCATTTTTTTTTATAATATCTAAATATCTATGCACTACACCCAAACATTATTTCCAAATTAAAAAATCATCATTTTCATTATTTAACTCTGGTTAAATAACGTACATCACATCAAAGCCATATTACATACAGTCTTATCAAGGCACTTGGCGATATTAAAGCAGGCTCTCAATTTGTTTCTGTTGTTCTGTCCTCTATCTTGTACAGACAAAGGGAGATTGTTTCCACTGGCCTCTATACAAAATTTAACCCAGAATATTCTTTGTCCGAATTTAGAATTTACCATTTTTAAAGGAACTTCACAAAGGAATCGTTCGTCGATAACTTTTGTAAGATTAAGTTCGTTTACTGAGGTATTTTTAAGGAGGCAAATGAACTGACTTGTTATACTTTACGTTGCCTTCGTGGAATTTAAAAAGAAAATCTTTTTTTTGCTTCACGTTGTATACCGCTTGTACCAGAGTAGCCAGAGGGAGCTTAGTGCAAAGACACTCCGCTCCCCAGTTTGAGTGGCGGAACTAAACGCCGGGCTTTGCCTCGAAAGCAAAGCAAGGAAAATATTAAACATTTCATTTCCGCGAGAGGGAATTGAACCCACAACCGGTCGCGTTTAATCACACGCTTGTGTCCCTGCGACTGACCTCTTTAAACGTTATAATTTTCTTTAAGCTTTAAAATGAAAGCATATAACTTTTTATATAATTTCATACGTAGCTTCTAATTTATGGACAAATGAAATAAATCAGCTTCACACTGTAGACCGCACGGGGCAGAGTAGGCAGATGGAACCTTCTGGAGGCATTGCGTGTTGAGTGGCGGAACTCAACGCCGCGCTTTGCCTCGACACCAGAGTGAAGAAATTAAAATATAAATGTAAATAAATATTTCATTTTCTCGAGTGGGGATCGAATCTACAACCAATCGATTTTACAGTCACAGTTCAAGTCACAGTGCCCCTGCGTCACGACTGGCGACAAAATTATTATTATTATTTCATTATTAAGTAGAATACTCAAACGTTTAAAATGTCGTCATTCTGTACCTCCTATTTATAATAGATTAATATCTTCGTAAATATAGCAATCGACACAGTTATCGCGGTTCGGTGGCTTCTCTGAATTATATTTACAATTTAAATATTCCTATTTCTAAGTCTTGTAAAACAAAATACGAAGCTAGGTTCTACAAAAGTAGTAGCATAGTAGTAAAATGCCTATAACAAGGTACGCTCTCTGACTAACCCGTCCAATAGTAGTAGATTTGACTTGATGAAACTGGACAATAAATAATGACAACTAGTATAAAGTAGTAGTAATAATAGTTTGAGGCCAGAGAGGCCCAAGCGTGCCACTGTAAACACGACGGTTGTGTGTGCGATTCGCCCCCGGGGCAATGAACAAATGAATTTTCATTTTCTGCTTTAGTAACAAGCCAAAGCGCGGCGTTAAGCTCTGCCACTCAACACACAATGCCTTGAGAATTTAGTGGAAAGTGGGGAAAGGAAGTACATATTTTAATAGAGGGTAATATATACATAAAGACTATGTAATTTTATACTTTCATTGATTTATACTGATGAACTAGTAGGCAACTGATGGACTAGGTACCTACAAACATACAATACAATCTACTCATCTTTAGAATTGTGCATTTCATCAAGCAAGGATGCATTGACCTAGGTGGACTTGGATGAAGCGCCATATAAAATTTCATTACTTCAATGTTTTTTTACGTAATAAAATAGATAATAATAATCATTAAAAAAATTAAGCTATTTAATAAGTGTAATAAAGTTAAAGAAAGAAATATTTTTTTACACAGAATTCAGATTTAAGGCCATCTAGCGTATGTAACCCTACATTATGTTTTGAATGTAAAATGTTTTCTATATTCTAGCGAGATGTCGTTATAATTTGTGATGTATATTAGAATTTATAAATTTGTTTTAAAAGTTTTCGCTTTAATGAATAAAATTTTTTTACACATTTTGTATGTTTATATTAAGTCATTAAATATTAAAAAAAATTTTGAGGCTGGGAGACAATAGCTTATACAGAATATATACTATGCAAACTACATGCTAAATATTTTCAGTTCCAAAAATATTTCCTTTTTCATCGTTACCTTACAGATAAATCAATTTAAATATTTTATCGATATTTTCATTTCCTTTGCAATCACTAATTTATATCAATACGAGTCACGTCACTCGTGACGTTTATTCGGCACCAGTCGGCTTTGCAATCGGTAGTCGTGTGATTTCATTGTAAGGAGACGTCGCGATTAGTCTACATCGCTGGGAAATTCCTACGTTAAGCAGTATTTAAAATTATTTGAGTAAAACAAGTGAGTACCTGTGTATCTATAAGGCTATTATTATACAATAAAAATCTATTATTACATCACAATTTAGTGCAAATTATAATGTAACATCGATACATTTTTCCGAGGTTAACCTATAATTTTTTTTTGGCATTATTCATTAGAAAAACTAATAATTAAGCTATTATAAATTAAATACATAATATTTAAAATGTGTTGTTACAAATTATATGCTTCTATTCCATATCTTACATAAATTTCACAAGCTTACGTAATGGTGTCATTATCATGCTTCTTGGCGGATTCCCTATCCCAACTGACATTGATCCATTTTAGGTGACCTGATTTCTGATCATAGGTCATTGTACATTTTGATTTTTTTATATATTGTAATTCAAAGCTTGTTTGACTAGTGTTAAATAATTATTGACATCGTAACTGATAAAATCTATATTTCGCGCTTTTTTTCAATACAAATTTTACATTATTATGTAATGCTAAGAGTGTTGTTTAGAGCATTAAAGACTAAACGTGACTAAATATCAACTATCTAGCTTTTATATAATTTTTTAAACTCGTTTCAATTACAGAGGTACAATGGGTGTTCCTGCAGGAAATGCTGAAAATGGCAAAAAAATTTTTGTGCAAAGGTGTGCTCAGTGTCATACCGTAAGTGTTAATCCAATTTATGTATTCACTTTATACTAGAACTTGCCATGTCATACATAAGTTTTTTCCTCAAGTTTTACATTTTAATTACAATCTAAACAAGGATGTCCATGATCATAACCTAGACTAATATTTTTTTTATATGTCACAAGGAAGTCACAGACAAAATCAAGTTATGTTAATATGATAAGGTTAATACTTATTACATAAATTTTAAAGTATATTGACCTATAAATGATGCAATTTTTTTATTACTTGTATAAGCTAAATACATCTAAACTTTTAGGTTGAAGCAGGTGGAAAACACAAAGTAGGACCTAACCTTCATGGATTCTATGGTCGTAAAACTGGTCAGGCTGCTGGCTTCTCTTACTCAGAAGCTAACAAGGCTAAAGGTATTTTTCTTAGTTAACTGTGTACATGATATGGCCATATGATATTTTTAATTGACCAAAACATTCATTACAAGTTGTAGTTGCAGGGATACAAGTGTGTGACTGTAAATGCATCAGATTGTGGGTTTGATTCCCACTAAAGAAAATGAAATATTTAATATTTTCATTTTTTCTCTCTGGTAACAAAACAAAAGGTGGTGTTGAGTTCTGCCACACAATGCCTTCAGAATTTGGTGAAAAGTGTGGAACAGAAGTTTCTTAATAAGAACTGAGTATCTTATAACTAAATGCCCTACTTTATTATGTGCAGAATACAGAGTGAAGCTAAAAAAATATTAAATAAATAACATTATTTTCCAATAATAAAATAGTTAAATGTGAAATTATAAAAAATGAAATTATCAATTCAAACAATATGACCGCAACATATTATATAATTTTTTAGTCAATCTCTTAGTAATCTTACTTATATTATTTATATATAAGTAAGATATATCTTACTTATATTATATATATATATATATATATATTAATTTATAAGAACTATAATAATATTTTTTACTTTAGGAAATTATGCTTCTAATTTATAGTTTATTAATTAAGTGCAAAATAGTTAATATGATAATCAATACAGACTGAAAATAATTCCATTTGTTAGATAAGATAATATTTAAAGGCCAATAGTAGATCCACAGATGAAATAAATGAAACAAGTTATATGCTTAAGTTTTCCTTCATCTTTACCTAATCATTTAACCAACATAATGAATCTGCAAAGATGCACTGTGTAACAATGCGCAATGTAAACCGATTCACAATGTAAACAGGATAATTAATTTATTCACAACTCAATACATAAGTAAGGAATGGAGTGTCTTACCACTAGGTTTCCTTTGCATGTTACTAGGATACAGTGTGAAGTGTGAGCTTAATCAAAGTTAACAAAACTCCTTTAATATTATAATTAATTTTCTTTTATAGGTATCACCTGGGGTGATGAAACACTCTTTGAATACTTGGAGAATCCCAAGAAGTACATCCCTGGAACCAAAATGGTGTTTGCTGGCTTAAAGAAGGCCAACGAACGTGCAGATCTTATTGCATACCTTAAGGAAGCTACTAAGTAACTTTAATGACATTAGGAAAAGTAAAATTAAATAAGAAGAATATCCCATTATATGGGAGATACTTCTTATTTGTTAGCGCAATCAGTATCATTATTATTTATATATTTATTTTGAGTTAACATTTCTGGACAGTTATGAACTTGTTACTCTTTTATACCATCTATACTATTATTACTATTACAAATGAGATTGTGTGAATTGGATGTATTGTAAATTATGTATGACAAACATTATTTGCGTAGCAATGTGTGTGTAATGTTATTAAATTATTAATAGTACAGTCCTAAATAGCTTTTTATTTGTAAATGGCCCTAACAAATTAAATAGTTGTATGCAACCATTGTTACCAATACCTAGCTGTATTTAATTATAGTTTATCCAAATGAACTTTTTTTGTTTTATCCTTACTGTATCCTTCATATTAATATAATTATTTATTTATTAAATTACATGTTTATTAACATTAAGTTATATCCTAACACAGGGGCATAAGCGTGCGACTGTAAATGTGACAGGTCGTTGGTACGATACCCACTAGAGGAAGTGAAATATTTTCATTTCTTCGCCTGGTGTTGAGACAAAACGCGGCGTTGAATTCCGCCAATCAACACAATGCCTCCAAAATTCGGTGAAAAACAAGAGAACAGTGTCTTAACACTAGGTTCCCTCTGCAATATGCGAAATACAGCGTGAAGCCGAAAAAAATTACATATTCAATAGTGCTCCATAAATAATATTTTATTTTTAATATTTTTTTAATACATTTTAAAAAATAATGACTGATCAGATGTACATAAGATGATTAAAAAACCCTAAAGAAAATTTCTAAGCGCAAAAATAAAGAGTTTTTAAATTAGCTTATTGTATATTAACATAATAGGCATGCATTTATCAATAATAGTTATAACGATAAGAAAGTGATGTATATTGTATCACATGTATAGTCAACCTTGTCCTCGTGGACAAAGTTTAACTCATGGCTGACGTAATACTCGTAAGTCTTATATGATAGATAGTTGCAATTTCAAGGTTGCCTTTCGAGTTATATAAGTAACTAACGATATTGTTTGCAATGTCATCTGTTAGATGTCGCTAAAAAAGGATTAGAAAATATAAGCCACATGGCAGTTCTCCAAAACGTACAAATATCTATTTTCTTGTGTTTACTCATTAATAGTAAATTATTTTAAGATGAACATCGTATGAAATACATAACTAAATAATAAACAAGTAGTCTAGACAAGTTTAATGATTTAGTGTATACAAAAATATATTTTAAGAAAAAACCTTCAACAAAATTGAATATTTGGTGTATTCTTAGCTAATTTCTTTTCAAAAATATTCGTAATTAAACTATATAATTTTGTTTTGCTATTTTTAATGAAATAAATACATACTTAAAGTTTTTAATAATAATAACGTGCTTATAATTTATTTAAAAAAAAAGGTCATTGAGCGAGTTTTTGTTTTAAATATTGCCACAAAAATACGTTATCTAACGTACTTTATTCTCCGATGGTGCAACGGTCGCCACGGAAGCTTTAACAATTCAGAAATAAGTCTTAAATTGCATTCTAATTTTAACATATCAATCGTCATTTATTTATTTATTTAATACATTATTTTAACAATAACAACTGCTATACAGACAAAAAAAAGAAGCAGAATAACAAACAAAAAAAATAATAATACAACAAGATCAAGCATGCAAATAATCTTACTATTATACTTTATACCATACATTGACAAAGCATAAATTAAAACAAAGTGTACAGCAGTGTGACGTTAAAAAAGGTAGGCCACTCAGCATAGGTGTTGGCATATCAGCAACAATACTCAGTAATACCAACGCTGATTTTCAGTGACCGCCTAGATATATATCTTATCTTCTTATCTATTATGTATCTGTATTTACTACCTTTAGATAAAAAATGTTTCGGCAATCGTTGATATATACTTATATTGACATTTTGAAAAATATCTGTAACCAGCACGTTTCATGTACTTTGAATGAGTTTTTGATAAAATTCCAACGAGTTTTATGTAAAAACATCATTGATTGTGTCGTCATTGCCAGGAAAATTGTAAAAGATGGCAATGACGTTGGTTGAAGACAATGATTTTATTCGCTTTTAGAGTAGACGAATGGGTCTGATTTCAGGCTGTAGTCCTGAGTCTTAGATATATTTCTAATAGGTTAACTCACGGATGGGTTGCGTGATGAATTTTTAATGTTACTAAAAATGTACATAGTACCTAAATTTTGTTCGTGAATTTTTCTCGGATTCTATTCTTTTGAATGTTCTTGCTATATCACTTCCATGGCATTCAGTTTCATTTTTTAAATTTTAGATTTAGAGTTAATGAAATATATCTAAAATATAACGATAACGATATGAGGCCAGTCGTGGCGCAGTGGCACAAAGTGTGACTGTATAAACGATTGGTTGTGGGTTCGATCCCCACACGAGGAAATAAAAGATTTATTTAAATTTATATTTCCATTGTCTTCGCTCTGGTGTCGAGGCAAAGCGCGGCGTTAAGTCTTGCCACTCAACACGCAATGCCTCCAGAATTTGGCAGAAAGTGGAGAACAGAGTGTCTTAACACTAGGTTCCTTCTGCCTACCCTGCTGTATGCGGGATACAGCGTGAAGCTGATTTATTTTTAAAATATAACGATTTTTATTAATATTCCTTAGTTGTTTTTACTTTTTTCATTATTCTTTATTTTTCACATCTCACTTTATCCCTAGCGGGGTAAACAGAGAGAACGGAGCGCCAAAAGCTCTACTCTCTGCATGTTTTACTTTATCCACTGTTACCACTCGTCAATCTCTTTATAAATGCCATGCGAGGAAGGTCATGAAAAAACATAAGAAATGACATTCTTTATAAATGCCATTTCTTATTTCGTGACCTTCGTCCTGTATATATCTTTTCTCTCGAGCGAGGGTTTGTGATTTATAAGAGCCGATGTTATGGTTAGGTTAATTCGCTCTTTACCCAGACGCAGCTGACTTCAATATATGTCCATTCTTGACATCGGAAATGTGTTCGTTCCTCTAATACCAATGATTCCCCTTTTTTGAACAATGTATGTTAAATCTGTTACTATCTAGTTATTTTAGGTCTACACACTGCAGAAGAAAATTACGTTTCACCGCTCTTAAGAATTGAATTTACTTTCTTGTTAGACTTAAATATAGTTTTAATGGAAGCTTTTCTTTAAAAAGTCGCAATCCTGTCTGTTTCAAAAGGTGTTTTACATATGGTAGAAGTCCCGGTTATCTTTCTACTGGGAGTCTTCTGATAACGCTGGAGGGGAGTAGGCATCTTGTTCTGATGAAAGGCATTCCTCAAGTATCAAAGCTCGTCTCCTAGGTGTTCAGCGTCACAGAGTTGGTGGGCTCTTTGAAATAAAGATTTGCCAATGGTAGAAAAATAGGATGGTGGTAAGATTCACTATTGAAGTATATGCTTATGGTTTCTTTATTAGCTAACTTAAGATCTTTCAGCCCACAAACAAAATGGTAAGAGTCCTTGACATATTGAGCCAGTTTATACCGATTTGTTCGATCAGCGTCGGTCGTCAGCATTGCACAGTGTACCCAAATGTGCAACTATTCTGTTATTTCACTATTTACTTTCCATCTAAGGCACCGTTAATTCTGTTACCGGCAGCAATACGCCTGTGCGTCTTTTCTTCATTTCTTTCAAATGCAAGAACTCTCTGGTGTTTCTTTAAGAGAGGACTTTCCTTGGAAAGGAAATTTTCCCCTTGCATGTCACTTTGTGTCATTTCATGCTGTTAATTTGACGTGTCACAACCTTATTTAAAACGTGAAATGTGCCTTTTCATTCTCGCACACAGGCTGAGTGATCTCTATAAACAGATTTACGACAAGGGAAGCGATTAAAGTATTGTACCGAGGTAGTCTCCCTAAATATCTTACACCCCTGTCAAACACCAAGAAAAATCTTGGTTTAGGACCTCCTGCGACCTGCTCACTGATGCAAAATGTGTGGCAAATTAGTAAACAACCTTAGGAATCACTAAAATTTCGTTAGAAATGTTGCTCGTTAATATTTTATTTCTTTCTTTCTCAGAACTTTCACGCTTCATCTCTATCAGTACTTTCGTTTGTAGAATATCCTTTTTCTTTTATAAAAAGATTTTTCTGAGACCTTATGATCCTAAGGAGCTTTTTTTTCTCTACATTGTCTTTCACTTTATCATCCCACCATTTATCGTGCTTTTTACTAAAACCTCGTTTTCATTTACCACATATTTCTGTCGCTGCTTTTCTCATATAATTCTTAAATATAACGGCAGAGATTACTTCAACATTTCCGTTTTCTGTTTCAAAGATGTCTAATATTTTGGAAGTACTTATTCCTCTGTGATCGATGGATCTTAAAACTTCCAGCTTCTTATGCGATAATTCAACTCAAAGTTTGGACGTCTCGTACCTCAAAATGAAACAGACTCCTTATTCTAGCAACGACTACATATTGGTCTGTTCCCAGGATAGCATCCTAAGCACTCGTGTGTCCACAACTTAATCTTAAATGTACTGATCCGCTAGGAATAAGTCAGTCGTACTTTTCAAGGTGAGAATGTAGTAGAACGTGCGAATGGATTGGTGATGAAGGAATAGCAAAAAAGACTAATGAAGAAAAAGTGAGCTGTAACATATGTAGGAGGAGGACCTCGGTTGACCTTCGAAAACAAAGCATCAAAGATACTGAAGGAGGAAAATCACATAAAAAGCAAGAGGCAGATGGCATGTATGAAAAGTTAATGATAGTGGAATAGGTGAAAGAGTTATATAGAATATTATAGGTATAAGAGGTATAGCAACTGTAACTTTTGGTGTTCCGTTCTCTCTGACTTCCCCACTATAGTAATACAGCGTGAAGCTAAATAAGTAAGTATTTAATTTCAATTCTGTTGTAAAGAATCATTGTTGGGACCACAGCATCATTTTCCTTCAGTTGCTTATCATTATTCTACACTAATGGTCATTGTCCGTATTAACATATTTTTTACAAATTCCATTTTTAAAACAAATAGGGGTTATTCATAGATGCCACTTTAAGAAACGTGCATTATAATGTCCAAGCTTATATCTCACAGCAAAATTTCAGCTTTGCACGCTGGTTTTAAAAATGACATGATTTTTGGTTAAAAATAACAATTTTAGGAGAACTGCATCCATGTACTATTTTTATTCTTTCTTTAAATTAAATAACATAATTTCTAAAAAGAATATAATGTGGCAGCACCTAATGCTGCTTTCATGCCTTGACGACATTAACAATATTTTATTATCGATATTTGACAGTTGTCAACTTCAACTTATAGTTTTAGATGAGCAAAGGTAGAGATTTCTAAATTTAATTAATGTTATGTGTTAAAATAGACTTTATTTTGTCTTGATAATTGAACACTATTCGACCGATGTAAAATATTATTTAATTTTATTGAAAGGTTATTAAATTTATCAATTGAATTGTTATTTTTCTTACTGGTGCTTGTGAAGTTCATGTTTATTTCTTGTTCGTTTCGAAAAGACACTTGTTACGTTATATATACGTCAAAATAAAGAGGTAAGTCTTATTAGTTCTTTTTGTATATAACAAAGTAAATAAAAATATTGCTATGATTTATTATTCTCTAATTAACAGATAACTTGGTGATAAGAGCAATGTATTGAAACTGAATTATATTAGAAGAATATATAGTGTGATTTAATATGGCAAACTCTTCAGTTGTGTTAAGTTTTCATGAAATTTTATTACATCAATCTGATGTTGAACTTTTAAATGGGCCACATTGGCTTAATGATACCATTATATCATTTTATTTTGAATACTTAGAAAAAGTTAAATTTAGCAGTGAAAAAAATATCTTATTTGTTTCACCTGAAGTAACGCAATGTATAAAAATGGTTCAGAGCACTGAAATTGGAATATTTTTGGAACCACTCAACATTGTGATGAAGAAATTTGTATTCTTTGCCCTTAATGATAATGATTCACCTGAAATGGCTGGAGGCTCTCATTGGAGTCTACTTGTTTTCTCTAGAAATGAAAATTGTTTTTATCACTTTGATTCATCATCTGGAAGCAATCACAATGTTGCTTGGGATTTGGGTAGCCACTTAATGTCTTATTTGGGGAAAGGAGGTAAGATAATAACAATAATAATACACTGTTATTTTTTTAAGTATAAAATATTATAATAATCTTTAATAAAATATACATGTCGTCATAGTTTTAGTATATTAAAAATATATTTTTTATTTTTAGACATAAATTTTGTTGATAAGGAATGTCAACAACAAAGCAATGGTTATGATTGTGGAGTCCATGTCATATGCAATACTGAGCTGTTGGCCAATCATGCAAAAAACTTTGGAGAACTACAATCATGTGATATGACAGTGAAAATAAATCCTGATATTAAAAGAAAAGAAATTTTGAACATTATAAAAAGTCTTTCTCATTCAAAATAATACTTTTTAATTGAAATATTTTGATAATAAATGAATCTACTACAAAGTATATGTTTAATTTATTAAATATCTATTTTCCCTTTAATATAGAAATCAATCTAATGTCATATGATATAAAGATCAGTTTTTGGCATTGTCATAATTCTTTTTAAAATAAATATTAATTGTGCAATTTTAAAATGCTCATATTTCAAATATTTGTATAGATTTTGATTTTTGCCATAATCGCTTATGACTGTGGTGGTACCCAACCTCCAAACGCTTTCTCCAATTCTTCGGCAACAGCCAAACACAGCCTATCGTTATTGTGATTTGCAATCACTTGAATTCCTAATGGAAGACCATCTTTGCTTAACCCTAAGGGCACAGTTGTTGAAGGGAGACCAAGGCAATTAATTATAGCTGTGTATATAAAGTTCATTGGTCTTATTAATGGCTGATTGTGATACGGCGCTGGTGTTGGATGTGTGGGGAACAAAAATATACCATTATCACCAAGCATATTTTTGAAAACATTTTCTAATTGCAAACGTATCTGTCTGTAAAGTTGATACTTATTGTTATCCATCTCATCAACTCGTTTGTCTACAACTGAAGTTAGAAGAGCTATCAGAGTATTATCAGATAGGCCAACGGCACATTTGATAATCTCCCTAAAATTCTTCCAGTATGCGTAATCTTTTATTATAGCTTCCCCAAAGCTTTTGTTTCCCCTCATTGTAATAAGCCATATTGGGGCCGATTTCTGTAACCACTCGATATTTTTCTGCTCAGCTGAAATCGTGTGTTTTACATTGAAATGATCTATAACTTTCTTCATAGCAGTAACTATTTCTGGATCAATATCACTACAAAGTGGAGCGTTCATGCTAATTTGATAGAATATTTTAAGACTACCGATATTGACTGGTTGGTCTAAATTTAGCTCCTTGCTGTTTTCCCCCGATATGATTTTGAGAATAGGTTTCAAATCAACAGCGTATCTTGTCATGGGCCCAATGCCTGTAAATCATAAAAAATATATACTTTTAATAATCGCTTGCTTAAAAACGGAACAAAATTTGTGACATTTTTAAATGAAATCCTATTTTTAAACGCATCGTATTTATGAATGGTACAGAATTTCAGTTTAGGGCGAACGAAGCTTTTTCACGCGAAGTCAAAAGTCGAGGCCGTGTGTGGCACAATGGTGTGACTGTAACGCGACGATTATGGATTCAATCCCTACTCCGAGGAATTCATTATTATTTATTAATGTTTTAATTTTTTCCACTCTGGCACCAAGGCAAAAAAGCTCCGTCACTCAACACGCAATGCTTCGAAAACTAACACTAGCTACCCTCTGCCTACTCTGCTATACGCGGGATACAGCGTGAAGATTTATTTAGAATTGTGCCTGCAAAATGCTCAGCTTTAAAAGTTCACGATTCATTTGATTTTATCATGGCAGTGATATAAATCATATATGTATTGTGATAAAATAAAAGGTTTGAAACTCACATAAAAAGTTTTCCTGATCTTCTGTATAGGAAAGAGGATATTGTCCTTCATTAGAAACGATTTTCCTCGAAGGTTTATGTCCAAATATCCCATTAAAGAAAGCGGGCATACGAATAGACCCGCCTATATCGGAACCTAAAAGTAACAAATGTTAGTAAACTTTATAAGCTTTTAGCTCTAGGCTTCTAAGCTATTAGGCTAAAAAATTACAAATAAACAAGAAGCCAATGGAACTTAAGAATAATTATTACCGATTCCAAAACAACTGCCGGCAGCTCCTTGTATGCATCCCTCGCCACCGGACGATCCGCCGACGATACGATTAGTATCATAAGGATTATTTGTCCTACCGTGAATTTTGTTGTAAGTTTCGTACCTGTTATTTAATAATAGAAGTTAATACAAAGACTATATTATTATTTTGTTGATATCTCTACGTGCATAAAGGTATGATGTACGTACAATATACTTAGTATGGCCATAAAGACATAAAGACTATACAATATAATGTAAAATATTTTTTAATTGCAAAATGGAGTGGAGTGATAAAGAGAACCGAATCGTTGTGATTGGATTACATAGAGTTGATATGGAGCTAAATACATTTTTTAAAATCCTCCATACGCTTGATATTAGTCAAATGTTTGTGTCCCGGTACACAATAAATTAATAGGTTTAATTAAATATTAAACATTAAACATTTTAATTAAACATTAAACATTAATAGGTACAATGAATCCTCTGTTTGTGGCCGAAAAAGATATGGCTGTCTACGTAGTATTGGTACGAAAAAGGGATCAACGCACTAAAGGAAAGAATTCACTAAAGGAAGAAATCACTGTCCGAAAGCAAAAGATTTTATCTCAGGAGATTCAAATAGCACCTAGAATCATGTCCATAAAAAAGCACTGATCACTCCTAACATATAATAAAAAAGAATAGGGTGGTAAAATCAAAACAATCACTGAAACAGTACGCAAAAGGAAGTCACAAAAGTTTTGTTTACGAATGAAAAAAAATTACAATTGAGCGATATTGTAACAACCGTTAAAAACTTTAAAGAAGCTTTATAATTAGTGTAGTAGATGGTTTGGTGAAGTGTTAGCTATAAAGGAGTGACAGCCATATTTTTGTGAAAAAGGTATCAACATCTGTACAAGAGTATCAAGATATCATTCTTGACAAGGTAGTTAAGGTCCTTAGCAACACCATGTGCAATAACCAAGAATGGCCGTTTTAGCAAGATTAGACGCTGGGTCTTAAAAATCCACCCAATCTTCATTAGAAACGAACGTCTCGACTTCACCAGAGATGAAGACTGGCCGTCATCTAATCTTGATCATAACCCACTGGATAATGGTTTATGATAATTTTTAGAATTTACAATACAACAATACAACACAATTGAATTTTACAATATTATTGACAAGATTAAATATATTAGGGGCACGTATAAAAACTAGTTTACCCTGAACTTTATACAATACTTTGCGACTTCATCTTCTGAGATAATTATTAATAAATTTCTATATTTGTATATATTTAAGCAAACTTTATTATTCGCATCTATCTTTAAAGAGAGAAAATAAATTCAATATCGGCATATACAGCGGAATATTTTGGTAGAAAACAGGTTAAGGAATTTTGTTTTATTTATAACGTTTTTTTTTTAAATTAATTATTAGGAATTGGCAGCGGGCCAATTTCAAGCATGCCAGGATTTATTCGTATGTTTACCTAAATTTCTTAACACAAGATTTCTTACGAGATAAATCATATATTGAATAATTTTATTTATCTATAATATTAATCTGATACTTTAGTTCGCTGTATAACAATAGTTTTCTTTTTTCTATTAAAAAAATGGTTAAAAAAAAACATTATTTTACACACCACATGCAAAGTTCCGGAACATTTGTCAGACCTAGAATAATGGCACCCGCGTCTCTTAATAATTTAATTGACTCGGCATCCTTCTCCGCTATGAAATCTTTTCGCATGACCACGCCAGCTGTTTGATGAAGTCCTGGAAATTATAAAAATACCTATAAATATTCAAAAGAGGTCCAGAAATTAAGTTTTATTAATATGACATGTAATTCGAGGTCAGTCGTGGCGCAGGGGCACAAGGGTGTAATTGTCAACGTGACAAGTTGTGGGTTCGATTCTCACTCAAGGAAATGAAATATTTATTTAAATTTATATTTTCTTTCTTTCGCCGTGGCATCGAGGGAAAGCAGAGCATTGAGTTCCGCATTCAACACGCATTGCAACCAGAATTCAGCGGACAATGGGGAACGGAGTGTCTTAATACTAGGTTCTCTCTGCCTAATCTGCTGTGCGCGGAATACAGCGTGAAGATAAAAAAAATTACACTAAAAAAATGGTTTATGTTGACATCTTTACTAAATCAGCTTCACGCTGTATCCCGCACACAGCAGGGTAGGCAGAGGGAACCTAGTGTTAAGACACTCCGTTCCCCACTTTCTGCCGAATTCTGGAGGCATTGCGTGTTGAGTGGCAGAACTCAACGCCGCGTTTAGCCTCGACACCAGAGCGAAGAAATGGAAATATAAATTTAAGTAAATATTTCATCTCCTCGAGTGGGGATCGAACCCACAACCAGTCGGTTTTACAACTACACTCTGTGCCGCTGCGCCACGACTGGCCTCAAAACTACTAAAAATATCTGTAATAAAATATCCCATTCTACTGAGCCTTGATTGACCAATCCTTACCTTCAACACCAATACAATCCTTAGTCGTAAACGGAACGCCCAGGAAAGGTTTCTCTCTAGCCAATTCATTTTCCGTTTTCGAACCACTTCTCACCAGATCATCAGCCTTTTTAGCTTCAGCCAGAGCCAGTTCGAACCGTTCTTCTACCAAACAATTTAATTCGCGATTTACGTCTCGAATCCGTTGTATACATATTTGTACTACATCTTCACTGCTTATCTGAAATTTATAATGTAATGTGCAAAATAATCAATTACAGTACATTTATTTAATGAAAAAAATCTTTAATCGCTGCATACAAACATATATATATTACATATATTTATATCAGCTATTTTACGTTTTATTGCATTGACCATTTTCCTTTACTTCACAAAGGCAGCCATGTAATTTTTATGGTATGTAAAAACGAAAAAAGATAAAGTTTAATAATTATGAAGATTATTATGTACATCATTTACTATGAAAAATAATTATTAACTTTGAAAAAATTGCAATTTAAATACATATCTGAATATTAACTTTGTTTATATATTGTTAAATACATATCTGAATATTAACTTTGTTTATATATTGTTTTTTTATTTTCCAAATTACGGTAATTCCGAAAAATAGATGGTAATCTAACCAGAAATTAAAATAAATAAATATTTAACTAAATAAAGCCATATCCACCCACGGGTCACATTCAGTCAATAATGTCACAACCGCACCACTGTAGCAATCTCTCTATTATTAAATATAATTTATAGGTAGCCTAATTGATATATAATACGTATTTATTATTTTATAAGTCAACGTTTATTTGTAATTTTTTATAATAAATATTAACATAAAAAAAATATTCTACAGTACAAGTTTAAAAAACAACAATAATTTTGATTTTTATCCAATCGTCATCATCATCATCATAACAGCCATTTTCACGTCGACTCCTGTACAAAGGCCTTTCTCAATCATACAATACACTTATCATTCTCTCAAAATATGAATATTTATAATCATAGCAAAGAATGTGCGTTCGATCCCCACTCGAGGAGACAAAATATTTACTTTTCTTTATTTTTATGGCTTCACGCTGTATCCCGCACACAGCAGAGTAGGCAGAGGGAACCTAGTGTTAAGTTAAATATTTCATCTCCTCGAGTGGGGATCGAACCCACAACCAGTCGGTTTTGCAGTCACACCTCGTCCCGCTGCGCCACGACCGGCCTCAAATATTTACTTACATTTATATTTTCATTTCTTCGCTCTGGTGTCGAGGCAAAGCGCGGCGTTGAGTTCTGCCACTCAACACGCCATGCCTCCAGACCTCGGCGGAATGTGAGGAACGATGTGTCTTAACACTAGGTTCCCTCTGCCTACCCTGCTGTGTGCGGGATACAGCGTGAAGCTGATTATTTAATAATAAAGAATAATATTCACACTGCGTGTATAGTTGAATTCAACTTGTCTACCGACCTGTGGGTCGAGCACGAAAAATATTCGAGTCCGTATTGTAAACGTTTCGAGGTGACGATACGATTACAAAGTTCGAAGCACGAACCATAGTGTATCGACTATCGAGGACTCGATAGGATTAAGTAGGTGACGTCATGCTAACGAGACTTAGAGATGTTACTGAGCGAATGAAATGGACGTTCAAAAACCAAATAAAATGGTGAATGTTAAAACATTCAATCAAAATATTTATTTATCTTAATTTACATTACAATTTACGTTGAAAATGAAGAAAAATTTATAAAAATATTACAAAATATATAAGTAAGGTATCAAGATTGGAAGAAATTCAATCTTTTTGTAGATTTAAAACAATATATATCTTGCGGTTTTTAAACGAATCCACTTGACGCCCCGCCAATCATAGCTAAGTTTGTATTTGTCACTCGTGGCGCAGCGGCACAAGGTGTGACTGTAAAACCGACTGGTTGTGGGTTCGATTCTCACTTGAGGAAAAGAAATATTTATTTACATTTATATTTTAATTAATTTTTTGTTTAATTTTTTGATTTTTTAATTAATTTTTCGAAGCTANCGCCGCGCTTAACCTCGACACTAGAGCGAAGAAATGGAAATATAAATTTAAGTAAATATTTCATCTCCTCGAGTGGGGATCGAACCCACAACCAGTCGGTTTTGCAGTCACTCCTCGTGCCGCTGCAAGTTGTACTTAGTCTTAAAAATAAAAACATCGAATAATATAAGTAAGGTATTATGAAATTCGTATTTTAGGAATGGCGATTTATCTAAGCCCTCAGGAGGTCCACGAGGTCGCCATTTTATTCAAAGGAAGTGGAAAGAATTAATGAATAAATGTAATAGTGGTGATTCGTATAGCGGCTGCCTTTGCATAGTGGACGTTACTTAATTATTGCTAAAATTACTAAACAATATTCTAAAAACATGTACAAATAAAAAAAATCAAAAAGAATTCCCAATAACATTACAAATATTTTTAAAACTGTGATTTACTATGTAACGAGAGTGTTCTCACTGACAAATATTAACCGAATAAAGTCCCGACGCACTCGACGACCAATCTTCGACGTCTTCGATACCGTACGTCAAAACGGGCCTTCGTGCTACCAATTGTTGTTTACTGCGTTCGAGTATCTCGATAGTCGAACGTAACACGATACAAAAAATGGTTCGTGCTGGCATGAGCTAGTTCCCTTTACGTACGGTAGGGGCGCTGTTCAATTCCTATACAAATTGCTCTCGATGACGATACGAATACTTTTTCGATAGTTTTTCGTGCTTGAGCTACTGAACCGAAACGATATGTAAACATCAAATGTAAAGATTTTCCACGCTAAATTTTCAAAGCTAGTGTTTATTCTTGCAGAAATGTCACTAATAATAAATTAATTGTAATACAGTATGATATCATATTATCATATGATATCATATTGTATTATTATCGTAAATATAATAAAAAATTCGTCAAGTGCTGGTCGGACTCACACGAAAAGTTCCGTACCATTGTTTATAAAAACGGCAAAATCATGTCTGGTGTATGGGATTTTATTCAATTTTTAACCGACTTTTCTAAGAAAAGTAGGTTATCAATTCGACTTTATTTTTTTATGTTTGTTACCTCAGTACTTTTGACTGGGTGAATAGTTTTTTTTGTTCTTTTTTTATTTGAAAGCTAGTGCTTCCCATGTCGTCCCCTATTTTGGTCCACATCTGACAATAGTATATATGAGAAAATCACATATGTCTTAAATTTGCATTAGATATGTACGCGACAAATGGATGAATAACTCAATATGACGCCAACCGATTCCGATTATACGATTTTTTATTTGAAAGGATAGACTTCAAGGATAGTTTGGTGAAAGTTTGGTTAGGTTCTGATTATGGGATCCGGTTGAAATTGTACAAGTCGTTGTTTTTGCTAAAAATATAATTATACTGTAATAGTTACAAGGAAAAACGTTGTTAAAATTGATGTAAGAAGTGAGATTTCTGATCGTTGCATTTCTTAATCAACTTCAAAAAGAGGATGTTCTCATTTTCAACCGACTTGAAAAAAATTTTTATGTACATTCTTGTCAATATGCCAAATTGTTAGTATTCACAAAAATAACACCTAGTTAAGTTTGAAATTTTACATAGGACAAGCATTAACTTGGGAAGCATCCTTTTAAGATCTACCCATCACTTCAAATCATTAACTAAATCATTTTTTAATAAAAAAACTGACTTCTAATAACGTAAAAAAAAGTAAGGTTTTGGTAAACAAAAATAATAAAAAAAAGTTTTTATAATTTAGAGGTCGGTGCCAAGTAAAACAAACAGTCTTAGTAGTTGGACATTGTAGGTTGTTGTAGCATATAGTCAAGCTATGACACCGACTTCAAAATTATACAAACTTTTTTTAATTATTTTTTTTAATAAAATCAAAGTACGTTTTACTTTGTGTAAAATTGTTGTTTACTTTTTAGTTCGTTGTTATAAGTCGGTTTTATTGTTAAAAATTAATTTATTTAGTATTTGTTATTAATGCGGCAACAGAAAAATACATCATCTATAAAAATTTCGACTGTCTGACTATCATGGTTCATGAGATTCTGGTAATAGAGGGATAGACAGACATACGGACAGACGAACAGTGGAGTCTTAGTAATAGGTTCTCGTTTTACCATTTAGGTACGTAAGCTTAAAAAATATAAAAACATGTTTCTCTGTGTAATCAGATACGTACTTACTTAACTAATTTGTAATCGATACGTCGCTCTTATCCGCTACCAATGCAAGATAGCTTAATTTTTATAAATAATAAATACAATAATATTTGGAGCAATATTTTTTAAGCTGATTTTACACAATATTGTTGCGAAACTTAAACAAAGTGACTCAACATTTTTACTACTATTGCACAAAACACTACCTATTAATCCACAGCTAATGGATTGTGATTCACTCTCTTTTACCAGGAATTTATATAGGGTGTGTGTGTGAGTGTGTGTATATGTGTGTATATATATCTAGATAGTTACATTAAGTTAGTAATTGGCTACTGAAATGAATAACTGGACTGTCTTAAGCAGATATTGTATAAATATAGAAATATATGTAATAACATAAGTCTAGTTCTAGGTAACATCTATAGGAAAAAGTATTAAAAGAAGTGTAAAAATAACAAAAGGTACGGACCATAAGTCTGTAGTGTAAGTAAGAATTAAAATAAAAAAAACATATATCTATATCTATTGTCATAAACAAAACGCTAATAATAATTTTGATTTCTAAATGTTTCCAATTTTGGGTTTCCAACATCGGTTCTTGATTTTTTTATGTTGATACTGTAACGTTGATTTTTTTTCGACGTTTCATATCAATTCAATAATTATAATTTTTGTAGTAAATAACAAGATTTAAAAAATTATAAAGAACACCACTATGTTCTCTAAATTAAAATTAATTTATTAATATAAAATATAAAAAGTCAAACTTTAGATATTCGTCAAATGAATAACTTTTCAGTAAATATGTACATATTACACATGTTAAATGTACTCCATGAATGTTCTTAGGTATAAAGATATATATTGTATAAGTACAACACTATACAAAGAATGACTGACGTGATAAGGATAATTAATGGCAACTAAACATTAAATTTCTTTAGATATTTTATGTAAAAACATAAAATTTTATGTTAAAGTAGTTAATAATGAATACAGAAGAACAAAACAAAACGACATTATAAATATGCCTTGTATATGATTATTTACAACACAAAGTAGATATTTACTAAATAGGTAAGTTGCTACAATAAGGAAAAAAATAGGATAGGATAAATCCTATTATTCAAATTGCTGTATAATTACAAACACTAAGCAAACCTTCAAGGATAAAGAGTACGCGCACAAACCTGTTTAGCCCTTATTCTTCTGGCAACCTCTACAGCCGGTTGCTTCAGAATGTCGTCTTTTATTGGCGGTATCCTCTTTCCTTGTGTGCCATAATACAATTTAAAAAAAATAGCGGTGATCACATCGATTAATGTTCTCAATGCACTCCAAACGTGAACACTGAATGGTATAGGCCGGTATTGTACCTCGGTTGCATCCATTTTCACTTTTCAAGCGTGCAGTGTAGTAAATTGCTGAAGAATGTAATAATGTACTGAAGAATGTATTGTTCTAATATTCCTGACCGTGTAAACTGAATTACTTGATATTACGTACTTTATCGTATGAATCATAGAAATAACAACTCGACACGACCGCCCCGCGCTCTGTAGATAGTCGACTTAAATCCAATTGTGAAGTAACAATATGGAGCGCGAGTTTTTAAACGTCATCTGTCTCTCTCCTTCGCGTTGACTTTATACGAAACGTCACGTAAATACGCCATAAAGTGGACGCCAAACAGCCAAACACTAACACCTACACCACTTCTGCATATATCCGTGGACTTGTAACCACATTTATCTTTATTTTGTATAATAAAAATAATTTTCGGGTGTATTTTGTTTAGGACGTATATGTAAATTTTTTTAAGTAGACCAAATTTTTGTTTGTTTCTTTGCAAAAAGTAATTCACATGTCTATGCTCATTCATCTGAGAATTCATATAAGTAGGTATTCACAAGGATAGGATATAAATAAAACTCACCCATATTAAATAACTAAAAACATGACAAATAGTTCATGATATTAACGAATCACAATAAGAGATACGTTTAAAATTAAAGTAATTAAAAAAAATAAAAAACTTTCTAACTTTCTAACTTAAACTTTTTATAAGATGGTGTAGTTTTAATGGTAAAAATAATTAAGTCAAAGTTATTTGTATCAGTAATTACATTTTTTCAAATTTTATTTAAAATGTCTGTTTGTTTTATTATAATATTTTTGTTTCCAATATGAATTATATTATACTAGCTCTTGTCTCCATCATCCTCAAGATTGAATTTGTGTCTAGCCAAGTTTGACCTGTAAATCGCAAAACTGCCTTTTTGTCTTTGAAATTTCAGCGAAATCTCTTATTACTTTTCTAAATTTTCCACAAAATCTATGTGTCAAATTTTTAGATTAATATATCAATATTTTTATTCGTTGTCTGTCAGACATTCATGAAGTTGAGAAAAAGTTTTTTATATATTGATTCTGAATTTTAATATCTGAAATGTTATTCTAATACTCAAGTTTTTTTAATGATTACAAAAATATGATATTTCGTCTTGTAGTTATGTTTTACCGACGCAAAATTAACTATACTAGCTTAACATACACATTGTAGCTGCGCTACGAGAATATTTAATTAATAAAATAAAAAATCAGCTTCACGCTGTATCCTGCACACACCAGGGTAGGCAGAGGGAACCTAGTGTTAAGACACTCCGTTCCTCATTTTCCGTCGAATTCTGGAGGCATTGCGTGCTGAGTGGCGGAACTCAACGCCGCGCTTCCCCTCGACACCAGAGCGAAGAAATGAAAATATAAATGTAAATAAATATTTCACTTCTTCGAGTGGGGATCGAACCCACAACCAGTCGATTTTACAGTCTTATATTTGATATTTATATAAATATACATAAAGCGATTTATTTCTTATACATATATATTTTTGTAACATTACGTTAACATAATTTTAAAACTCTGTTAAATGTGCTGATCTCAGTGAATAATTTAATTTACTCATTCAGAAACAGCCTTAAATGTTAAATTATTGATTTGAAGGATTCATAATATTCTTTGTAAAATAACTGTAATAATTGCATATTAACTCCTGTACAGTTTTTAAATTAGTTACAAATATTATTGGCTAAATGTACAATTGGTAAATATGTAGTTATTACAGAGTACACGTAGAAAGGCTGGTTTTAGGCATTTTTATATAGATTTATTCAAACGAACGAATGAACCGAAGAATCTATGTATTTACTTAATATTTCTTTGAAGATCAAATCGGTCTTAATTTATTTGTTGAATCAATTACGACTTAGGTAAACTTTACTGTTATTATTTATAAAAGTAACCCTCACTAACAAATCAATTTTGTTTACTTTATTGTTTGTACCCTGAAAGCACTACTGGCTTTAAAAATAAATATTTTTATCAATAGTCATATAACTAAGACGTTTCAATTGTCATTCTTTAGCTAGGAATCTTACCAGCGCGATTGCTATTTAACATTCGCAGGCAATCTAATCCAAATGTTCATTCAAATATATACATGCCGGTAACTTTTTTTAATGAACTGATTTTGATGAAACAAACTTTAAATGTTGAGTTAAAACAAAGCAATTGGTGGTTCAGTACTTTCAGAGAAAAATGGGACCATACAAATAGTGACAGACAGACAAGAAATTAAAAAAAAATATTTTTGCTTTCTATTATTCTTTTTAAGTGTCCCTATATCCATTTCAGTCAAAATTATTAATTGTACAGACAAAATATTTTTACTATTTTATTATATGTATATAGAGATACTAGATTATCTGCGATTTATTTCATTTAATTTTTCTTTTCAGATCGATATGTCCGATGAGCTGCAAGACGAAGAATCGTCGTCACGAAGTAATTCTCTTAAAATATCCTTACCGACTGTCCTCTGCACAGATACCGCTGATAATGTTCCCGTGTCCGATCCCAATGCTTTTGTGAACTCAGATTCAAAACTATCCTTGCCGTCTAGTTTTGGGACACCAACATCACCTTTAAGATTATCTTCACCTCTATCTTTACCCACATCGCCCACACCGTTCACAAAGACACCGCTTCAAATACGCTCTAACAAATCCTTAGATGAACCCTCCGAAAAAAAACAGTCAAGCACTATGAATAGACCTATTATAAACGCAGGATCAGCTACTGGTAAGTCATTATATATTATGTTTTTAAATTTTTACTTGTCTTTTTTTTTAGCCTGTTATTGAAACATACCATGTCTTCCCAACAACAGCATAAATATGAAGAAATGAGCCAAGTAAACTTTGAAGGAAAATATGTTTTTCTTGTCAAATTAATTGAGATTTAAGTAATTTATTGAATTTCTTTACATACAAGTAACCTTATAAAAATAATCATGAAAATGAATATAAGAATAAGAAGATTTTTTTTTGTTTTACTGGTTTGACATCTTGTGTTTTATAGTTAAATTTGGCATAAAAGTTAAAAAAAATACATTTTGTTAAGGCTAGTTTAAAAATGTTATATAAATATCAATTTATGAAAAATTTAAAATAGTTTCAACTGATTCGTATAAAATTATAATGAGCTGCTGTACCGCTAGTTTTCTTAAACTTCTTCTAAACTATAATATATGAAAATATTACGTATTTGGCGACAAACTTTTAAACATGAAAAAGAAATCAAACCATTTGAAGCCAACGTTTATATAAGAAAAGCATGTAAGCGTAGACGTTTAATCATTAACTTTTGATATATTTTTTTATCGATAATAAAATATTAAAAAAGTTTTTGATCTTTTTCTTATCTGCGTCAAATACGTTCCACCATCCACGTTCTAAATTGTCATAACTTCTGACCCTAATTTGAAGATGCGAAAGACGATTCATAAATAAATATGTTAATTATTTGTGAAATTTTGTAGCATATTGTTTCTCAATTTTAGGTAGAAAATAAAATTACTTTAATATAATAACTGATTACTCATAACGTTACCTTAACCAGCTAACTGCGTGAACTTTACAAGTCACCGAAAACGTTATATTTCGCACACCGTATAATAAAAAAAATAATAGATAGTTATTTAACTGTATATTTAAGATCGTATATATATATACTTTTCGGCATCAGCAAAAAAAATATAAACTTTTCGGCATCTCTTGTAAAATTCACGCAGATGGAGTTAGCTGATTTACGAATTAAAATATCGATAAGTATTTCAGTAAATATTTTGTAAAATATTTATGAAATATAAATATAATTATTGCAATAAAAAAATAAATATCATTAAAAAATTAACAGTCATACTTTGGAGGTTTTATCAAAATATCTTTACGTAACTACCTAAATGATGAAATATTTACTTAAATTTATATTTCTATTTCTTCGCTCTAGTGTCGAGGACAAGCGCGGCGTTGAGTTCTGCCACTCAACACGCAATGCCTCCAGAATTCGGCAGAAAGCGGGGAACGGAGTGTCTTAACACTAGGTTCCTTCTGCCTACCCTGCAGTATGCGGGATACAGCGTGAAGCTGATTTTTAACTACCTAAATATTTTCCAGCAAATTAAATTGAAATGAAATAAACATTTTACGATTCCATATAAAATGAGCTAAGCTAAACGGCAAGTTCTGTTCAATTATAACTTTCAAAGTCAATCATTAAATATCAAGAAGCGGCACGAGGTGTGACTGCAAAACCGACTGGTTGTGGATTCGATCCCCACTCGAGGAGATGAAATATTTACTTAAATTCATATTTCCATTTCTTCGCTCTGGTGTCGAGGTTAAGCGCGGCGTTGAGTTCTGCCACTCAACACGCAATGCCTCCAGAATTCGGCAGAAAGTGGGGAACGGAGTGTCTTAACACAAGGTTCCCTCTGCCTACCCTGCTGTGTGCGGGGGATACAGCGTGAAGCTGATTTGATATGATTCTATTAAATTCTGACATTTGAGAATAAAATCATGAATTTGGTACTTTTCCAAATGCTGAAAATGTATAACGCTGTTGGCTTACCGCAGTCGAACGCAGAACGCGACCTGCGTCGGACGTGTTTTTGACCATGTTACCTCTACTCTACAGCTACATTGGCTACGTAAACAATAGTCGGCTTTTAATAACGCAATCTAATAAATATTCAATTTCATTAAATAAATAAATTGGATGTGTGTGAATAATAAAATTAAATGAAGTTACTCAAAAGCGATGTATATTTCGCAAACAGTGAGGTATCTCGCTACGAATGGGATGTGAAAAATTGTAAATAATGCCGTGTTGTGGATGCTGGTGGAATGGCAGACAGAGGCATCGACCGCCTGATACTACCGCAGGTTATCTTCCTTGTATTATCGATATTTAATATTTAATTAAATAATTGATATTCTTTTGTTTTCATTCAATAATTTTCGTTGTGTTCTAATGTTTTATTTCACAATGTTCTGGTTTTATGCTTTATATATTTTATTAATAACATTTTTTGTTAAACGTCTGTCTATATATTTTGTTTTCGTAGATTTATTACAAAAGTTTCGCTTTGTTTGACGCTTCCTTCAAATAAGTTTAACTAAACTCATAATAGAGATGAATTATTATTGATATAATTTTTAATATACAGATAATGTACAAGTTTAGAGTTTTAGAGGCCAGTCGTGGCGCAGGGGCACAAAGTGTGACTGTAAAACCGACTGGTTGTGGGTTCAATTCCCACTCGAGGAGATGAAATATTTACTTAAATTTATATTTCCATTTCTTCGCTCTGGTGTCGAGGAAAAGCGCGACGTTGAGAACTGCCACTCAACACGCAATGCCTCCAGAATTCGGCAGAAAGTGGCGTACGAAGTGTCTTAACAAAAGGTTCCCTCTGCCTACCCTCCTGTAGGTGGGATACAGCGAGAAGCTGATATATTTAAATTATACTTTGAAATAAACTCTATCTCTTATCTTCTCTCCCATACATTTACAACAATACATTTTTTTTCACAATATATGCATAACATTTAATAACTAGCACTATCATATTAGAACTAGTAGACCTCCTGTGTCTTCCCACACCTGAACGATACGATTATTTATTTATATAATATTATTAGCATAATTTTCTTAAGTGTTTAGAGAAATTCGGTTGGTTATTTTAGTGTTGTTATCAATACTGTTATACACAAAATAAATTGGAATCTAAACGTTTTGGAATTTTATTTGTTTTTGTTCGCAAAAAAATAAGAAAAAATGATTAGTTATATCTGCAAATACCTGGACGGTATGTGCAGTGCGCGAAATTCCGCCTAAATTTTGAAATAAGAAACTTGTACTTTTTTATGTTACTCCACATCTTTTTTTTATCTTGCATTGAAACTCCCATAAAATCAGCAGTTCAACAGTTCCGGAGATGAGTCCGGACAAACAGAAAGACAGACAGACAAAAAAAATTATATTGTGCTTAAAAACACAGTTCTTTCGAAACTTCCCTTTCAAACATTTCAATTTTACAGTAGATATTAGATTATATAATTGATACTATTAAGTTAATAGTAAAATCGCAATATGTTACAAGTACTCGATGTCCCATGGGAGTGACTATGTAGGACTAAAATGCATTAATTTTTATTATATAAAATACCTGTAATACGTTGTGGGTTCGATCCCCACTCGAGGAAATCCAAATTTTAATTAAATTTATATTTCCATTTCTTCGCTCTGGTGTCGAGGCAAAGAGCGGCGTTGAGTTCCGCCATTCAACACGCAAATTTAAATTCGGCGGATAGTGGGGAACGGAGTGTCTTCACACTAGGTTCCCTCTGCCTACCCTGCTGTGTGCGGGATACAGCGTGAAGCTGATAGATATCTATTAACCTGTCTGAAGCGCATTATGACTAAATCTCACCACTTTAACCTATACCTATACTACAATTTGATTAGTACAGGTTAAATTGGTTTGATTTGATAGGTACAGGTTAAATTGGTTTGTTAACAGGTTATGAACAATTTTTAACATTTTTTAAAGTGTTATTCCACACTTACGAAAGAAAAATACTTATTTAGAAAACGTATAAAAATTCGAACGAAAGAGAACGTATGGCTTAGTGATCAGAGCGCCTGGTCGGTTTCCAGGAGGCGCGGTTTCGAGTCGCGCTACTTTCAAATTTTTATACGTTTTCTAAATAAGTTGGTTATGAACAAACTTAAAAAAAAATTAAAAAATAAAATGATTGAATTAGATTTTTGTAATAAATATTATTAAAAAGGATCATTTATACGAATAAACTTTTTATTATTCATTGTAAAACTATACCTATATATGTCCTGTATATGTATAATTTGTTTATACTTTTAATATTTAAACTTCCATTTAGCTCAATTCATGAATAAAGATTGGTGCAATTATTTTGGGATTTTTTTTTAATTTTCATTTCTTTTGTTTCATAGTTTCTTGTATGTTATAAACAGTTGCTGTAACACATACTACAATTTAATATTGAATATTTGACTTGCGCAATGACGATGTCTTGCATTCCACGTTTTATAGATTTTAATAAGATTTTCATGGACTCTACTGATATTTTAAGGCGCAATTCCCTGGATTGTGGTTTCTATCATTTCATATCATTTTCATTTTATATCTCTTGTCTATTCTATGTCTTGAATTTGAGTAGAGAAGTGCAGAACAGAATGTTTTGTCTTGGGTCGCTCAGCATACTCCGATATATGTGAAATAAATCGTGGATATATTATAAAAAGATAGTTTATTATATAATTTAAATATAAATTCAGATATTACCAGCTCCTTACCTCCATTTCTAGAATTTTTTCCAAAATATTATAGAGCCCCTACAAAAAAATACTATATCTTTTAACCATTGGCCACGTTAACCTCTCTCTTAATACTAAAAAATAATCGAATTCGAAATGCTTATATAGTTTTGCTTGTAGTTGACGTGAATTTTCACAAAATTAAATATGGTTCCTCTACTAGCTCTAGATCTTCGAAACAAGACATTTTTTTAATTTACCAACGTCAATATGTACATAATTATATATATTTAAGAACGCATAGGTACAAGTCAAGAGGCCAGTTGTGGCGCAGGGGCACAAGTGTGTTCGATCTCCACTCGAGGAAACGAAATATTTATTTACATTTATATTTTCATTTCTTCGCTCTGTTGTCGAGGCAAAGCGCGGCGTTGAGTTCCGCCACTCAGCACGATATGCCTCCAGAACTCGGCGAAAAGTGGGGGACGGAGTGTCTTAACATTAGATTCCCTCTGTCTACCCTGCTATGTACAGCGTGAAGCTGATTTTAATTTATTTTCCATAGGTACAATATCAATAAGACGCGTCACGACATACGAAATTAGGTCTCGCAATAAACGGCACGTACCTCATTGAAACTGTTATAATGAATGCCGCATCGATTGACTGAATCACATTCACATTACACAGATAGACAGTGGCAACTCTATTCTCTTGTGTGTTGTATGTACGCACTAATAATTTAAACTTAACTCAATGAAAATGTTTTGCTGTGTCTTTCCCAAATTAACTTCGCGAAGAGAATCGTTATCATCAAATTCTAGTTCAAGTAAGTTTTGTTCATTTATATGTATGTGGAATTATTTAACTAAGTTTAGTAGTAAATAACTAACTAAATGTTTAAACGCGACGGTTGGAATGCTGCCAAATGGTTCGGTCACTCAAGAAAATCAACAAAACCTCTTGGTATAATAAATACACTAAACGCGATGAAAAAATATTATTTGTTAGCCCTGTTTTCGGGAAAGATGATAATATTATTCCTTGGGCGTCCTCGTATGTTATAAATAAAGAGTATCTAGCTATTATTTATTATGCTATGCGAAGAGAATGGGAGTAAAGATATATTCATGTCATATCGTAATACCCTTAAAACGCAATGTACAGTGTGACTGTAAAACGACTCGTTATGGGTTCGATTCCCACTCGTCACACCACTCGAGGAAATGAAATATTTATTTCAAATTTATATTTCCATCTCTTCGCTCTGGTGTCCAGGCAAAGCGCGGCGTTGAGTTCCGCCACTCAACACGTAATGCCTCCAGAATTTGGCGGAAAGTGGGGAACGGAGTATTTTAACACTATGTTCTCTAGAAATGGAATAAACAAATAAGAAATTTATGTAGAACATTTAGAATTTTCAAAATTATTTTCTTAATGCTATTTTCAATGGGATAGATCGCTTGTAAATAATAGTCTTATACAAATATTATTCCCTCATTAACGATGGTGAAAAAAAATATATAATTTTATTTGTTATTTCTACATTTAGCTTCAAAATTTTTATATTTTGCAAAAATTGTTAAACAAATTTGCCTCTTAGAAAATGCCTTTTTATCAAAGTAGGCAAATAATCCTTAGTGGATATAACTTACAGACCGCTGACCAGTATTTTCCAGATGCCTGTATACAAAAAGTAAATTAGTTCACGTGGCCCGATCCCTCTGAGAAAACAATTTGCGGACTTTAATTATGCCATTTGCATTAGTCTAACCAGACCAAAAAATAAAGAAGTACCTTTACCCTTGGAAGACATTTTCTATTCAAAGAAAAGTTTTCTTAGGTTATCTATTAATTTATTCAAGCGCTGTTTTTTTTAAATAAGGCAACTTCATTTCTTTTGTTGATTCCGGTATATTTATTTTTTAATGCAATATTTAATGATCTAATAAGTGATCACTAATATTGATATCTTTATACGCAGAATATATTTTTTTGCTTACTTTTTCATTTTACGTTTGTTATTACTGTTTTTCTTGTAAAATGCCTAATTCCATTAAATATATTCCATCAATATATAAATATGCAATCTCTCTTTCTATCTATTTATTTAAAAGGAGTACAATGATATACAAAGTAAGCGACTTAATACCTAAAAGGAGATGGAAAATCGTTGGCGTAAAGAATTGAGTTATAGTCTAAAAAATTGTATAATATTAAGAATTTTATTTAAGAACACTAAAAACCAGCTCTGACAATCTGGATTTTTAATCGATACAAATAATTGATAATAGTACTATGAAAATAAAATAATTGTGTATTTTAGTTAAGTCTAAGTATGTTAACGCACTTAGTACAAATAATTACATTAAGAAAGAAGAAAACGCCAATTAATTACCGAAAAAACAAAAAGAAATCCATTTTGAATCGATTAATATTAATAAAATTTTAAATGACAGATTTGACAGCTGATTGACATTGACACCTTGTCTAATAATTTTACATTTTTTGCTTTACTAGTTTGGTTCGTTTTGAGTGCTTTTCCATTTGTTTCATATTTTCAACGACAACAACTTTGTTTCTCACGGATTTTTTTCTGATTTTTATGCTGTGAAATTGTGTTGTAAGCTTAACCTCACTTTTACGAAATCGAGAGATTTGGATAACTCAGCTCCCAGATTGTCAAAACTGACAGAATTTTCAATTAGGGTATGATGAACCTGAATCCATTAAATCATATCATTTTCATCTCTTTACATTCTAGACCCAAGAATACATGCAATCGTTACAGTCTCCTTTTCTTATTTAAATTTTGTATTACATAAAACTACCACCGTAACAGTTAATTTTCAAAACAGCCACCGCTCCTTTCATTTTTCATTACTTTAAGCGGCTTCCGTTTACCTTTCTCGTTTTTTTTGGATTGGAGTAACTAATTTATGAATTTTCAGACAACATCGTTACGTTACAATTGAATTACGGGTTCTTTTTAAAACAATAACAAATTTGAACGTATCTACATTTAGGCTGACGATTGGAAATTCAAATTTGTCTTTTAATAAATAACATGCGATCAAATTGATAACAGCTACGTAGTGTCACTACACTACAGGCGATACTCAATGCACCAATTTGTCAATATCATCAGGTTTACAATCAATAGGACACTTCCTATAATACGAAAAAAAAAACAACTTCACGATGTATCCCGCCCACAGCATGGTAGCCAAAGGAACCTAGAGTTAAGACACTCCGTTCCCCACTTTCCGCTGAGTTCTGGAGACATTGCGTGTTGAGTAGCGGAACACAATGCAGCGCTTTGCCTCGACATCAGAGCGAAGAAATGAAAATATTATGTAAATAAATATTTCATTTCCTTGAGTGGGGATCGAACCTACAACCAGTTTATTTTACAGTCATACTTTGTGCCCCTGCGCCACGCCGATGATGGTTGTGACAAAGTGGGGCATTGAGTTTCGCCATGTCTTAAATTCGGGTGGACAGCGGAGAACGGAACATTTTGACACTAAACTTTATTTGTTTTCATACACACACATTCAAGCAACATGTGCTGTTATGTAAACACAAAGATCAAGATGAAAATATTATGTAAAAGAAACAATGACGGACAGGGTAAACAGAAACAAATTAAATGTTATTCTTATAACTTTGGACTGTAATGATGAATTTTATGACAGCTTATCTAAACAATCTTTGTTTTTTTAGATAATATTAACAAATAGACAAAAACAACGGTATATTAAAAAAAGATAATAACAAAACCGTCCAAGTGCTAGGTGGAATCATCCACCAAAGGTTCCGAACCAATTTCTGGATTAAATTTAGAATTATTATAAGTGAAGAATTTTGTGCTAGGCATGACCGCGATGGTCGAAGAGGTGACCGCTGCGTTCCTATCTTTCAAACCCATATTTAAATTATATTTCACAATGCGTTTTGTCGTTGCCCCCGTCGCGATCCGAATTAACGAATTTTACAGCGTCATCTTTGCCTTTGCTATTGTACATGCATGTGCCGAAATATTGCTACGACGGCGTGCGAAACGCTATCATGTAGCTGAAGCCTAATAGGTTTGATGTTTACCACTACAACCGTCGCGCTGGGCAGACCCTGAGCCTTATGGATTGTCAGCACCTTTGTGCATGTTTCATTTCCCCATCCCTGGCCGATCAGAGATTATTTATTCTCCTTGGTAAATGTGAGGGTGCAGCGCGTATTTTAGATCTCAAAGTGATCTTATATTTTAAGAGTTGCTTTTTTTTTCTTAAAAAGTATGGAGCTCTAAAAACCGACTAAACCACTCTAAAAAATCTTTCATAAAAGTACCCTTAAAGGATATCCTTTCCAATAAAAAAAGAATTAACATAATCAATTGCGTTATTCGTTCTTTTGTCTTACTTTTCTTATACTTAAAGCAAATTTAAGATTTATATATTTTTCTCATGGATACCATTGTCAAAAATGAACTGAATTAAAATGGCATCACACAAGAAGCACGAACTATAAAATAAAAAAAGAATCGTCGGTCGGTAAAAAATCGGCTTACCCAGTCAAAAATTCTGAAGTCACAATCACAAAAAATTACAATTGAATTCATAACCTCCTTTTCTTACAGGAGTTGGTTAAAAACTTTGAGTTTGTAACTTTATATAATAATTTTCAATTTTTGGATGTTTTCCTTTATTTATATTGTACGTTCTCATTTTGTATAATTGTAGGTCCACGGAAAATTCTTACGGTTATTATTACGCGGCAAATTCCATAAAAAATGCAGCAATAACGATGCCTAAATGCTCATTTTTATTGCGTTGACTTAAAACTTAAATTTTATCTGTGCTTCAAGGGACCATTGGCGCGAATATTTAACATTCATTTCAGCTTGATATCTAAATGCGATCTCGATATAAATGGTCTTGACAGACTGCCAGACGGATAGCAAGTGATCCTATAAGAGTTTTGATTTTTGTTTGGGGTACGGAACCCTAAAAATTGTAACTCTACATTATAATAATTTTGTAATCAGTCACTCTATGTCGTCTTAACGTATAAATAAAATTTAGGCGTAAAGACATTTGTTGCTTTCTTCCCTAACGTTAGTTCAGTGGCGTAGTGAACTTTACTTGCGCAATTTTATATACGAAACATACTTCAAAATTAATAAATAAATAACGTTTTAGGCTCAAGCTTGGCTTTAAAAAAAACTAAAAATGTAGTTAAGAAAACAAGACTATATTTTGAAATATATGTATTATATATAAAACAACGGCTGCGACACTCAGACCGAACCGTACAAAAATTTTTTTGAATCAATATGGTATTAAAAATAAATGATGGTATGATTCATAATTGACTATGCAGAGAAAAAATAATGCCGTAGAGATTTCATCGTAGGATATGCGGAGTCAGCTGAGTTGATCGAATCCGCATTGAAAAGATACACAGAATGGCAGGTACTAGCGAAATGTCACGGTGAGAATGAAAAATAACGTGCTCAGCTAATTTGGGCACGTTGAACGAATGAGTGATGAAAGAATGGCAAAAAAATTATGATGGAAAAGTGAGTAGTAAGAGAGATAGTGGGAGACCTCGGTTGACCTTCGAAAATGGAGGATGGAATGGAGAGAGATGACGTAAAAAGCATGAGGACCCCCGCGGAGGGCATGTATGAAGAGGTAATCACAGTGGACAAGGCAAAAGAGGTATGTAGAGACCATAGTGATTGGCGCTCCGTTCTCTTTGACTACCCCGCTAAAGATAAAGCGTAAGGTTAAGTTAAGTTACGACTATGCAATTATGTGTATTGCCATGCAATATTATTATATATTTACTTCTGGTGTCACTTGTGTACTCTGTCAATTTTGCTAATAGTGCACGTTTGATCTGAGTCAAACTGAGCTACAAGTCTAGATAATAGGTTTCCTACACTTGTACCATCTCGAAGATTTTCTTTTTCTTGTTGTAATGTTCTTTTCCGACTTAAGAAACCGCTTAGTTTTTTATTTGAATATATTTATTTCATGAAATACATATATTTAAACAGTTTTGCGGGCAACTTCACGCCCCTTTGTGAGTAGAACCTCAGGCAACGATGATCTCCCTTGAAATACCAACATATTGCAAATCAAATCATAAAATAAGCAGAAGCAAAATTAGTAAATCAATCAAACCCTTCAATTAACTGAACACTTTGTCAAAACATGAACAATGTTAAATTAATCTACAAAGATATTTCGTGGTTTAATTACAAACGACGTTCTCATTTATGTCATGTAGGACTCAGCACACGATTAACAATACGTTCCCAGGCCAACACATGTTTGTGTAGAATGAGGCCTCACCCTCTACTAGTTCGATAATATCAATTTTCAATTTATTAAAGACATATTTACAAGTAGAATTTAAAGACATATTCACAAAGTGTGACTGTAAAACCGATTGGTTGTGGGCTCTCAACTCGCAATGCCTCCAGAATTCGGCAGAAAGTGGGGAACGGAGTGTCTTAACACTAGGTAAACTCTGCATACCCTGCTGTATGCGGGATACAGCGTAAAGCTGATTTATTTATTTTTATTTTATATTTATAAGTGCTACTTACTTTGTGACATGAATCGCACTGTTTTCTTATCGGAAAATCTTACGATACCTTAAAACACTATAAACCTACTTTAAGTGTAAGTTAAAACAAGTCTTTTTTTGTTATGACTAAATATCGTAAATCTACATACATACGTACGTATATTGCACAATACAAATCAGCGTTGCCAGACGTCCCCGATTTTGGCCCAAAACTATCCTGACCGAAACAGACATGGTCCGGCTTTTTGTGCTTATTCCACGCACTTTGCGAATTCTTTTTTGATTGGTTTAATTTTTTAATAAGTTACTAATAATTCCAGAGATAGACTCTGAAGGCTTAACTGCCTTAGGTAAAAAGTAAACCAAATAGCTATATTTATAACTTTAGTGTCAGTTTTCCATTTAAAAAAAAATATGGGTATTAATCACACTATAAATTGATAAGTAATTAAAATTACGCTTTTGGTGAAAAAATACTTTTTTTTTAAAACGTTTAAAAATTTCGCTTTTCTCTAGACAAAATCTGAAACTGTCCATTGCTTAAGTCTTTTATTTTGAAAAACATTAACATTAAGGTACACGATTAAGTTTTCTTCAACTTATTGTTGACTTCTGCTCACATGTCACATACTTATTCTATTTATGGAGTGCCTGAGTTATTGAAGTATAAAAGTTGTTCATGTAGAAATCAGGTTATTTAAGATTGAAATGTATTTAAAAAAATGTTTATTATATTCTTTTGAGAAAACAAATAAATAATAATAGGTACAGAAACTAATCGACTGTGAAGGTAACCCTTCTTTTTGTTTGTTTTATAATTTTCCTTATGAAGTTTTGTTCGAAGCAGTATTTTTTTAATTTTCACAACCAGTGACGGGTTTCGCGTAATAATAAGGAAAATTAATCATAATATTGTTTAAGTTTATGAAGTAAGTACATTTATTTAGATGCATTTCTTTCTTAGATATTTATTTCCTTTCTAACAGATGTTAATTCTGTACAAAAAAACTTTTACTTTTACATAGTGCTTAGGAATATTTCGGTGTAATTGTAAGCTGATTAAAAGAAAGCCTGTAAAAGCTAAATATAACTATACTATTAATGAAAAATGGTCAAATCAGAATTGGATTCGCATACTGACGGTTCTATACCATTTGCAGAATTATATGTCAACGGGAAGTACAATTTATAAACATTAAAAAACTTAAGTTTGCGGATGTATGCACCCCCTTAGTTTGAAATTAACTACAATTATAAATTTAAAATGATGTATCAATTTTACTTTTTGATTCTCTTTCTATATTTGTACTATAAGTTCTCGCTTTTTGGAAAATGTTATTACACTTTTTTTAGTTACTTTCAAAACTCCTTCGACTACGGGAAGTACCCTATATGTTTTAATGACACGGCGAATATCATACGAAATACAGCAAAAATAGTACATAAACGGTCGTATCTTTTGTGTGCGTTGATTTAGAAGCTTGTTTTTTTTGTGCTCCAAGAGATATTTTTAGTATTTCATAAAAATTTCAAATATCCAGGATGGTCAATGGATGGACCATTGATACATTTAGACGATCTCTAGATAAATGCTCTTGGCACACGGACAGGTAGACAACTTATTGGGTATGTTGCGTAGGTTCCGTTTTTTTATATTTATGGTACGGAACCCTAAAAATTATAGACTGACTGGACGCTTCCTAATTAATCAAGAGTATAGGATGGTGACAAATTATAATAAACTTACCTTAATAATATCTAACAATAACCGCGGGGTATTTTTTATTTTTAAATGAAAATATTAAGTATTTTAAAATTTTAAAAATATTATTATTTATTATTATGAGCGATTTATAATCGTGGCGAAGAGGCATAAACTATGACTGTAAACGCGACTGGTTGCGGGTTCGATCCCCACTCGAGAAAATGAAATATTTATTTAAATTTATGTTATTCATGGATAATGGTTTATCCAATTTAATTATTCATAGTGTTATTAATTAAATATCTCCTAACTAAAGCTTAGTCAGAATTCAATTTCCAACACAATAAGTACCTATATCCGAAAGCCTCTCTCGGGACAGGGTTCCCTCGTGCAATCGCCTTAGTTATTGTTTGTGGGAAACGAGATAATCCAGTACTTTCACATCACCGCATTTTAAACTTAATTTTGTTTATATTTTCTGTTTTCGATGGTTTATATTTTTAAATAGTTGTAAATTTATTGACTTAATGTGCTATGATTTTTAAAGAATATGTCTTAATGGGAACGGAATGTCCTAACCAAGTGGTAAGACACTCCGTTCCCAACGTTACAGCCACACGCTTGTGCCCCTGCGCCACAACGGCTCTCGTCGGTTTATATATTTTTTGTTTGTCAATATTTCTTGTACTAAAGCGGTCGCTCCACATGTGGCTTTTAAATTGCCAGTTGCCAATCCATTTGATAAATAGGTCACACAATATCATACGTAACACAACACCGCAATATTTGTATGTTAATTTTTGTTAATCGTCGAATTCAGAGACAAACGATCATTTAACTGAATACCAGTAGACAGTAGGTAATAGTTATTGTTTATTTTATGTTAAAAGTTACTTTTTATTTTCAATTTTTATATGTAATTTAAATCATGTTAATTTTAATTATTTTACTCGATTTTCACATATTTATTTCTGTTTCACTTTGCTCACAGCAGGATAGGCTGAGTAAACCTAGTGTACACTCTGGAGGCATTGCGAGTTGAACAATAAATAAATAAAAATACGCGGCACGAGGTGTGACTGTAAAACCGACTGGTTGTGGGTTCGATCCCCACTCGAGGAGATGAAATATTTACTTAAATTTATATTTCCATTTCTTCGCTCTGGTGTCGAGGTTAAGCACGGCGTTGAGTTCTGCCACTCAACACGCAATGCCTCCAGAATTCGGCAGAAAGTGGGGAACGGAGTGTCTTAACACTAGGCTCGCTCTGCCTACCCTGCTGTGTGCGGCATACAGCGTGAAGCTGATTTGAACAATGAAATATGAAAATATTAAATATTTTATTTCCTCGAGTGGGAATCGAACCCACAACCTGTCATGAAGCATTTACTGTGTGACGCTTGTGCCCCTGCGCCACGACTGGCTTCTATATATCTGTTAATGTTTAACTAGCGGCCCACTCGCGGCTTTGCCCGCATAAAACCTATAATTATTTCATTATGCTGCATTTACAGCATAATTAATTTCATTTGTGACTTATTAATTGGAGATAGATATAGGATGTCCCGGACTTTATTTTAGAACTAATGAAAGTAATTTTTTTGTAGTACAATATACTTACATATGTTTAACTGTTTCTGCACCGCACGCGGCTAAAGTAATTCGATTTCGTTCCTAATTATTGTTATTCCATTATTTAAAGCTAACTAAGAATTAAACCGTATATTATATAGCGTATAGAACTCTTGAAGAATGTACCTTTCATACAAAACAATCAAAAAGTAAATCTGACCAGTAGTTCCAGAGATCTAAGCGTTTAAACAAACAAACAAACTCTTCCGCTTTATTATATTAGTATAGATAAACCAAATTTTATTGATTTATATATAGATAAATATTCTATATTGCAACTATGGTGTAGATAGATATTATACTATTTAATTGAAAATACCGCATGACATAATTACACAGAGCTCTAAGTGCGATCTTGTGAGATATAGTCTGTATACATTATTAATCTAACAGAAGCCGCCTCACACGAAGAGTGAAATTGCTCGTTGATAATGTTTCCCCTGTGTGGAATAGGATATAGGATATGGGTTATTATTTAAAAAAATATTTGAATGGACGTTTGTTGTATATTTGTATTTTTTTATTTATGCATTTTTTGTATTTTTGCAAGGCAGAGCTAAATTTTATAGTTATAAAGTATAAAAATATGTTTTCAGAGACGTTTGTTTTACCTATGCATCATTTATATTTTTTTTTAATTTTGTGCAATTTTTTGTATTTTAGCAGAGACAAATTTGTCTCTTTTTTTAAAAAATTATAGGGGTGGGGCATGAAGGGTTATGTAGTAACTGCTAATACTATACTTTCTATCATATCGGATCAGCTTCTGTTATAAATATAATTTTTACTAAATTTGAGATAAGTGTTACACAGTTCAAATGTTTAAATATATATCCAAGTAAGGCAGGAAATGTATACATGACAATATGACGCAAGAGTATAAGTGTGCGACGGTTGTGGGTTCGATTCCTACTCTTAGCGCGACTACGAGCGTGCAGATTCACGCTCCTCATCCACACCCGCTTATTCGACGCCCTCTCATCGTCCTTCTAGATCCAGACGATCTAATTACAGTCGCAAACGCCCAATATATTGGCCTTGTTCCTTGGCGGTACGGAGCCCAACGGTTGAAATGCACCTCTGTCAAGATCAGTCCAGATCAACAGCAATAAAGTCAATTCGAAAATAAAATAAAATCTATTTCCACTCGAGGAAATGAAATATTTAATATTTTAATTTCCTCGCTTTGGTAACAAGGCAAAGCGCAGCACTAATTTCCGCCATTCTACGCGCAATGCCTCCGGCGGAAAATAGGTAACGAAAGTCTCATAATGTGAACGGAGTGTCTTAACACTAGGTTGCCAGGGTCCCTCTGCTTCCCCTCCTATGTTGTACGAGATAGAGGTTAAAATTTAAAAAATACATACTTCGTTTCTTACCAAAATGTGAATGTATTCAATTCTCAAGACCCGATGACTTAATAGGGTTGTGAGAGCTTCATTTTCCTCGCCATCGATTTAGTTTGTGAACAACATAACTTCGTGGCTGTAACAAGTTAATTGACATCGCCTCTACCGTAAAATGTCTTACAAAACTTAGCTGTAGACATAAACAGTGTTAATTATTTAAAAGCAACACGCGTATTCATACCGACCACAACTATTATATTTCATCATCAGGAAAGGTTAATTATTTAAAGGTTAACTATACTACATTTAATTAATTAATTATAATTAATTAAAACACATTAACTACATTTAATTAATTAATTATAATTAATTAAATGTAGTTAGTGACTGAAAACACCACTGGTTGTCGGTTCGATCCCCACTCGAGAAAATATAATATTTATTTAAATTTATATTTTCATTCCTTAGGTCTGCAGATGTCTAGGCAAAGCGTGGCGTTGAGTTTGATTCGGAAATTAGGAAACGGAGTGTCTTAACACTAGGTTCCCTCTGCCTACCCTGCTGTGTCCGGGATACAGCGTGAAGCTGATGTTTTAATTTTAACGCGCGTATTCAAAGCTTACCGACCACAACTATTACATATAAGGTACAAATTTTATTCACGGCGTTCGTCGCATTTTTACCTATTTGTAATAAAACTTTAAAATGTATTATACCGAATTTCCTCGTCACATACATTCATTTTGCTTGCTTGAGAAACAATTGAAAAATGGCGGGAACTAGTTTTTTATTTATTTATTGCATCTTCAGATTTAATGGTATGTCACATTTAATGGTATTAAAACCAGCCAGTTACATTCAGTACAGCCAAAGTGGTTTGATTACTAATAATACATTCAAAATACAAAAATACTTTTGCCCCGATTTCGCTATTTTATTCGTTTCGTTATCAGACAAGGTTAATTAATTAATTTAATGCTTTATTTTAATTAAGGTAAATAAATATTTTCGTTAACTAACCTAACATGAGAACATGTTCGTTAATGAAAACGGTTTTTTTTATTTTGTTCCCATTTGAGGCCAGTCGTAGCGCAGGGGCACAAAGTGTGACTGTGAATCGACTGGTTGTGGGTTCGATCCCCACCCGAGGAGATGAAATATTTACTTAAATGTATATTTCCATTTCTTCGCTCTGGTGTCGAGGTTAAGCGCGGCGTTGAATTCTGCCACTCAACGAAACGCCATCAAAAAAACGAAGTGTCTTAATACTAGGTTCCCTCTGTCTACCCTGCTGTGTGCGGGATACAGCGTGAAGCTGATTTATTTATTTTTTATTTTTTTGAGAGTGAGAAACGGAATAGTCGTAAAATTAACAAGGTTTTTAACACTTCTATATGCGATATACAGTAAGAATCTATAATGGCTAAGTTAATTATTAAAATAAATAAAATATAATGATTTTTCTATTATACTTCCTCTCCTCTGTTAATATTTTACTTTGTGCTTACAACAAAGAAATATGCTTGTATTTTTGAAAGCTGTACACCAGTCTGAGCTGACAAAGAGATAATGAAAACCTAAAGATATACACTAATATTATGTTTATAGTAAAACTTTGAATTTATATGACCAACCTAATAACATATTATCCTAATATATATGCAATACAGATCCTTGATATGAGCATACCATCTAAACTATTACATTCCTTTATAACTTAATCAGCTTCACGCTGTATCACGCACGCAGCAGTGTTAACTTAGTGTTAAGACACTCCTGTATTCATTTTCCACCGAATTCTGAAGGCATTGCGTGTTGAGTGACGAATCTCAACGCCACGCCACTTTAATAAATATTTCATTACCTTGAGTGGGTATCGAATCTTTCACTTTACAACTTATACAGTTGAAATAAACTATAAAAATATTAGTCGTCTAGACAACATCATTTCTGTATACTTATGTAACTAAAGACACATATATAGTGATTTAAGTTTAATTATCAAATATTTTAAGTGAAATAAACACATTCTTAAACTTGTCTATGATAAAAGTAATTAAATTTTTTATACAAAAGGTAAATAGGCTTCCTTTTTTACGGAAAAATATTTTATGTACGCCGCATAACGATAATATTATACGGTGGCCTAGATTCGACACTTTTACAGGTTATATAATAGGGAATGTCAAAGTTTTACCAATATAACATCACAATATATTTATAGCGTTGAGTTCCGCCACTCAACACGCTATGCCTCGAAAAATTCGGCGTAAGGTGGAGAACGGAGTGTCTTAGCACTAAGTTCCTTCTGCCTACCCTGCTATGTACGGGATACAGCGTGAAGCTAATTAATAATATTTATATAATAAGATAATACATTGAATCTTATTCAAGAACATAAAATCATAATTTAAATAGACTTACCGAAAAGAAAAGAAACGAAACTTTTTTGAAAAATTATTTTCTATTAAAATAACTAAATTTATATATGTCTTTCTAACTAGAACCTGAAGCTTAAGTACTTAATTTTATCGGTACTGTACCAACTTCACCCGTATGCTGGTAGCTCTTATACACATATTAGTTCTTATGTCGTAATGTTTAGTTGTGTATATACACATTGACAGATGTGTGTGTGAATGTGTTTTTGAGAGTATTTTTTATGTTTGTTTCTGTGTGCCATTGTAATCAAATGGGTTATTGTTGACTAAAAATCCAAAAGGGAGGTTTATTTTCATCATTTTATGTTTTAGGTAGAAACTTTTTTAGCAGATTTAAATTTCAAATATGATGCTAGAATAGTAGCAGTGCCAGATAGTTAAAACAGAGATCGAGTTCCAATTCTCACGATATTAACTTTTTCAATAAAAGATAATAAGATCTAGAAATTTACCTTCTTATAATTCTAATAACAATATTGCTAATAAATTATAGCTAAAATAAAAATCCATTATAAAACTATTTCAAAAGTGTAGTTGTTTAGAAATTACTTGATAAAATTCTGAACTATTGGCCTTGTTTTTTCTTTTTGTTTCGTATGGAGTATTCTTTATTACGTTTACGTCATCGAATGTACCTACTGTGAAAGTCCCGAATGAATGTGTAAATCCAGGCTGCAAGTTTTTTGAAAAGCTGATTTAAGAATATTTTTAAAAATATTATTCTTTTTGAAATAATTGTGATTATTTTGATTTTTCTTCATAAAAAAAATTAAATTAGCGCAAGAAAAGATTATAATAGAGGTTGCCGTGTCACAGGATCACAAGGATGTGATTGTAAAGCGACGGTTGTGGGTTCGATCCCACTCGATGAAATGAATTATTATTCATTAATATTTTCATTTCTTCGCTCTGGCACCAAGACCAAAGATAATTAGAGATAATTTTATTATTTATTTTGTTTAAAAAATACACTTTCATTTTTGGGAAAAAAACAAAATTAGTAGTTAAAACTGGTTTCATTTAAAGTGGTGCATATATATATATATATATATATATATATATTAAAAAGGCGNGTGTGTGTGTGTGTGTGTGTGTGTGTGTGTGTGTGTGTGTGTGTGTGTATATATACACGTTATATATGTATATGTTTGAACTATTATAATAAAAAAAGTTATCTTTTTATAAATATTACAGAAATACTATAATAATAAGATATTAAATTTTAATTGTAAGGTATAAGTAAATTATGACTATCTTTTTACATTTTAAAGATAAATTTAAAAAGTTTTGTTAAAAATATTTTATTTTAATTTAAAAACATAATTTATTTTATTTTAAAAATATGCGAATCTAAAATACAGTAAGAAATCACAATTACAATCTGTAAGGATTTCTTACTATATGTTAATTATACGCAGTAAGCTCAGCTTATAGATCGTACAACTATTTATATATAATATTATACTTAAAATCGGTAAATTGATTAATTTTTTCCCCAAAAACGCGATTGTATGTTATTTGTTAATAGATAAATAATAATACATTCGTTTTTAGTTTAAAAAATAATTTATAGGTTAGGCATAAAGCAAGTAAGTGAGGGAACAGAACGAAACGAACACTACGTCCCCAGGATCCATCTGCCTACTCTGATGTGTGCGGGATACAGCGTAAAGCGTAAAAAATTATAAAACAAGTAAAAAGCCCCATCACATCCGCGATTCTCATGAAAATTTTAGCCATTTTATTTAATAGACACGTCCCAGAAAGCTTAAAAGTTTCTCAGTCTAAAAGCTTGTTTTATCCCTAAGAAATTAATTTTATGTAAAAGATTTCTGAAGCTGGACTTGACGTTTACCTACAACTTTGAGAAACTTTGTACTAAAGATCAGATAACTTTCAAAAGTAATAGTAGGATGTCAAGTTATTTATATCCCAACAGAGCTTTCTTATAAATAGACGTAGTTGGATTAATAACAGGTTTAAATTTTTTGTCTCTCTGTATTTTAGCTTCTTGTTTGAAAAATTGGAATTATTGTAAGATTGCCATTGTTTCTTTATCTTTAAAAGGACACAGATATCGCAATAATATTTTAAATTATTATTCCGTATATTATAATATTAATGTACGAGCTGGATGGCGTGAAGATTTCTTATATTGTATATAGATATTTTATTTTTTAAATAAGGTCAATTACAAAACAAATAAAATCTGAATGACGCCAGTAGTCAAGTTTAAATATGAAGATACCCATATATTTCATAGATTAACCATATATATAAAAAAAACTAGTTAAGTGCGATTTGAACTAGTCCGTCCACCAAGGCTTCCGTATATATTTCAGAATTGTAGGTCGAAGGTTGTACTTCAGTACTTATAAAAGTTGACAAACTTAAAATTTGCATCCATTGCATGTGTCTATAAAATACTAACAAGTAATGCTTATTACACTTTTCAAGAGTATTTGGAGGATAAACATGTATGGAATTAATGTCTATTGAATGTGATGCAGGATAGCTGCCAGATAATGTAATAAAATTATATATTATACCATTGACTTTGAAAAGAGCAACTGTCAATGTATTAATTTCAGATTAATACATCCACGCGATCGTAAGATAAATGGTCTTGACAGACCGACAAATGGACAACAAAGTAATCTTATAAGGATTCTATTTTACCTTTTGAGGTACGGAACCCTAAAAGTGGAGTCTTTAGATGAAAATGCGATTAAGGAATTTAAAAGGACGCTCTGAGACTTTTGTAGAAGTGAAAGGACGGATGAAGCTTTACTTAGAAATCCTGGCCGACATTTGTAATGTCGATTCTATTGAGTTATCGAATAAAGGATCTAATAAAGGAAGGAAAGGAACAGATAAAATAATAAAAGTTGCTAACTTTAGAAGGTTATTTGATAAACTTTTTATTCTGTACATACGAATATATACATACAAAATATGAACTAATATATATAACACGTAACTCGTATAAACTTTGTCGCTTTTAATTACCAAAGCTAACCAAAACAAAAAAGCTAACGAAATTTTTTCCAAGTGTATAATGTGTCATATCTTTTTATTCTATAGATAAAAATTAAATCAGCTTCACGCTGTATCCCCCACACAGCAGGGTAGGCAGAGGGAACCTAGTGTTAAGACACTCCGTTCCCCACTTTTATTCAATAGATTGTTTTGACAAATAGAGGTTTCTATTGCAAATTTAATTCATGATTTTGAAGGATATTTGTAAGTTATTATAGTGATGTAATAATAGGTTATAAGTATCATAGTAAAACTTCAGTTCTTCGGTCAAAATAAACGTTTAACCTAATTATATTGGATTGATTGATTGATAACGATTGAGATTCAAAGCGAAAAACGAGCTTACAATGCTTATGTATTTGTTGATATTAAATCCTCTCTTTGCGGCGTTGAGAACCGCTACTCAACACGCAATGCCTCCAGATTTCGACGCAAAGAGGGAAGCGTGTCAATGGGAATGGAATGTCCTAACTAGGTTCCAGATTCCCTCTGCCTATCCTACTATGAGCGTGATACAGCGTGAAGCTAAAATAAAACAAATAAATCACCTTTAATTAAGTACATATTTTAATTACAAAAATAAATCCAGTTACCATTTCATATTACAAAATAAAAATTGAATTATGTTTCTTATTTTTAAAGAAACAACAAAACATTTTAACATTTTTCTTAATTCATAATACAAAGCCTGTTCCAGGCGAATACCTGTGTAAAAGATTTGGCTTGGTAAATCTCGTTAATCTTTTTGTAGCTGGGTGTATGACGAATGCAGGTTTATAAATCAGACGGTATATATCCGCTCACTAAACTAATATCTTATTAGTATTGAAAATCAATAGTTATATTTAGTTAAGTGCTCGAAAGCTATTATCAATATTAAGGCACGATGTTTACTTCAAAAATAAATATATATTTGTGACTAGCGATTCGCTCGCGGCTTCGCCCGCTTGCTACTATATAACTATCAACTTACTTTCGTTTTCTAATAATAATATCGTTTTAAAAACAATATCTATACATACCTTAAAGTAAAGTTTCAGTCAATTCAATAATACAGTTAGTTATATGTAGCAATTTAGTTGAACAACATTCTTTAAATTTTTAAAATTTATGATCCGATTGAAATAAACAGACAGTAAATATTGACAGAGACTTGCCAAAATACAATAGTGAAAAGTGCAATTAAATCAGGTATGTCGTTTTTGAGATTAGCGTGAGTAGACGCACAGGCAAACGGGCAAAAATTAATGAATTATTCAAATTCAAATAATTTTATTCAAAATAAGAAGTTACATGCTTAATTTTTTGAACGTCTAATTTACCACTAGTTCACTAAAGTTAGTGTCTCAGACCTCAGAAGAACCGGCGCAAGAAACTCAGCGGGACCTATTTTTTAAAATCAATTTTAAACAAATACATATTTAATTATCTATGACAATTATACCTTTGTAACAGACTGGAGCGAGCATTTCATTCCCAATGCGTGTTATCATTTACAAAATCATTAATTTGGTAATAACCTTTAACACACAAACGTCTTTTAACAATTTTTTAAAATCGTGATATAGAAAATTCTCTGACGTTTTCTGGGATCCTATTGTAAAAGCGTACACATTGTCCCATAAAAGAATTACGAATTCGATGCAACCGAGTTACAGGTGCACCAAGATTATGCCTATTTCTAGTGTTAATATTATGAAAATCACCAATTTTGGTAAAATTATTAATGTTTTTCTTAACATACATAACATTTTCAAAAATATATTGAGATGCAACTGTCAATATATTAATTTCTTTAAACTTTTGCCTTAAGGAGTCTTTAGGGCCTAAGTTATAGATTGCACGAATAGCTCGCTTCTGCAGGACAAATATCGGTTGAATACCGGCTGCATTACCCCAAAGTAAAATCCCATAGGACATAATACTATGGAAGTAACTGAAGTAAACAAGTCGAGCCGTTTCTACGTCAGTTAGTGATCTAATTTTTTTGACCGCGAAAGCTGCAGAGCTAAGTCTATTCGCCAATCCATCAATATGGGGTCCCCACTGTAATTTGGAGTCTATGGTGATACCGAGAAATACCGTAGAATCGACAGGATCTACGGGTTCACCATTCAAGAGTACATCGGCTTTAACAACTTTCGTGTTAGGTGTTCTAAAAATAATACATTTAGTTTTTTTACTATTCAATAGTAAGTTATTAACACTGAACCAATGTACTACTTTCGAGAGAGCATTGTTTACATCGTCATATACGATTTGTCGTCTTTTTATTTTGAAAATCAATGAGGTGTCATCAGCAAACAATACTATCTCATTGTTCTTTTCAACTAGATATGGTAAATCATTTATATATATTAAAAAGAGAAAAGGACCAAGAATAGACCCTTGTGGGACCCCCATGCTGATTACCGAACCAGGAGATTTCTTGCCATTCACATCAATCCTCTGAACTCTGTCAGCTAAATAAGAGGTCAGAAGATTGAGTATTATTTTTATCTTCCATGTACAGACACTGATTCATTACGATTTGTGATTAAGATATACGGAGTGGAAGTGTCAGCACCTATACTCGGTTTCCGTAAAAGTAGCGCTGCTTCTTCCATCCTGTATATTTTAATCTAAATTCAAATGCATTTATATATGATAATAATCCTTTGAAACTGCAAAATATCTAAAGTGAATTGTTAGAAATATAGAAAACAAACTTAACGTATTGAAGATTGTATGCGTAAAAGGCCTCGTAAAAATATTACACGTAACAAAATAGCCTTAGCGTTGGTAAAGCCGTAACGAAAGACGTTTATAGTTTACGATAATTTTGTTTTTATTAGGGAGATATAGTAGTGTTTATTCACCAACGATAGAGTCACAAAAATATTATTAGCATGGCTTCTTCATTGTGTTTGCCTTTGCTTGAACAATTAGAGTGTGTTTGAATTTGAATTAACGACTGAAAGACAAACCTTGCCTAGTAAACTAATATTGACTTATGTATAATATATAGAGAGTAATCAAACTATGAACAGAAGTTCTGAGGACTTAAATTATTAAATATAANACATACATATATATATATATATATATAAAATATATATATGTACTTATTTAGAAAACGGGAGACGCTACGTTCAAATATTCATACGTTTTCTAAATAAGTATTTTTTCTTTCCGAAGTGTGGAATAACACTTTAAAATTGTAAAAAAATATATATGTATGTATTCATATACTATGGGTAATGATTAGCGATTAAAGTTATTTTCAAACTTATTATAAGTTTTAATTAGTGCTGCTACCAATTTTCAAAAGAAATTTGTGTGAAATTGCGAAGATTTCATATTTCAAAAAGTCTATTTAAAATATATATATATATATATATATATATGTATATATGTATGTATGTATATACTTATTTGGATGAAACCTTTTTTGTCTAAAATAGACCTGATAATATGCATGCAAATTTACCCTAAAAGGGGCAAAATATGCACTAAATACGCATGATGGGAGAACATTTATTATTAGTATTTACGTTTATTTTATGCTATGCCATATATTAGAATTAGAATTATAATGACATATTAACATATATTTAACGATAAATTATAACAATTATATTTATTGTATTGATTTAAAGTGCCTTTATAAGCATTATTATTGAAAAATATAAGCGTTCTGCACTTCTCCTACATATAAACTATAAGTGTGCCAAATTTCATACTCCTTCGTCCGCGCAATTTTCGTAAAAAGGGGTCCAAAGCTTTTGCTTCACGTATATTAATATATAGGTTCTTGGACTATAAGCAACAATATATTTTCCAGCTTGTCTGCAAGAAACTTGTCACTTAATATTAATTTAAAGGCTGAAAATTATCTTCCAACGCCAACTGACGTTACCGGACAGAATTTGAAATTTGTTTCCGTTTCTGCAGAAACCTTTTCTGGCAGAGTTTGGCCGATGCCGTCGATAAATGCATCAATTTTTCTTTATTCCTTCGAGACCGGGATTTTTATACAAAATTGCATTTACGTAGTTATACTGAAGTATTTCAGTAGTTATACTGAAATAAGCGCAATCAATGAAAAAGTACCGCAATAACGCTGCTAAAATAGACTTATATGCATTTGCAAATAAACTTGTAAACGTGCAAATGCATATAGTCCGATGTCTAGTGATGAATATCTTCTAATGATATATAAAATTAAAGATCTGGAGCATCTGATGAATAGTCTTAACAGTCCAGACAAACTGTAAGAAATAATAGAATGCCTCTTAAGTGAAAAATGTTCAAGAAAAGAAAATGGTAATTATTTTCTATTAATATATAAAAAGCTTAGATCTGGAATATGTTATCAAGAAGAATAATACCCCATCTCAATGATAGAAATCCATGAAATGTCGCCTTAGCAAGATATATACAGCATGGTAGGCAATTTTATTTTATACATACAAATAAAATCGTAGTGTCTGATGTCTGATTTCAAAATAACAATGTTTCTTGTTATATGCAAATTTTACACAATATAAATACAAACTTCTATTTTCTTTCTGTCCGTCTGTTTGTCCAGAACAACTGAACCGATTTTTATGGGTCCCTAATTATATGATAGTGGAGATTATGGAGCAAGATATAGGCTGCTTTTTATCTTGAAATTCCCGCGTGTTAGGGATTGACGCAAAAAAAAAGAACCACGTATGGCGGGCGTGAGTTCCTACCGCCTAACTAGATTGACGTAAAATATAATAACTAAACATTTTTTTATTAAATAATATATTTATAGCGAGCGATGTGAAATAAGCTTCCAAAAGATTTCAATTACTATTTATTATGTACATAACAGTATAGAAAAACATACAAAAATTTATGACGATTTTTTCTCTAAATATACTCAACTTAATATTAAAGAACATTAATACCCCATACCCCAGAGTGTCTTATCACTAGGTTAGACTTAGAAAAAGCATGAAACTGCTACACGCTACACGCTCCTATACTAAAAAACCCTGTGGTAAAAATATAAGAATAATTCCAGAGAACTACGTAAAATTACAATAAGAATATAGAAAACAGTAAATATTATCACTTAAATCTTATCCCGCGCACAGTAGAGTAGGTAGAGGAAACCTAGTATTGAGCCACTCCGTTTCCCATTTTACGACTAATTCTGGACACCAGAGCGAAATACTGAAAATAGAATTTTAAATAAACATTTCATGTTCTCGAGTGGAGATCGAACCCACAACCACTCACGTTCAAGTCAAACACACTAGAGTGTGACTGTGTGACATTACTTTTCCAAATATTTAAAAACGAAAACACATTATTCTTGGACAGGTTGAACACGAGTTCTCCTTTATAAATAAATATTGTATGGAACATCCAATGAAACTGTCTCGCTATGAAGTTGTTACGTACATTATTGATCTTTCATCGGACGATTGTAGCGCATTCAGCATTGACTATAACTATTTATGTTGTTTTCAAAAGGCACTCTACGTTATGACGTTTTAGTATATATCTAATTATTTACTTTATAGCCTTATTGGTGATTCAACCAATTTTAAAAGAATATTCTCATTTTCAATCGACTTCAAAAAAAGGGAGACGTCCCCAATTCGCCCGAATGTTTTTTATGTATGTTCCTGTCAATATGCCAAAATGTTAGTATGCACAATAGTACCAAATTAAGTTTGAATTTTTACATAGGACAACCACGAACTTGAAAAGCATCCTTTTAAGGTCTATTCATCATTCAAAATCGTAAAATAAATTAAAGTAAAACAAACGGGCTTAGTAATTCGATATTGTAGTAAGCTTGTTGTAGCATTAGCTTGGCACCGACTTAAAATTATAAAATCTTTATTTAATTATTTTTGTTTAAGAAAATCAAAGTACGTTTTACTTTGTGGAAAATTATATATTACTTTTGTATTGAGGCCAGTCGTGGCGCAGCGGCACGAAGTGTGACTGTAAAACCGACTGGTTGTCGGTTCGATCCCCACTCGAGGGGATGAAATATTTACTCAAATTTATATTTCCATTTCTTCGCTCTGGTGTCGAGGCTAAGCGCGGCGTTGAGTTCTGCCACTCAACACGCAATGCCTCCAGAATTCGGCAGAAAGTGGGGAACGNTATATATATATATATATATATATATATATATATATATATATATATATATATATATATATATATATATATATATATATATATATATATATATATATATATATATATATATATATATATATATATATATATATATATATATATATATATATATATATATATATATATATATATATATATATATATATATATATATATATATATATATATATATATATATATATATATATATATATATATATATATATATATATATATATATATATATATATATATATATATATATATATATATATATATATATATATATATATATATATATATATATATATATATATATATATATATATATATATATATATATATATATATATATATATATATATATATATATATATATATATATATATATATATATATATATATATATATATATATATATATATATATATATATATATATATATATATATATATATATATATATATATATATATATATATATATATATATATATATATATATATATATATATATATATATATATATATATATATATATATATATATATATATATATATATATATATATATATATATATATATATATATATATATATATATATATATATATATATATATATATATATATATATATATATATATATATATATATATATATATATATATATATATATATATATATATATATATATATATATATATATATATATATATATATATATATATATATATATATATATATATATATATATATATATATATATATATATATATATATATATATATATATATTCTTTTATTTCCAGTGTAGTAAATTGAAACATGAAAATATATTATCACGCCAGTTCCTAACCCTATTTTTATACAACACGTCTGAACGGTTTTCCAATATAAATATTTAATATTAAAATATTCGAGTTACCCTGTTTCTTCCAAGCAAAATCAATCGTATTACATTAGCATTTAATACATGTTTTATTCATATTTCTAAAGGTTGATGCCACACGCAAAGCCAACATCGTTAGTAATATTTTTCGTCACCCATTTGGGTACGTCGCTTATTTGTAGAAAAGCTTTAGATCTATTTTTAGTAGCTGGGAAAAACGTTTATTTGAACATGTAGAAATATTTTATAAATATACAGAGTGTTTTTGTCAGCACTACTTTAAATGAAACCACAGTTTTAACTACTCTATAAAAGCCTATTTACAATTAAAGAACATTTTTTCCCCCCAAAAATTAAAAGTTATATTCTTAAACAAAACTAATAATAAAATTATCGTTGTAAAATAAAACACAATTTTTCAAAAACGAGGCACGGAGACATAAACCTATCAAATGGAAACCGCCACACAGTTCTAAAATAATAAAAAAAAAGACGGTGTTTTGCTTCGTTACCAGGTAGGTAAAATACTGTCGTTAGTAGGCAGATAAAATTTAATATATTAAACATCGGGGAAAATTTTATAAATCTCTTTACATTTGAAAATGATGTTGAAATGAGTTTTCGCAGCTAAGTCTCGTTAATCTCGTTCGGTAACTAGGTGGGTGCCCAACTTTAAGCTTGAAGCTTTACGTTATTTAAATATTTCCTTCTATATATAGACACAATAAGCTACAAATTTAGAATAATAAATACAAACCTAAGACCTAAATATTTTATATTATTATATTAGGACCTTGAATAAGTTGCTGGTGTGTTTTGAAAGATGGCGTTGCACGCCACTCTGTGCATGGAATTTGGTACGGTAACGCCGATTACCACTTGTTTCGATCGATGGCGCACGGCTTAAGCGAGCAGCGCTTCCATTCTTTTGAAGAAGCCGAAAAATGGCTTGATTCCTGGATTGCCTCGAAAGATGAGTCTTTTTTCCGACGGGGGATTCAATTGCTACCAGAGAGATGGGAGAAAGTGGTGTCTAATGATGGACAATACTTTGAGTAATGTCATTGTAAGCATTGTATTTTAAAATTTTTTTTTTAAACAAAAAAAACAGCGACAACTTATTCAAGGACCTAATATTATAATTTCAGTTTGATACTTCTGTCTGTTCCCGTACCTGCGCCACGATAGAATCAAAAATATATTTATTATAAGAAATATTTTTACTCTTATTCTGAAGTATTATTTTTTCGGAAAGAAACTTGACTTTTACTTTTACTAGGAAACATAAACATCATATAAAGTCCATTCGTCCCAACTTCACCACTTCGAAAACCCGATAAATTTATTTTAATTACGTCATACATTCATAAACATATTTATCAATGAAATTCAAGGCCCGAGTATGGATTACTTTATAGAAGGGGTATATTTTTAGCATCAGATACCATCTTTTATTGGGCAAACAGAGTGAAGTGTTTGTACGTTTCTCCCTAAGGTTATACTATTGAGTCAATAGTATTGACCCAACCTATAAACATCTACGTCATAGATTTACAATGTTCATTTGAAAAAAATATATGTATTATACAACTTTATTTTTATAATTTCAAGAAATGTCATCGTTGCTCAATGGTTGTTTTAAGAAAATACTTCAATTTTGAAAGTAATGCATACAAATGCTTTCGTTGGACTTAGACTATGCCCATAAATTTGATACTTTTATGAAAATTATTTGCCTTTTTTTCATGAAACTTTTCTTATTTACATTGCATTTCACAAATGATTGCTATAATTACTCAAATGTTTCTTGTTCTATCAGTCCTACTCCTTTATGAGAAATGCAATGTGAATTTCTCGTAATTTTACACATATACATACATTTTGATGGCAATGTATAACGGATACTTTTTCTAAGTGATTTTTGTCATAGTGCCAAAACGAAGAAATTAAAATATTATAATAATAAATAATAATTCATTTCCTCGAATGGGGATCGAAACTACGACCTTTGCGTTCCAGTCACACCATTGTGCTCCTGACGATGATCTCAAAATAGGTAATACAAAATTCACATAATCGGTTATTATTTTATTTAAATCAGCTTGACGCTGTATCCCGCATACAGCAGAATAGGCAGAGGGAACCTAGTGTTAAGACGCTCCGTTCCTCACTTTCTGCCGAATTCTGGAGGCGTTGCGTGTTGAGTGGCAGTACTCAACGCCGCGCTTGGCCTCGACACCAGAGCGAAGAAATGGAAATATAAATTTAAGTAAATATTTCATCTCCTCGAGTGGGGATCGAACCCACAACCAGTCGATTTTACAGTCACACTTCGTGCCGCTGCGCCGCGACTGGCCTCAATTATTATTTGATTTTATTTGCTATTTAGTACCTATTATATTTGCTACGAGTCTCTTTCTGACGTCAGTCACCGCAAGTCACTTCACGTTCGGTTTGAACACAATGGATCTTGTTGTGATGTGTTTGTACAGTTTAATTATTACGTAACATTTATATTCATAATTGAGTGGTGTTGAGTTCTGCCACTCAACACGCAATGTCTCCAGAATTCGGCAGAAATTGGGGAACGGAGTGTCTTAACACTAGGCCCTCTGCCTACCCTGCAGTGTGTAGGATACAGCGTGAAGCTGTTTTATTTGATTTATTTTTTATTTATATTCATTGAAAAAAATATTTGTTTAACTGAATGCAATTAAAAATAAAATATTATAACAAGTACTTAACAATTATACCACAATATCAATATTACTATTAAAAGTTAATAAGGTAAGTCAATATAGTAGGGCTTTTGGATTCGCCCAGGCGTCGTCAAAAGAACCTTTCTCATTTTTTCCCGCACCTGTTTCCCGCAGAAGGAGCCTAGTGTTAAGACGCATCGCTCCCCACTTTCCTTTGAATTCTATAGGCATTGCGTATTGAGTGGCGGAACTCAATGCTGCGCTTTGCCTCAACACCAGAGCGAAAAAAATTAAATATATAATTTTTTTTTCATTTCCTCGACTTGGATACGAACCCACAACCTGTCGCACTGTTTCGCCACGGCCTAGTCTCTTTCAGAAACTTTTGATGACATTCTAAAAAAATATTTTAAAAATACCGTTAAATAATAGACAGGATTTAACACCATAAGAATCGAGTGGTATAAACAGACGTTTTTTTGATAGTAACTATTAAATTTATAAAATTTACCATATTGGCTTTCATGTTTCAGAAATTAATAAATGATAATAATAATATTCAATATCCAACAATATTATTATATTTCAGTATATTTGTTCTTATAAATTGTGTTACTTAAACTGACCACACAAAGTTGCCACATTTAATATCACACTAGCTCGGTTGCGGTCATAATATATTCGGCCCTCGGGATGTGTAGCAGAAACTGTGTGATTCAATTTTGGGTATGTACCTTAACTACTAATAATATTATTCAAAATAAGCCTGAAACTATTTTCTAAATTCAAATTAAAATAATTTTATTCAAAATAAGAAGATACATGCTTCATTTTTGAACGTCAAATAATTTACCACCAGTTCACTAAAGTTAATGCCTCAGATCTGAGAAGAACCGGCGCTTCTTGCGCCGGTTCTTCTCAGATCTGAGGCAGTAAATATTGACAGACAGTAAATATTGACAGAGACTTGCCAAAATACAATAGTGAAAAGTGCAATTAAATCAGTTATGTCGTTTTTGAGATTAGCGTGAGTAGACGCACAGGCAAACGGGCAAAAATTAAGGAATTATTCAAATTCAAATAATTTTATTCAAAATAAGAAGTTACATGCTTCATTTTTTGAACGTCTAATTTACCACTAGTTCACTAAAGTTAGTGTCTCAGACCTCAGAAGAACCGGCGGAAGAAACTCAGCGGGACTTATTTTTTAAAATCAATTTTAAACAAATACATATTTAATTATCTGTGACAATTATACCTTTGAAACAGACTGGAGCGAACATTTCATTCCTAAGGCGTGTTATCATTTGCAAAAAAACATTAACTTGGTAAAAACCTTTAACACACAAACGTCTTTTCACATTTTTTTTAAATCGTGATATAGAAATTTCTCTGACGTTTTCTGGGATCCTATTGTAAAAGCGTACACATTGTCCCATAAAAGAATTACGGATTTGATGCAACCGAGTTACAGGTGCACCAAGATGCCTATTGCTAGTGTTAATATTATGAACATCACCAATTTTAGTAAGACTATTAATGTTTTTCTTAACATACATAACATTTTCAAAAATATATTGAGATGCAACTGTCAATATATTAATTTCTTTAAACTTTTGCCTTAAGGAGTCTTTAGGACCTAAGTTATAGATTGCACGAATAGCTCGCTTCTGCAGGACAAATATTGGTTGAATACCGGCTGCATTACCCCAAAGTAAAATCCCATAGGACATAATATTATGGAAGTAACTGAAGTAAACAAGTCGAGCCGTTTCTACGTCAGTTAATGATCTAATTTTTTTGACCACGAAAGCTGCAGAGCTAAGTCTATTCGCCAAACCATCAATATGGGGTCCCCACTGTAATTTGGAGTCTATGGTGATACGGAGAAATACCGTAGAATCGACAGGATCTACGGGTTCACCATTCAGGAGTACATCGGCTTTAACAACTTTCGTGTAGGTGTTCTAAAAATAATACATTTAGTTTTTTTACTATTCAATAGTAAGTTATTAACACTGAACTAATGTACTACATTAGAGAGAGCATTGTTTAAATCGTCATATACGATTTGTCGTCTTTTTACTTTGAAAATCAATGAAGTGTCATCAGCAAACAATACTATCTCATGGTTCTTTTCAAAATATATTATTTATCTTGATTTATATATATGCTATTATAGTTATCGCTCGCAATTTCGTTCGCGCTTATTTTAATATTGAATGGATATGGGTCTCTTTCTATACTAATATTATAAAGAGGTAAGATTTGTATTTTTGTATATATGTATGTATGTATGCTTGTATTGTTTTTACACAAAAACTACCGGACCGATTTCAAAAATTCTTTCACTATTAGAAAGCTGCATCTTCACTGTATTGTCTTATCTCTATTTCTATATATTATAAAATAAGAACGCCTTCCGCCTCTGTCTGGCCTTTCTAACTCTTCTTCTTCTAAACTACCCAACGGATTTTGATGCAGTTCACCGTTAGGTAGAGTATTTCTTAGGGAAGGTTTATATATAGTTTATTATATGTATATTTTAATGTAATTTGACATAAATATGATAAATGTGTATAAAGTCCTACTTGTTGAGACACTTTCACGCATGCGCTGCTTTAATGGTAAGTCCTACATGAAAACATTGTACTAGAGTATTATTCCTCTTAATACGATCTAAAAAAAAGTCAGCGACAGCATATTCGTATCTTCTAAGGATAACAAACAGTGAGCATATTTCTGTCTAAAAATAGTAATTTGAATATATTTTTTTATTGTGAGGGATGTTTGTCCATAATGGTATCAATCCTTATCCTTTTAAATACTTTGTTAATTTTCTATCCTAAACTAAGATAAAAATTGCTCTTTACACTAATTCGAAATTACTAATAGTTTTAGAGAAAAACGCATTTAATTGTTGATACATCACGCCAGCTATAAACCGCAGTTTTGGGTCATGTTTCATTCATCCCTTACTCTCAGCATACAAATAAGTATATTAGTTGTTTTGGCCATTTGGTGTTGATCAAAATGTCCTTTACAGAAATTTACAAAAAATTACATTATCAAAAAATCCTTGCTGTGAAACGATTCGCCGCCCGCCACGCGTCCCTTGCGTCCCCTACCCCCCCCTGCCCCGCGCCGTTTTGCACTTTTAGTTTTAATACTTTTATATATTTATTTTATGTTGCTAATTGGCTTAAATACCGTATACCTAAATATTTTTCTTAAAATACAACAAAATTTTGCGAGCCAAATCCAGTCTTGTCGACTGCCGCAAGGCAAGGTTCACGTTCCGCAGGGGACGTTACCACCGTCAGCATCCTTACAAGCAGCCACATAGTGATTACAAATTTTTCAGAGACTTCCCTGTCCACCCGGTGACACTGTGAAAACCAGTAGGGCTAACAACATAAAGTTCAAGTTCGAAAAAAAACGAGTAAAATCAAATAAATGCCCAAAAGACTAAAATTACTTAATGATGCCGTCGTGACACACTGGCACAAGCGTGTGACTTTAAGCGCGACAGTTGTGAATTCAGTTGCCACTTTGAAAAAAGAGATGTAATTTATAATATTTTCATTTTGGTAAAAAGGCAAACCCCCAATGCTACAAAGCATAAATTGCGCAGAAAGTGAAAATCTTAAGTTTTCAATTATTGTTTGTGTGATGACAGAAAAAACTCGACACTATATGATTATAATATAGACCGAGATTTCAATATTTAATATTCTCCAATATAAGTTGAGACTTTCTCAAGCAGCCACGCAGTTCTCGCAATTTGTGTATGATAGATAGTAATTTGTTATTGTGTTACTACTAATATATAATCTATATTTTAACCCGGAATTTATGTGGAAAAAATTACGTTTGCAGTGTGCGCACAATTACAGTTTACCTAGACAAATATGAAATAACTAAACATTTTTCTTTTAAACACAATTCTTACAAGCTAAATCAAATCAATTCCCAAAAGACTTAAAATTATAATTATTTCTGTACCTCAAAAAAAAAAACGGAATCCTTATAGGATCACTTTGTTGTCCGTCTGTCCGTCTTTAATCGTCATTATAAATGCATAACGCAGGCTATACACAGCTGTATCCTCTCATGTTTCATTTATCCCTTTCTCACAGCATATAATTAATATTGACCATTTAATGTAGATAAAAACTATCATTTACTGTTTTTAATTTTAATAAGTACTTTTGAAGCTGTAACACAGATTTAAAATTACATTACTAAAAATGCTTGCTGCGCCATATGGCTCGACGCCCGCCACGCGTCGTTTGCTTATAAAAGTGCATCCGTCACGGCCGCCTGGCTCCTTTCCCCCGGGTGTAGAAGGAGGGCCTGATCATGTTGCCTAAAGCTCATCAGCGCGATGGCGAAGTTATTCGAGAAGTTATTCCTCCCACTTCTCCAGCACCACGAAACAAATAGTTTGGCGAGCGGGCACTCAACCACTCTGCAGGTGGCCAGAGCGGGTCACTACGCTGCAGCAGCGATTAACCGAAAGGAGAGTGCAATAGTTCCTCGACGTAGCACCTGCTTTCGGCCGTGTGTGTTATGCGGGGCTACTTTATAAAGTGCTCAGGGCCGGCACTATCACGTCGCGCATGTTCTTACCGACTACCTACCTGATAGGACATTTTTCGTGAGAGTGGAGAGTGTAGCAGCCACTCGATCGCTGCCGGAATTCCCCAGGGCAGCATTTTGTCACCTGCCCCCTACGAATTATATACCGATGACATCCCAACGCACGGCCTTAAGTTGGGCCTCCCTGACTGAGTGTCTCAACTGGCTGAGCTTACCGCTCGGGTGACATTTGATCATACTTCCAATCTCACCAAAAAACTCTCTCTGTATCTGGTCTAGGGCAGGTACACAGTACTAAGGCCAAAGGGCTCATTAACGATGCACCCATATTGATGGTTGCCGCTAGAAACCACGGCCAGACGGTCTTGATGCCGTTCCCCAGCGCCAGAAGAAAGGAGCTGGACGAAAGAATGCTTCAATGCCAGCTCTATGGTAAAGTAGGTTTAGAAGCAAGTGCACGTATTTTGGAGCTCTTTAAATAATTATAATGTATTATTTCAGCGCAACATAGTTGGTTTCATCTTTCGTTTCAATATTTTTACATAAAAGAATAATAAGTAGACTACCTATTATGTTGTTTATGATTTTTACCATGTAAGTATTCTGTTGTTTGTGTCGTTTATTTAAGGAACATAATTCAGTATATTAGGTAAATAATTCAGTAGTTAAAGCGGGCGAAGCCGCGAGTGGGTCGCTAGTATTTTATATATAACACCCGCTGTCATTAAAAAAAATAGCCAAAATCGAATTTATATCCGTCCAGTACGTCCAAAGGTCCCTCACAGGCAGCCCATAGTGCTTGCTCTTCTTCAGGGACAGAGTACCCGCTTCCCTCCCCACCGGTGTCGCTGTAAAAATCAATAGGGCTAACAGCAATAATCTCAAGATCGAAACAAAAAGTCCAAAGGTAAGTGTACAAACAGACAGATAAAAATTTCAAAACATATAAATTCGTTATTTTCTAATGATTGATTCGTATAAATATTTAATGTACAGACACGCTTTCTTACTATTTTACTATAGTATAAATTGTAATAACATATCTACTAAAGTTGTGTTTTCTAATTACAGTTTGAAACTGAAATGTTACTCCCAAAGTTTTTATATATCCAAGTTTCTTGATCATTAATGGTATTAAATAACTTTCTCAGAGCAACTCTTTATCATCATATTTCAAAGAGATCCGCTCTGTTTTATGTAATTAATTACTTCTTTTATCATAAAAATATTAGTCTGTATTCTTCTTTCTTAGTAAATTTTAAGAATTGAAAATATTTTTTAATATTTACTAACCTACTTTATTATCAATATTTATAATATAAAAATCACTGATAATTAGCAAAAACATATTTATTGTTTTTATTCAAAGGTGAAACACATTTTTCTTAAAAATATAGCTCATTTTTGTAACTTTTACCATAGATAAGGTTCTGTGAGGATAGATTTTTGTCCCTAAACTACTGAACTAATTTAGATAAAACTTTAGAGTGATAAAGTTTATATATCAGCATAACACATAGTCTACAATATACATGTATGTAACAATTTTCTACAATTTCACAATAAGATTAAGAGAAAGCTGCCTACGCGCTGCTTAGCCCAATTGAACTACAGGAATATTTATTTAATATTAATTAAATGTATTAAGGGAAATATGATTGAATATTTTAATATGGTTATTTATACTACTACTATATATAAAATTGTTTCTTACTATTTTGTTCGTTTTTTGCAAATAATTTATTTAGAAAAAGGTATAAAAATTTGAACGTGTCGGAAATTGACCCCCCACCTCTTGGAAACCGTCCAAGTGTTCTGACCACTAAGCGGTACATTCACATTAAGCTACTTTGTAATTCCTATATGATTATTACAACCTATTGATAGTGATCTCTATAGGGAGATTTTTACAAATATTCGCTACCTAAAGATAATTACTTAGAACTATCATTTGATAAGAGAGACATTTAAGAAATAAAAATGCTTTATTTCCTACCTAAGTTTGGAATAATACAGAAAGAGAGAGTGTTGGTAGTGGCAAGGTGGGGGTTTGGACCAGCCCTCGGGTCTACTGGCTTACTCTGTAGAAATGTACTATCTAAAAAATAATACTTTAAAAATTGTGAAAATATCTTGACAGTTTACTAACAGCAAAATGGTTCAGAATTTCATGTTCCGGAAGCTATACGACGATATAGCCCAATTCTAATATCGCGGTTCAATATGATGAGATGCTCCATTTACTAGAGCGGAGTTTACATCGTACACCTATTTCTATTTGTAATACCTTTATAAGCTGTTTTCAATTTACTGAGATTTGTGTACAAATATCGTTGAAAAAATAACGCACATTTTTAATGATTTGAAGATATTTTAGTATGCCAATTAAATATTATAATACTTTCTTACGGAGTGAGGTCAATATATAATTTATAAATTATAGAGTCCGACCGAAGTTGATTTTCAGCTGAAATCGAAACTGAACCTTCGGCTTTGATCTCAGTTTCGGTCCAAGATGAAAGAAAAATCGGAAGACAAATCGAAACAGTCCATAGCGGCGGAAGTTTTAATTTGGGAATAAAACTTTAATAGAAATATTAAAAAAATCCTTTTCTTTCTGTCGCGCAATTCCTGTCTTATTCTTAAATATGAAAATAAGATGAGTAAAAAATCACAACTAAATTTAGATAAAAAGAATAACTCCTTTTTTTATTGTAGAGATTATTTACCTAATTTACTACCCACTACCAACGCTTGGTTACGGTTTTATATAGACCATTGATTACGTTTACATAAATTGCTAAAGATTTAAAGGAAAAAGTTACTTACCCATCACAATGATCGATGGTATTTCTCTAGGGAAAAATAAGTAAAAAAAGTCGATCTTTAGGAGAAATTTCTTTACAGTTAAGAAATTTCTGACTGGTGACTGTAAACAAGACAATCAGTATGGATTTGGAGAATGAGCATATTTTTAATATATTTCATGTTTACTTTGTAATATTAGATTTATTTTTCTTAAATATAATCCAAAGCTTAAACCTCTCTTTCGGCATTCAATCTTTTTAGTTTTAGCTCTACAAGGAAATATTCCTAATTATTTCTTTTTTAAAATTCACATTTTATTTTAATTTGATGTTTATTTTATTTATTTTAAATATGATGCACACACACATCGTAATTATTTAATAAGGATATTTTAATGTTTCTATTTATAATAAGTTTTCTTCTATAAAGATGACAGTTGATTCCTGTACGGGGCAATGAATTATTCAAAAATTTTTATTGCCACTCTACACATAATGTCTTGAAAATTCAGCGAAAACGCAGTACAGTGTCGTCACACTAGGCCTGCCTTTTGCCTACCCTGTTATATCTGGAATACAGCGTGAAATAAAGCGATATTGAATTTTTCAACATATTTATTTATATTGAAATGTACATAAGTTAAACGTAGTTTAAGAAATTAAATATATAAAAATGTTGAAATATTTTAAATTGAAAATTATTTTCACATCACGTCTTTCACGTTAGTTGCACTGAAAAAACATGTTGCCTATAGAAATTTGGGTGCCTGCAGTTGGTTTTTGTTTATCTGTTGCTCGTTCTTTTATGCAAACTGAAATATATGCGTTATAATTAGCGTTAAATCTTTAGAGGGAATATTTCACCCTTTTACCCATATTATTTGGACCCATTTATCAGCTTCACGCTATATCCGACACACAACAGGTTAGGCAGAGGGAACTTAAAATTACGACAATTCGTTCGCCTCTTTCCGCTGAATTATTCGAGGTATTGCGTGTTGAGTGACGGAACTCAACGCCGGACTTTTGCCTTAGTGCCAGAGCGAAGAAATGAAAATATTAATAAATATTAGTTCATTCTCTCGAGTGGGAATCGAATTTACAACCGTCGCGTTACAGTCACACCCTTTATCTTATAAAAGTAGATTATCTATACTTCTATACTAATATTATAAAGAGGTAAGATTTGTATTTTTGTATGTATGTATGTATGTATGTATGTATGTATGTTTGTATTGTTTTCACACAAAAACTACCGGACCGATTTCAAAAATTCTTTCGCTATTAGAAAGCTGCATCTTCACTGTCCCACATAGGCTATATTACATTTTCAAAAAAAATAGGGATCCCTAAGAAAAATGCAATAATGTAACCCAAGGTGTGAAGAAATTGATCTAAAAAATTTTATCATCGCATGCGCTGCGAAAACTATTGATGATAGAACAAAATAATGTTCTACAGTACTATAGAACGCATCAATATCTATAAAAAAGTCCGCGATACCATATGTCCAACTACTATAGTTATGACAATATAACTACTTTTTTATATTTTATAAGTTGATGAAAGTGCCGGCAATAATCAAACCATTTTATTCATACCTCTCCATTAATCATTATTCTATTAAATGATATTTTGTTAAAGATAATTTCAATACGTGTAAAGTACTTTTTAAATTAACAAAATCGGACGTTTCATTCAAAAGATATAACGAATTTAAAAATATAACTCTGAAGAAAATCTTGTAATAATAAAAAATGCGGA